>VDFB02271358.1:200461653-200679462 GCA_007258455.2 Sequoia sempervirens
ATGAATCCAACTGAATCAAACAATCCATTGACCCTCTCATCATCACAAAATCCGCAAGAAGAAAACCAAGGAGAGGACCTTACCTTTGGAATGTCTCACGAAGAAATGATTGAAATTCTTCAAAATCTGGAGAATCATAAAATCATCAACATCATGATGAGACTCAACCCTTCGTTATACATGCTTGAACTAGCAAAACAAGGGGCCAAGTTGCCTTTGGATTTTGATGTAAGTACCATAGTGGAGACATCATTTCCTCCAATCTCGTCCACCATTCCCATCTCATCCACACCCCAATCTCAAAACATCACGCAAAACATTCCACAAATCACAACATCATTTACTCCAACCCCACGCAATGTTAATATGGGAAGTGCATTTCTCAATGCACTTCAAACACACCCCCTTGTTAATAATCAAAGTTTGGATGCAAACACAACCTTGGAACAAAACATACCCGAAAACCTATTACATAAAAATGTTCCTCTCACATTCCATCATGATCCATCATCATCATTTTTTCATGCAACACCTCAAACACCTCTTCTCACAAATTCACAAGAAGAGGGAGATATGTTCGCACCAGGGGGCATATTTGACACCACAACCTTCTCGCAAGGGCTCACACCTCTTACATTTCCACCTCTCCCACCATTTCCATTGTCATTTACACCACTCCTTGGTTTAGGGCTTCCCCCCTACCAAGTATCAATCAAACCACTATCCCAACCATCAATCAAAGCATTGCACCAAATGCTCAAAATTTGTCACAACAAACGACAAACACACAAGCAATGACAACATCATCAAACACCCCCTTGGCATCACAAAGCATGGTCTCTCAAGGACCAACCACATCAACAGCACCATCCATCCTGCAAAACATCAACACCACCTTCATGAACACTATTCCAAATCTACCACCACCTCCACCACCTCCAACATTCACCACATCAAGCCAATATGGCGCGGCATTGCAATTTTCTTTCCAAAGAGGATACCAACAAGTTCAAAAACAAAAAGTAAAACAACTAGCCGCTCAGCAAGCTGCTCAAGCTGTGCAAGCCGCCCAAGCAGCCCAAGCCACCTTTCAAGTGCAACAAGCCCAAGCATTATTGCAACAACAACAACAACAAGCCGCTCAAGCTGCACAAGCCACACAAGCATTACAAGCACAAAAGGCCGCTCAAGCATAACTTTTATTGCAACAACAAGCAGCACAAGCACAAATAGCACAAGCGCAAGCCCAATATCAGGCACAGCAAGCTCAATATCAAGAACAACTTCTTGCACAAAGACAAGTAGCACAAATTCAAGCATATCAACAAGCACTAAAGCAATACCAAGAGCAGCAAGAAGCAGCAAAATTGGTAGCCCAACAACAAGCATTGTGGGAACAACGGCAAGCACAACAACAAGCGTTGTTGGAACAGCAACAAGCGCAACAACAAGCACAAATCTGAGCACAACAACAACAAGATCAACAACAAGCATTGTTCATACAAAAGCAAGTGGAAGCCTACTTTTCCCGCCAGAACATACAGATACCATTGAACAATGCACCGACCAACCCATCCATCCAACCAACAATTGAAACACCCCAAAACACTTTCATCCCACCCCCTGATCCGCAAAATGATGTGACGACACAACTCAGGTTGCTCTCGCAACAAGTGCTCGACCTTCAATCAGGGTGAAAAACCAAGACACCAAGAAACTTGTGTCCCTGTCCATTTGATAGGATCCTAGAGATGAAACCATTCCCCAAGGGATTTGAGATCCCTAAATTTGACAAATATCGAGGGATGGGATCAAATCAGGGAATTCCAAGTTCATTGCATGGAAGTTGCATATGACGATACTTATCTAATGCGGCTATTTCCTAGAAGCTTGGTAGGCCCCGCTATAGAATGGTTCTCTTGCTTACCTTCAGGCATTAGAACATTCCAAGAAATTAGGGATGCATTCATTAGGAACTATGCATGTAACATTGCAATGGATGTCAGTCTCGAAGAACTATACACTCTAAAACAAGGAAATAATGAATCTTTTGCTTCATTCCTTCAATGATGGCGATCCAAGGCCAATCAGAGCAAGTTGACCATGCCAGAAGAACAACAAGTTTGCACCATCATAGCCAACCTTGAAGGCCATTTGGCATTTCATCTTAAGGTTCAGGGCATCACCACATATGATCAACTGATTTCCAAGGCACTTAGCATCGAAAGAGCCCTTGTGACCCAACCCACAGAATCAGCATCATACCATGAACAACAAAACAACTGCCCATCATCCAATTACAATGATAAACCTCGCACATGGGCAAGGAACAAGAACATTACTAATGATGGTGTCGCCGATGCCAAGGTGGTCATTAGTGGTCTCGCCAAAACACACCCACATAGCAAATCCAAACACAACACCAAAACACTCATCACACAACATACCAACCCAACAACAATCCAACCATCAATAACCTCAATGATCAAAGAGGACCACCCCAACGCAAAAGTTATCCAAAATTAAAATACACCATTTTGGGGGAGCCACTTGAGGACATAATGAAAAATTTGATCGACGAAAACCTCATCAAGCCTCCTACATTTGAGAATTACCAAGAACCTGATGTCAAACCTCCTTGGTATAACAAGAATAAACTTTGCGAATTTCAAAAAATCAAAGGCCACACCACAAACAGTTGCATGAGACTCAAAAACATCATCCAAGATCTCATCGATAAGAAAATCATAAACATGGAACAACCTACGGGAAATCAGGATCTTAAAATATATATGAATCCAATGTCAAACCATGGCAACAAAGGGAATAACAAGGATAAAGGGAAAGGCAATGTAAATCATGTCTATGAATCCATCGTTGCCTCACTAAATGAAGACTGCATGGTCATCACCATCAAGGGTGCACATGCCGAAGAATGTGGAGTCACCACAAGAGGCAGCAAAGTCACCATCGCAGGATCATCCCAACCAAATAGAGTCCTTGCATCTAGATCCGTTCCTAATGGCTATAATGTCCTAGACCAACTCAAGAGAACACCAGCACACATATCCATCATGGAGTTGTTAAAAATATCATCAGCCCATAAGAAGATCCTTGAGGAAGCATTAGCCTCATCCACTGTCCCCGCAGATCTTGATGCAGAGCAATTCCAAGCTATGGTTGGAAATATCATAACACCTAATCTCCTTACATTCTCTGACCAAGACTTCCCCGCTCAACCATCTCACAACCGTGCACTTCACTTGGAAGCCATTGTAAACAAGAGCAAAATCAAAAGGGTCTTGGTGGATGGAGGTGCAAGTTTGAACATCTGTTCTCTCAGCCTCATCAAGCAGTTGAAAATATCAGAAGATTCCATCGATAAAGGAAAGGGCATCACGATAAGAGCATATGATGACCAAGAAAGAGTGTCTCAAGGCACGATTAAACTCCCTATTCAAGTAGGGCCAATGCTCATGGAAACCACTTGTCAAGTCTTGGACCTTGACTTACCATATAATATCCTCCAGGGATGCCCATGGATCCATGCGATGAAAGCCATAGCATCAACCTTCCACCAATGTGTGAAATTTACACATAATGGACAAGAGATTACCGTCCATGGAGATCCTGAACCATTTTCATATTGCAAAAATCTTGAGGCAAATTATTACAAAATCCCCCAAGTGCCAAAAAATGATGAGGGCCCATCCACACCATACATCGACCCCACCACTCTCACATCCACGTCTGCGACAGAGACATCTGCCATTCCCACCATCCCCACCATCTTTGATATCAAGCTCATCATCCAGGAGGATGATTGTGGAAGCTACAAGCTCCCTAACAATGCTTTTGTAATAGGAGAGTTACCACAATCTCCTAGATCACAAGAACGCCCACAAGAAAATCAAGCTTCCACATCACAATCATATCCCGAAGACTATCCTGAATTCACAAACTAGGGATACCTTAGTCAAGAGGTTATTGAAGCAGATCCATCTCACATGTTGTATCAAGATGAAAGACTGACACTTGAATTACCAATGGATGAGACAAGAAAGGGCCTGCAAATGATGCTCGCAATGGGCTACGATAGAAATCAAAGACTGGGACAAAATGACAATGGGCTCATAATACCTATCATGCCAGAGACACGACCCATAACAAATCTTGGTCTTGGATGTACCCCTCTGAGAATAACCATATGTAGTCGAATTCCTCCAGTTAGAATGGTTAATATTTCTCCTCAGCCAATACTAGCACAAGTACACTCACCAATATTCATAGGTAGAGACACACATAATTTTATAACCGAGGCCTACATTAGTAGCGATGACGAAGATACCATGACCAATCTACCTAGGTTATTTGAGGACACCACCCTGTGTATGATTAGCACCATCTCCTTTGAACCAAACCAACAAAATCATGAGATCTGTTTAGTATATCCCCAACTGATCGATATGACCAACGAGGACCACCGGTTCTTGATACATTCAAAAACGACGAGGCACTCAAAATTCATGGGATTGAGGGATAACATTCCAGATGGGGATCACAAGGCAAGGTTTATAATGGAGTTGGACACACATGCCTATTAAGGCTTGATTGGATCTTTTTGAGTCACAAAGTGAGAAACTAAGAATCATATCCAAGTCCTTGAGTGAAACCACTATGGCACTCGATAGAAAAAGTAAAAGAAGGGCCGTATCCAGCGATTGAAACCTCTGCGAGACGCAGGGATGAAGGATTCAATCTTCCTCTGGAGGCTAGCTGTCGGGAGAGTCGGTAGGTCTTGGTGCGATCTATCGGCCTGTGAGACGGTACATATCACATTTATCACGGAATCACCTATTATCGAGCGAGAACTCTAGCGGCATTCCTAAAGGAAGAATAAATAAACTTCGCGGTTATCTTTGACATCTGGGGGCTTGATCAGGAGGCTGGTTCATCACTTAGGCGTATCGGAAGCAAAGCGGTCCAAACGAAAACTTGACCATCCTCAAATTGCCTTATTGGTCAAAATGGAGCTCAAAAAATTGCAAGATGCAGGATTCATACAACCAATAGATTATCCATAATGGCTATCAAACTTGGTACCTATTTCAAAGCTTGATGGAGCTATCAGAATCTGTACAGAGTTCAAGGATTTGAACAAAGCATGTCCCAAGGATGATTTCCCACTTCCCAACATTGACATGATAGTAGACATGACAGCAGGACATGAGATGCTATCACTAATGGACGGATTTTCAGGATACAACCAGATCATGATAGCAAAAGAAGATCAACATAAGACGGCTTTCACTTGTCCATGGGGGACCTACTGCTGGAACAAGATGTCATTTAGCCTAAAGAATGCAGGAGCAACCTATCAAAGGGCCATGACATTAATATTCCATGACATGATTCATAAAACAATCAAGGACTATGTCGACAACATCCTAGCAAAATCTAGAAAGAGACAAGATCATATAGCAACCCTAAGTGCTATCTTTGACAAATTGGAGGAAAGACGGCTTTCACTTGTCCATGGGGGACCTACTGCTGGAACAAGATGTCATTTAGCCTAAAGAATGCAGGAGCAACCTATCAAAGGGCCATGACATTAATATTCCATGACATGATTCATAAAACAATCAAGGACTATGTCGACAACATCCTAGCAAAATCTAGAAAGAGACAAGATCATATAGCAACCCTAAGTGCTATCTTTGACAAATTGGAGGAATACAAAGTCAAACTAAATCCCAAAAGTGAAAGGATAATCATAGTCTCCATGAGGGGTATCAAGGTAGATCTAGAAAAGGAAAGTAACCGAGATGCAGCACCAAAGACATTAAAACAATTGAGAGGCCTCCAAAGCCAATTTCAATCCATCCGACGGTTCATAGCACAACTGGAAGACAAGCAGAACCCATAATCTCACCTACTACACAAGGGGGTAGCGTACAAATGGGACACAAAATGCGAAGAGGCATTTAACAAAATCAAGGAATATCTACTGACACCACCAGTTTTAATGCCATCCATCCCAAGAAAGCCACTAGTCTTATATTTATCAGCAACAACAGCAACCCTTGGAGCTCTCCTAGCTCAGCATGATGAAAATAGAACAAAGAGGGCTCTCTACTATATTAGCAGGACAATGGTCGGTCATGAGCTAAACTACTCATTCATCGAAAAAGCATGCCTCGCAATAGTGTTTGCATCACAAAAATTTAGACATTACATGTTGGCACACAAGATAAAGCTCATCACCAAAATTGATCCCCTCAAATATTTACTATCAAAGGCAATACTCACAGGCAAAATGGCAAAATGGGTAACGATATTATCAGAATATGACATCGAGTATGTGGAGAGAAAAGCCATTAAGGGAAAAGTTATTGCAGACCAACTAGTAGAAGCACCCATTTATTCTGAGAATCCTCTTGTCTTAGAGTTTCTAGATGAATCTATTTTCAACATCAACGTAGCTAACCACTGGAAACTATACTTCAATGGCTCATACACGCAGCACGGATCAGGAGCTGGTGTCTTCTTCATCACCCCACAGGGGGACTGCATACCAAGGTCATACAAACTAGCATTTCCTTGTACTAACAACATCGCAAAATATGAGGCTTTGACTATAGGTCTCAGGATAGTAGTACAATGGAACATCATAGCTCTTAAAGTCTACGGAGACTCTCAGTTGATCATAAATCAAGTCAATAATGAATATCAGACCAAGGATGATAAGCTCACTCCATACAATAAATTGGTGGAGACTCTCAAAGAATCTTTTATTGAAATAACATTTGAGCATATTCCTAGAACCAACAGCAAAGCAGCAGATGCCATGGCAACAATGGGATCCTTGCTAAATATCCCCAATAATGTTCCAAAATATGAATTCTTGATTGAGCAACTTCTCGTTCCTGCATTCGAGGTACCAGAATCAGAATTCGTGTGTGAAATCATTGGTCCTGGTGATCCTTGGTACCATGACATCTACACATATCTTCGCATAGGAATCATACCCGCTGACCTCCCATCAAACCTAAAACGAACCTTTGTCAAAAAGGAATCCAGATTTGTCATCCTAGGTGATACCTTATACCGTAGAAGCATAGAAGGTACCTTGCTATGCTGCTTAAATGTTGAGGAGGCATTAACCACTCTAACTGAAGTACATAACGGTATCTATGGATCACAATCGAGTGGAATGACCATCGCTAAGAAACTGTTGAGGATGGGGTATTATTGGCACACAATGGAAATAGAAGCACATGATCATGCTAAAAGGTGTTTACAATGTCAGCAGCATGGGGACCTCATCCATGCTCTAGCTCAAGAGCTTCATCCTATTATCACACCATGGCCCTTTTCGCAGTGGGGACTCAATCTCATTGGAAAAATCACACCCACCTCATCCAATGGCCACAAATTCATCATAACTGCAACTGAGTACTTCACAAAGTGGGTGGTAGCCATACCCATGACGTATATCAACTGGGAAGTAGATCTCAAAATTCATCCTAACTATCTCATCTGTCGTTACGGTGTCCCACAAGCCATTATCTCAGATAATGGGACACCATTCAAAACTAGGAGGTTCACGACTTATGCGAAATTCAAAATCTAGCATCGCTTCTCCACCCTGTACTACCCCCAAGGCAATGGCCAAGCAAAGCTACAAATAAAACCATCCTCAAAATCCTCAAGAAAATAGTTAATGACGCAGGTCGTGACTGCATCTGTAGCTTAATCCTACCCTCGGGCTTATCAAACCCATGACACCCAATGGCCACCCCTTCCTAGTCTATGGATCAAAAGTCGTACTCTCCATTGAGATCGAGCTCCCATCCCTTAGAATATCATTACAAAACCTCATCACCCATGAGGACTATCAAAGTGTCAAGATTAAATGAGCTGAGCTACTGGATGAGAGATGCATAGATGCTTTAAATCATTTGCAAGTCTATCAAAATAGACTCAAACAGAGCTACAACAAGAAAATCAAAAGCAAGACTTTCCAAGTCGGAGAACTGGTCTTAAAAGAAAATTAAAAGAATGTCCCAAACCCAAGCATCAAAGGCAAGTTTGAACCTAATTGGTTAGGACCTTTTGTCATCACAACAAGTTATAAATCAGGGGCATATCAGCTATCAACACCCGAAGGGGAACCTCTGTAGGAGCCAATGAATAGCTCCCATCTCAAAAAGTTTTATGCCTAAATCTTTCAAGGTATAGAACCAAAAAATCAAAAAAATTAGAAAATGTCCTAAAAAATGGTTACATTAGGCGAAAACCTGGCAAACAGGCATCTTGGTGACAACAAAAAAAGCAAAAAATCAAAAAATCAAAAAAAATTAAAAAAAAGGATCAAAAAAATTGTCCTCTAGTGAAAACCACTTTGGTGGCACTTTGGGCAAGTACCTTGGTGAAAACCTGGCAAATAGGTGCCTTGCGTAAATAAGCACTTTTCATCCACAGGACCTTTACGGCTTGTTCGACATCATCCCTCCATTTCTCTTTCATCATCCATCGCATTCAGGTCTTCATCCATCACTCATCCACTAACATCCACACCATAGCTTGGTCTTGTTTTCGTATCGTGATCCCTCCTAGTACTACTCAACTCATCCTCAAGGTCAGTTTGTCCTTTCCTTTATCAGAGTAGTCAATTGCATCACGCTGGGGGCATGTTCTCATCAGATTGGATTCGTGTATATTCTTAAAGTCCTCAAATCAGAAAATCCAAAAACATCACAATATCAGAAAATCCAGAAACATCACAACATCAGAAAATCCAAAAACATCAAAACATCATAAAATCCAAAAACATCAAAACATCAGAAAATCCAAAAACATTCAAAACATATCAAAATCCAAAAATAGGTCAAAAAGTCTTTCAAAATTCAAAAACAAGGCCGTCTTGTTGAACTACGTCATCTCTGAGCTTGAACGTAGGCAAGGTTGATCTACGATCATCCCCTGAGACATTTAGGTCAGTCCTATAGGAGTCTGTTATAATAAACTAACATCTCATCATGTATATCTTCATCTGTAAATCGGTCAAGTTGCCAGGTTGAACTACATGGTAGGCAGCATATAAGCGAGGCAAGGCTAATCTGTTGATCAGCCCTCGAGACCCCTAGGATAGGTCTTTAGGTTAGTATCTTGGTCAAAATCTCAGAAAATCCCAAAAACATTAGAAAATCAAAAAATCAAAACATTTGCAAAATCTCAAAAAATACCAAAAATAGCCTCAAAACATTGCAAAAATATCAAAAACATCCAAATACTTGAAAAAAATCCATCTGTCTCATCTCGCTTGCACCTGCAATAACACCACTCATAATAAATTGATCGTCATTATCAACCTTTGGTGAAATAGTTAGAAGCAAGTCTAGCAGGTTAAAATGTAAAACTCAAAACGTCAAGTCTTAAGTCTAAATTAGTGCATATGCAAGTTGGTCATCTCTTCGTATTGGTAACTTATCATCTGAATTGGTCCCATATCAATCATCCCTTAGAACACTTTGTATAAACGAAAAGACTTGCCACCATCCACTAACATGTCCTAGGATGAATCCTTCCTACAATGGGCATTATCTTTTGGCAATAAGTTTTGGTTATCACCCTTAGAAAACACATCCTCTTTCCGTTAGCGGTATTGAAGAGCATCAGTTTGTTTGTTTACTTGGTCTTTATCTTTTGACTTATCTTATTTGCTCTCATTCCAAGGACATCTCAATAATATCCCAAAACAGAGGATTTAGAGAAATAGGAATGGGGCAATGATTATTATCTTTTGTCTGTTGTGCTTGTTGGACGTTCTTGTAATATAACCTCGACGAATACTTGCTTTGTTAGGTATGTATGGAAGAGGTCTAGGGAAACTTGTTGACTATTACAGGGATAGGTTTACCTTTCCGTGTTTTGGTCTAAGGTGTCTGAAACTTCTAAAGTACATCCTAGCAAGGTTTTTGTATGTCAGGTGTGAACAAGAATACTCATATCTGATTGTCGAGTCAAAGTCCATCACACTAAGTACCACGCCATCCTGGTTTTCTATACCTTGATGCATCATGCCACGTGTGCTATCAAACATAAGAAAATCTAGCCCCTTGAAAATCCCAATTCCTCGGCAAGTAATCATCATCATCATCATCATCATCATCATCATCTGCATTTGCATCATCTTATGTCTTGTTGAAATGACTTCTTCTCTTCTTACTAACCGCACTAACAAGGTACTATGACAGTTGATCATCATCACGGCCATCATCGTCATCGATCCTGTATTCACAAATCATTAGCATATTGCATAAACATATCATATAAGAAACATATGCATTGCATTATCATCATATAAACAGGTTATCATAAACATTCTTCATAAATAGGTGCATCTATGTCATTGCATTTCACCCATTACATTACATCTCAAAGACATTATATCAAATATTGCATAAATATTGCATTTGCATTTCATAACCATTTCATATTACCATCTACCATATAAATCATCACATAGCATCTACGGAAGCATTTCATAATCATTTTTCACATAATCATAAACAATAGGTATATAAACATTTAATTCATTAGGCATACATACTTGCATAACATCATGACATCATCTCACCACTTTACGTTCACATTACATTACGCATCAACATATCACTTTCCATTAACATATCATTGCATCATATACATCATCATTTAGGATAATAACATTTGTTATTCTAAGCATCTCAATTTCATTATGCATTAACACCATTTCATTAGCATCATATCACGAACATCGCATTCATATTACATCCATCCATAAATCATCTCATATATAAGCATATTCCACACATCATTGCATATACCATAGATCATATCATTTTACATATTAAAATCCATATCACATATCACATTGGCATAAAATAAATCATCATATAAATAACATCATTGCACAGGTTAGCATAATATAGATGTGTTAGTCATAATCATAACGCATACATCATTAGAAATAAATGCATCCATAGGACATCACTGCAAAGTATATAGAAATAAACCATCCATGCATAAAGGAGAACACAGTACATCCCATCAAAATTGGCTCATATATATCATATCATCAATGTCACTATCATAGTACAAAGAATAAATCAGATCACTATACATATATGTCAATCAGTACAAAACACCCATCGGGCTATAAAAAATGAGTCCATAAGGCACAAAAAAATGTATCATCTGGATCAAGCCCGATCTTTGTGAATGTTGCCCTCACCCCTGTCACCGTGACCCTCTGGTGGTCTCTGGCTGGCCCGCACTGAATGCTCTGGGACCCAGTCTGCTCTAGGTATGGTGTCATGATAAGCTCATCGGTAGTACTCTATCTCTTAGATAGCATCCATGTAAGATCATACCGACACTGTACCCTGGGAGGAGGAGGTTGTCATACTCTCAATCTGTTGTCTACGACCTAGCTCTGTGGCTGTCTGTAACTCTGCAGCCTATCTCTGTTGCACAGCCTGATCCCTCTCTGCTCTAAGTTGCTCTCTCTCAACCCTCGCCTGGTCTCTCTCTGTTGTCAGCACCTGAACCTAGGCCTGCAGCTGCGCAATCAGTGCATCCCGACTGTCTGTCTGTCCCTATGGCTGTACCTGTGGCTGCACGTGAACTTAATCCTCACCCTCGGCTCATGGTGATGGGATTGGAGGATCCTGCTGCTAATCCTGAATGTGAACATCCCCATGACTTAGTGGGACTGGGGGCACCAATGGTGGATCCTGTTGAATCTCAATCCTCGATCCTCGCCCTCATCCTCTCCCTTTGCCTCTGACTCTGTGCACCTCTGGATCCTCTCCTGGAACAGTCAACCGAAGAGGAGGTCTAAACCAGTCTCTGTAGGCCTGAGTGGTCCCTGGATCTGCCAAGCCCTGATCATAAGCCCATGGTCGGGCTACCAACTTCCTGAAGCTATCAACTGCCTCGGAGGTAGGAATACCATGACCCTATGACACCTATGTCATGTTGTGTGCAAAGATGGCTACGTAGTCGTTATCAAGCCGATCACGCGACTCTTCGAACTGATGCTAAACGCGCCCGGGCAAATACCTCTCAATCATCGTGTGCTCTCGCCCCTACATATATCGATCCTGGCGGCAATAAAAGAGCTAGGCAGCATTTTCAGCCCATCCAGGCTGACTAAGGTATGGTCTCCAAGTAAAAACAAGCATCTCATCTAGGACCCGCCTCCAGTAGGGGATCCCATGCTCGCCAATGTGTGTGAAGGACACACTGCCTCTGTATCGTGCCACTAGGGCATCCTCTGCCCCCATCAAAACTGGAACGACCCATGGACGTAGCACAGAAATGTGCTCCCATGCCCAAACATGAAGAAGTGTCACCCCAGCCCCTAGCGCTCTGTCATCCACGTATACGTTCTCGTGCAATTCTCTGTAAAATGAAGCCAGAAGGACAGGCCCCCATGCAAAGCGAACTGGCCTGTCTCGGACCATCTGCTCCCAGCAATAACCCCAGCCGGGACTAAAATATCGCCCTCGTCAGTCTGGGGCAACCAAATCTAAAATGATCATTGCAATTGCCCAGCGGAAGGGAGGTGCGATGACCTTGTATCTCTCTAACTCAATCTATCCCTCGCAGTAAATGATGTCCCCTGTGACGAGGACTCTGATGCAGGACTCGCGTTCTCCCTCCATATCATAGATCACTCGATGGCCATGAATAGGCAATCGTAAAATGTACCAAACGTCCTCCAAGGTGACAGTCGCCTCGCTAGTGGGAAGATGAAACAACGATGTCTCACTATGCCACCTCTCGGCCAGCACTGATAACATCCCTAGGTGGGTGCGCACGGGCGCCGCGTACGCAATGTGCCACAATCCTGCAACTCCCAGTCGATCTTGGTCTCTGTCACTTAGGTCCCGTAAGACGCTCGCCAAATCTTGCAACCGGTGCTCCCGAGAGTAGAGCTCCCTCGGCCCATCCTGCATCAAGGAAAGTCACCGTGTTAAATTTTTTGAAAAATTCTTGGTGAAACGCTCCAAGCTCGTCTCCAGCAGCTCAGTTTGTAAAGGCGTCGTAGTTTGATTTTACTCAAACTCTGACGCTCGAGCCCAAAAAGAGAAAAAATGCACCGCCGTGATGCACTTTATCCTCCAACGTCACAGTTTGCATGAAAAGGGCGTCATCGCGGTGGACTTTACCCAAACCGGCCCGCCAAGCCTTAGCCCAACGTAAGAGTTTTTAAACTCCAAACTGCACTGCTGCGACGCTAAATAGCACTGCTATGGCGCAAAATGGCTTGGCGCAACGCATTTTAAATGCTAAGTGGCGCTATATAGTGCCGCTGGAGGTGAGATCCCCTTTTAAAGCAGTAATTAATGCATTAAATGAAAAAATGAGGCTTCAGTAAGGGTCACATACCAGTGCCCTGATGCCAGGTGGTCACTAGTATGTCCGAACTCGATCTGAAATGTGTAGGGGAAGTTCTCGTTGCGCCATATCACCAGAGAGTCAGAACTCGAATCTCAAGTTTACTAGCGGAGGTGTGTGAAAATGACTTGAAAGTGACCCCTCGAGCCCCTTTTAAGCCTAAAAATTAGGGTTTTTTAAACCCTAAATGGTTGTCCTGCTAGGGTTTTGGACCCCCGAACCTGTTTTTGTCCATTTGAGGTTTGTTTTTCATCATTTTATTGCGTTTAGACATATTTTTAGCCTCCTGGACCCCTTTCGGACTTGTCGGGTAATTTTTCATCCTTTTTTGCGAGATCACCCAAAAAATTAAAATTTTTGTCTGATCTCTCGAGGGGGCATTATAATGGCATGTTTTCTCTCGCCATGCAACAGTGGGGCAAGTTTTAAATATCAAAAAAATTTGGCTTTGATTGAAATCGTTTATTCTTTGAACCAACGCAACAAGTGCATTGCTTCAAAAAGGGGCAAAATGTAGACACGTAAAATATACCGATTAACATCGTGCATCTGATCCTGACTTACTAACATCACTTCTTCCTGAATCATCCCTCGGTCTAACCATTTAATCAAATTCCCTTATCTGATTCAATTCATCAATATTCGTCTCTTAATTAAATAAATCATTTTATCTAATCAAGTCATCTCTCTTGTTAATTAAATCAATCCATCTGATCTAATTATCCCTATTTAATTAAATAATCAATTTATTTGATTAAATCTCTAAAGTCTATCCATTAAATTAAATAAATTAAAACCTTATTTGATTTAATCTAACACCATCCCTTTTAATTAAATAAATCAAAATCCTTATTTAATTAGCCTCTTATCATATTCCTCTCTTATTTGATTTAAATAAATCCATAAATTTGAGTCAAACAAGGTCACATCATCTAATCTCCTGTTAAATTAATTAACCCTTGATTAATTTAACCTCATCCCATGTCACATCATTTAGATAATGCAAGTTGCACATGAAAATAGATTTAATACATTTATTAAATCTCTATTTTCTTCACAAAGCATCTTTTGGAATATTCTCTCAATTTGAATTCAAAAATTTCAAGTCAACATATACATCCAACAAGGCAATAACTTCATCTTACATGTCATTTGCCTTGAGCCAAGTGGCATTTATTGCATTTTCCCTTCCCTCTTGTATGTCATTTCAACAAATTTGAATTTCAAATATTGGCATTTATTGGCACAAACCCCAAATCTTGCACATCCATCATCCATTCATAGCTTGACAAGTGGCATCATATTATTGGATTAATGTTAGTCCCACATTGTTCAAATTTGGACATTCATCCATCTTGGAATTCTATAAATGAAGAGTTCATATCCTCATTTGATCATCCACAATCCAAGCAAAATTACCATGCTCAAATATCTCTTGAATTCCATTCTTTATCATTGAGTCATAGTTAGGTTTTGCATATTTTTTGGAAAGTGGATCAATCTCTTCAACATTCGAAACTTGCAATCTTAGGAATTGGGAAAGGGCCAATTTTCACATCAAATTGGCACCAATTCCCCCATGGGATCATGAGTTTGCACATTTAAATTAGGATTCAATCTAGTTTTGTCATTTATATTATGTTTTTCATTGTTTTCTTTCCTATTTTGAATTTGTAAATGGATTTTATGGGGAATCCTTGTTTTAGCTTGCAATTCATTGTTTAACTTGTTTACTCATGTTGTTTTGCAAGTACTAGGAAAAGGGTTCGCACAGCTCTTATTACATTTTTTCATATTGACATTGCATAATCTTTCGGAGTCCTAGTTTGCATTCTTATATTTTTCCAGTGTATGTAACTTTGATTTTTTCTTAAAAATTTCTTTGGGTTATTCAATCTATTTCAAATTTCTAACAAGGCTTGCATAACATCACAACCTAATAATCAAGATATTTCTATCATGCCACTTTTCCCATTATGTTACTAACCTCATTGTCCACAAAGCTTTACTTAGCATTATAAGCTAACAAATCACTTCAATGTAATATAGTCTTCACAAACGAAGCAACATCTATATAATCTTAACTTAGTATAGTATCTAGTACAATGTAGACACTCCTAATCCAATATATAAGTGTATGTATATAACCCAATAACAGGGTTCACAACCAACTAGACTTGTCAAGTATCTTTCTTACTTATCCAAAGAAAAATATAATCATATTCATAATATAGCATCTAAACTCCTTTCTAACTCAATTCTTTCTAAACAAGACATATATAATCATGCAATCTTTTCAACATAAAATACATGAAGGAATAGAAACTAGCATGCCTATATTAAGCAAGCTCCAATTGACAATTTTGGATTCTTAGCTCAACCTTCTCACAAACAGCTTGCAACTCCTACGAATAGCCTTCATTATCCTCTACCTTTTCTCTTGACCAACTCTCACTATGTAATAATCAAACTTCTCTAAATTCTCTTAAACTCTCACAAATACTAAACTCATAATTATGATAGAATAACTCTCAAAAAAATTAGAAAATAAAAATGCTCAATGTGTGTACCACAAAATGGAGAATGCTCCTCTATTTATACAAAAACTTGAGCACTCCATAGCTACAAACAAGCTTATGAGATTGCCACCTTCCTATCAACTTGTCCTATTAAAAGAGTGGTGGCAGCTAAAAATATTAATCAGTAAACACATGCACAACCAACTTACACTTCAAGGAATGAGTCACTCTTTTTAATGGACGACAAGAGTAACACTCAGAAATGCAAGGTTATTGGTTTCACAGGTCAACTCTTTTTATCTAGCTTCTCATTTGACTATTTCTCATATTATAATTTGCCTCATATGTTGGAGACATTAAGCAAAATAGACTTCTAAAAAGTATGCACAATTCATAACTTGGCGCCACATAATATATCATGCACCCCTATTTATTTGGTTAATGTTTTGGAAAAGACTAGGTCAAAGTTCTTTATACATTAGACATTTACTTTGCCTTCACAATTTGACTTAGTCTTTCCAGATTATACTTATACATTGTTTTGCTTTATACCCACACACCTCACTTAAATGTTTCTTTTGTTTGCATCACACAATATTTAAATTCTTTAATCTTTATGCAATGTCCTTAATAAATGTGTTACCTTCTATATTCACAGAGTTGGTCAAAGACAAGGTAATGTTGGCTTAGGTGCAACCTTTATACTTGGTTTGAATTCATTTATACATGCTATATCATAGTGTTGTCCAAGATGCATATATGCGATGTATTATCCATTCTTTCATTGGAATTTTCACTTTGCATATGGTTCACACTATGGTCTAATGCACTTAAGTTTACCTTTCCTCTCATGTAGTATGGCTATAATAAATATAATGTGCTTATGAAAGAATATCATGCACTTCTCATAATAATATATAAATCAGTATAGTATATAATATATATATATATATATATTGTTAGAAATGTGAAATAGATTGAATAACCCAAGAAATTTTTTAAGAGAAAATCAAAGCTGCATAAACTAGAAAAGCATAAAGAATGCACACTAGAACTTTGAGAGATTATGTAATGTCAATATGACAGAATGCATTAAGAGCTTCCAAGATTGCTTGATGCAAAGCAAAGATGCATGAATGGATGCAAATACAAGCTAGGTAGTGACTTTATATAGAACTTAGGAGAGGAGGTAGATGACAAATCTAACCAATAAGAATCAACCACCAAAAGTGGAGATAGACCACCAAAAGTGGAAAGTGGTTCCACCCTTTAGGGAAGGGAACACCACACACTTATCTCCTAGTAATAAACTCACTTTATTATCCGAAGCAAGCTTAATTAAGTGTAGGAAAAACCTAGGACTAAGGGAAAATAAATTAACCCACTAAGAAAATAAAAACCTACACCAACATATTTATCTGTTCATATACATACATACATACATACATACATAAATATATATATATAACAATTTATATAATTATATTCTCATGAATATTGCATATATTAATTGCCATTCAAATATATATTTAAGTAATTATAAATATATATATATATATGTATGTATGTATGTGTATACTAATATATAAGTATATTCGTTTACATGAATGTAGTAATATACTTGTTAAAATAAATATTTGAGCAGCTCCCTTCGAGTTTCTTTTTGTATTGTGTGTGCACCAGTCTGTGCATCACCGAGTTTATTCGGCTTTCCATCAAGTTTTCATCTACCACTTCGTGTACATATTCTTCATGGCATCGGGTAACGGCTTCCTTTTTGGGTCCTGAGGAGCTGCGCTGGGTGTCCACGTGTCACACTAGTAGGAGGTTTTATTTTTTATTTCCTTAAGGTCTCTTCGGGTTGCGGAAGGCTTCCACAGGGCCATCTTTTCTAAAAAGTGTCAAAGGGTCCTACATCATGCTACGTGGTAGAAAATTGCAAGTTTTTCATGCGGGGATGAAATAAACAACTGCGGGCAGCGAAATGCTGCCACGCATCCTTTACGACGAACTGATTGAACTTTCCCTCCGCCGCAATAAGGATCTCTACCCATTGGACACGTGTTGCATCTTCACAATCTCTCGGCAGCAATGGGAGAAAGTTTCGTGTGGGCAACGAAAGGCTGCCACGTGCCTTACGACTAATCTGTAGAGTGAGCGATGGGCTAGCTGAAGGAGATAATGCTATTGGGTACCACTTGTGATGGTCATTTGCAGCGGTGGATGACACTTGTCACCTCGAGCCTAGCTGGGACCACCGCCATCATTACGAGGGATGCACCTGCACCTGAGATGATCGGATGTTGTGTTCTAGCTCGATGCCGTTGTAATGGCCTTAGGAATCTTCTGATTCTGGCATCATTGTAGGGGATTGCGGGATCTTTTATGTTGCAATTCTCCAAAGCGGTGAGAGGTTGCTTTTCCTGCTATATATAATCTCTTTGTCGATGAAAGATGGTCCAAATTTTTTTGAGAAAAACACACTGGTTTTAGCAAAAGACACCAGGCCTCTTTTACTATTTTTTTTTGCAAGAAACTTTCAAACTGTGCCAATTGTTCGGCCTTTTTATTTTTCATTCTTTGATTAAACTGTAAATTGTGCTCTATCCTATCTTAAGCATTTCATTTGAAAAACTTCTATATATGTTGAATACAAGTTTGCTTACCTAAATCATGTCTAATGACTCTTCTTAGTAGTGAGGATGTATGCAATATTATTTTATGTCAATAAATGAAATGTCTATGCTATAGTTTTAAGTCTCTGACATTTTGGAACGTAGCAACACCATTCAGGCCCCTAAATCTATGATTTATCATGCCCATCAGTAATTTTGGCGCATTGCCTTAGATTAGACTTTGCTTCATTATATCTGTTTCCTTTTCCCTTTCCAAAACCCATTATAGAAGAAGTCGGCTTCTTTAAAAATATGGAGGTCACTCAGTTTAGTGCAAAGGGTCCCCCTTAAACTGAGTTTCCCATAAGACACTGTTACCTCGTCAATTTTTGGCGTCAACAGTTTGTTCTTTTTCTGGCATGCCCGGTGGGACCCGAACTAATGAAATTGCCTTATAGAGGGGTGTATGAGCCATCGACCTGTAACTAGATCCCAAACCGCAAGTAACCCAAGTTTACTAGTACCTCCGCTAGGGACAGTCCAGGCCACAAATCAGCTGGTAACCATTCTAGTTCCACCACCTTTTCCTCTCACCATGTTGTCGGCCCCAAACAGAAACTACGTAGCATGGGATGTTGGAAGTCCCCTGGTAGCCCCGGTAGCGCCCGCTATTTGGGGCACTATCCCGATTTCGGCCTTGAAAGCTATTCCCAAATTTGTCGGAGACAACTCAAAAATGCCAGCAGAACATTTGTAGGATGTAGCGGATGTTTGTCTGGTACATGGTATTACAACGCAGAATGTAGCCCTGAGGCTCCTCGCCGCGTCTTTCAAAGGCAAGGCTCTGGATTGGTATCAAACTCTAACTCCTAATTCAATTCACACTTGGGATGAGCTCAGAGATCCCTTTTATGAAAGGTTCTCAAACGACGGAGATCGTTCTTCGTTATATTATCAGCTATCCATCATAAAACGAGTCCCCCAGGAGGCTCTGACAGACTTCAATGCCCGATTTCACTCAAATTGGCATATGATTCCTGTGACTATCCGCCCGACTCTAGAGTTAGCATTCATATTTTATCTGAAGTCCATTAATCCCAACATTTCTATGATGATCAAGTCTTTGGGAGGAGCCACTCTACCAAATGCTTATCCTACCGCTATTATGCCTCCCTGACCTATTATGCCGATATTTCCTAAATAACAATCTCTGCACAAGAGGTCGCATTGACTAGTGTGGCAGCAACTTCCCAGTCGATGTACTCATATGCGGCCGCTCCTGAAAACTTGGCTTCTATATCAGGTTCTTCCAAAGATGAAATAAGCAACCTCAAGGAGATGTTGCGAACCATGGCAAACGACATAACAACTCTCAAGCAAAACCAAGCAACGCCCCCGTGGCCCACATATCAAAATTATCAAGGTGGGTGGTCTACTTATCAGCAAAATTAGTATCAAGGTGCGCTTCGCACTAATCCACCAACTTCGACTACAAACCAAATAGTGTCGGTGCCTTCTCCATTAATGAGCACATCTTCAAGCTCAAGTAGGGAATTAACCGCGAGACAAAACAATCTTATTGATGACATCAATCCATGGTGCTTCCCCTGCAACGATGCGCATATGCTCTGAAATTGTCCGTGTGACAACTTACAACAGAAGGTGGCAGAGCAACGCAGTCAAGGTACTATAACAGAAAATGGAGGATACATATATGCCTCGCCAATGGAGAGTGCGGTCCTTACCGCACAAATGCAAGGAATGTCTTTAGAGCAAGAGTCTGATATTGTTCCTGATCATGCGCTCTTCTCTTGGATGGAAGATGAGGAAACGGTGTTTGCTAATGACACATTCATATCTGAAACATTGCAGGTGCAATCTGACTATAACACACACTCAAAGAGGAGATTCACAAGTGAACTTGTTGTTTCACATCCAAACAATCCACAACGCAAAGGCGTGTCCGATCAAATTCCCGGTGCTCTGACTATCCCTTCATCTTCTCAACCACGGAAGGAGATTATTATAGCAAAAACCAAGGAGCAAAAGTCTCCGAGTTTGCCTCCTTTTAATGTGGTAGAGCAATTGAAGAAATCATCTACTAACGTGTCTTTATGGGACATCCTAGCTATCTTGGAACAAAAGACACTATTACAAAAGGCGCTTCAAGAGGAGGTCAACCCGGTATTAACAGAGCCTTTAGCCAGTGCAGAGGTCGGTTGTCACATACAGCCATCAAAGGTGTTTGCAAACGATACAAAGGAATCTCCTGCCGATGACATAGGTAGGTTGAAACCTCAACCCTTCTTCTTGACTCTCATTGTAGGAAAAAAGCTATTACACAACACTATAATTGATTCTAGTGCTAGTATGACGGTTATGCCTAAACAGATAGCCAAAGCTCTGGGCCTCACCTATGAACCTATGAAAAGAGGGGTTATGCAGCTTGATGGAAATAGAGTTGAAACCATAGGTGTCATCAAAGCGCTTTCGTTAACTCTATTCGCCTGCCCAAGTATCACAGTTCCACAAGACACAGTGATCATAGATGTTCCTCCTATATTTGGTCTCTGTCTATCCCGAGAATTTACTTCAAAGGTGGGCGGATATTTGTCTTTAGATTGGTCACATCTGATACTTAGGACCAAGCATGGCGCAAAAATGAAGATAGAATCAGAGGCTCTACATTCTGAACATGTGGCAGATGAGGCCCTGATCAATTTTGAAGCAACGCATACTTCTATCACCAAGCAGGAAATATATAGTGTTGAATTGCTAGAGGAAGAGAAGGTGAGTGGAGATCGGAATGATAAAGAAAACACTCATTTGAGCGAGGACATAAGCAATGACCCTTTCAGGAATTATCATGCTACAGGATTGGGCACATATGTAATTTATGATGAAAACCAGCTGCTTCCGAAGGTCGCCAAAGAATCTGACGGTAACCAAGCAAATGAGCTATGGACATTGTATTTTGACAGAGCAAGAAGCAAAGTAGGTGCTGGAGCAAGGATATGTCTAATATCCCCATAGGATGAAAATTTGTTGAGGTCTTTCCGCTTTCAATTCACCTGTTCAAACAATGAGGCTGAATATGAAGGGTTAGTCCAAGGCCTAAGCCTTGTAGAACGAATGGGCATTAAGTAATGGATTGTGTTCGCAGATTCCCAACTGGTAGTTAACCAGGTTCGAGGAATTTCTGCAGCAAAAAATGTCCGCATGAGATCCTATCGGCACCGAGTATGGGACTTGATTGAGAGTTTTGAAGCTTTCAACATTCAAACCATTCCCCGAAGACAAAATAGTGAGGCAGACCGTATGGCCGTGATTGGCACTCAATTTGATCTTGTCTCTGACTTGCTTCAGAATGAATATTCAGTATAGGTATTAATCCAACCAGCGATCCCCGATAATGATCAGAGTTGGCAAGTCTTTGAAAGTGATGAACACATCGCTTCATTTATCCAGCACTCAAGGGAATTTGCTGATCAGCTTCAACCAAAGATCGCTGAGGCTTATGAAGGACAAATTATGCAGCTCAAATCAAATAAACTTATGAAAGGGTTGGTTACTCTCAAAAACTTTTTTGATTGTAATGATGCCCGAAATGATAAGCGGAAGTTCATGGCAAACAAAAGTGATTATGAGGAACTTCTAATCTCCGATGGTAAGAATCTCTGAGTCAGAAAAGATGTCCCACATCGTGATAAAGAAAGGCTCATCGATTTTTGCAAAAATTATGGAATAGTGGCCTAGTCCTACGATGATCTGGAGGGTTACGATCCTAGCATCATTCAGCACACTATTGAGCTAACAGAAGGTGCGAAATCAGTCCGACAGAAACAGAGGCCAGTCAACCCTAAAGTTGAGGCCCTAATGGCACAAGAGCTAACCAAGCTCATTGATTCACGCATTGTCTTCCCAATCAAGCATAGTACTTGGGTATCGAATCTGGTACCAGTCCGAAAGAAAAATGCTGATATCCGCTTATGTGTGGACTTCCGAGACCTAAACAGAGCATCTCTAAAGGACCACTATCTGTTGCCCTCTATGGAGGTAATCCTACAAACTATGGCAGGATCGGAAATGTTCTCTCTGTTGGATGGTTTCTCTGGCTATAACCAAATTTGTGTTAAAGAAGAAGATCAGCACAAGACTACGTTCACCATGAAGTGGGGAACGTTTGCATATGCTAAAATATCTTTTGGTTTATCCAATGCAGGGGCAGCTTTCCAGTGGATGATGGACATCGCATTCAGCGAATTGATCAATAAGTTTATTCTAATCTATTTGGATGACCTTACTGTGTTCTCTAAATCTAAAGATGATCATTTTGATCATTTAGAATTAGTTTTTCAAAAATGCCAAGAGTTCGGGGTTTCCTTGAATCCAAAGAAATGTGTATTCGGAGTACCGCAGGGTAAGCTGTTGGGGCATGTTATGTCTAAAGAAGGTCTTTCAATTGACCCCGAATGAGTAAAGGCTATCAAATAACTTCCCCTTCCGATAAATAATAAAGGTGTCTAGTCTTTCTTGGGCAAAGTAAATTTCGTCAGCAAATTTATTTCTGATTTCGTGGGAATGATTAGGCCGATCACCCTAATGCTGAAAAAAGATCAAGCTTTCAAGTGGACAACGGAAGCTCGAGAGGCTTTTGAATGGGTCAAGGAAGCGATTTCCACAGCCCCAGTGCTGGTTAATCTGGATCAATGCAAAGATTTTATAATGTATGTTTTCAGTAGTGAGTCCAATATTGCTATTGTTCTAACCCAAAAAGATAGTGAAGGAAAAGGAGAACATGCAGTAGCATTCTATTCCCAAACCCTAAAAGAATATGAGGCAAATTATAACTTTGTCGAAAGATAGGCCTTTGCAATAGTGAAGAGACTTAAAAAATTCCGCCATCTAATTTCTTACAACAAGGTCTTGCTATATGTCGCACATTCTAGTGTGCGTGAATACATCATGGAAGGAGAGATCATAGAAAAAAGGGCTAATTGGATCACCAAGATCCTTGAATATGATATCGAAGTCAGGCCTACAAAGACTATTAAAGGAAGAGGATTGTATGAGTATATGGCACAAAACGAGGAGGTACCTACCGCAGAGGGGCAGCCAGAGCTCATCTTGATAAATGAATCAGCATTGAATGGTGATTAGCTGACTGATAGAGTGAGGTTCATGCAAACCAGAAGGTATCCGCCAGGCCTCTCATCCCAAAAAAGAAGGTATTACCGGCTTCAAAATTACAGGTATAAGCTGATAGAAGGAGTCATTTTCAAAAAGAATTTCAATGGTGTTCTCCTACGATGCGTTACTTTAGGGGAAGCGCAGAGGATCCTCTACGCATTCCACAATAGCGACGAAGGTGGACATTTCTCTGCCAAAACTACCGCCATCAAGATCATGCAAGCTGGCTATTACTGGCCTACACTTTTCAGTGACTCCCACTCTCTGGTAAGGGCTTGTAAAAAATGTCAGTTCTTCACTGACAGAAGGAAGAATTCAACAATGCCCCTCAGACCTATAGTGGCAGGTGAACCGTTTGCGCAATGGGGCCTGGACTTCATCGGAATGATCAACCCGGTTTCTAGTGCCAGACATAAGTGGATTCTAACCGCTATGGATTACTTCACGAGGTGGACAGAAGTTGTTCCCCTTAAAGGTGCAATAGAAACAGAGATTGTAGACTTCCTCGAAGAATTGGTGACAAGGTTCGGTCCTCTGAAAATGATCATTTCAGACAACGCCAGAGCATTTCTAGGTACAAAGGTATGTCACTTTGCATTAAAGAATGGCATATTCCTTAAAACATCATCAAACTATTACCCACAGGGAAATGGTCTAGCAGAGTCGACGAACAAAAGTTTAGTCCAACTCCTTAAAAAGGTTGGCTCAGAGCACCAGAGGGAATGGCATAAAAATCTCTAAAAAGCGCTCTAGGCAAACCACATAACTCCTAAGCAAGTCCTTAAGACTTCGCCTTATGAATTGGTATACGGGAAGGAAGCACTGTTACCCATCTTCATGGAGATTCTGGCAATACAATTGTTGAAATCTCTTGACATAGAACAAAATGAAGCCATGGAGATTCGGCTCACCGAACTACTAGAAGTGCAAGAAAAAAGGGAGAATTCTCTAATGGCAACGACAAGCCGTCAACAAGTGGTCAAACAATGGTTTGACAAGAAGGCTTCCGACCAGGGTCTAAAAAGTGGAGACTTAGTGCTAAAGTATGATAGCAGGGCTGCAAAGCCAGGTCAGCATGGTAAGTTTGATAGCATATGGGAGGGACCCTTTAAAATCATTCAGTGCAAACAACACAATGCTTTTGAGCTAGAGAATATGGAACAGGAACCGTTAGGAATCTTGGTCAATGGGATTCATCTTAAGTTATTCCATTAGGCATTAAGCTCTACTTTGTACATATGTAAATAGCGATTTTATTTTCTTTCCCATTTGTTTGGCCGATTCTTTTTTCTAAAATCAGTTGTCGTTCTGCGAAATTACTCATTATCATTGGCGGGTGAAACACCAGAGTTGTTTTACACAAAATACACTCATGTATAGAGAAATAGCATATAAAACTTGCAAACCCAAAAAAGTTTAAACACAAAAGCAAGAGAGAGCATGAATTTTTTTTAAAATGGGAGATATATATTTATATATATGTTCTTTAGTTACAAAATGGCTGGGGGGCCGTATTCCAAAATATATAAGCATATTGAGGTATATTATATATGATAGCCTTTTATCAGGCTTATATACAGCATGAGAGTTACATTTTGAGCAGCAGGTGAAAGGATTGTCTATTTGAAGGCATAACTAGCGGCAATTGACGCATTCACTGCAGCATCCACTTCTTCCTTGTCTATGAGCTCCTCGGCGGCACTGGCAGCATCATTTGGCACAACCGCCATTGGCGGTGCGAACACCAAGTTCCTGAAGTCAGTATACCAGTCTACGTCGTAGAAAGGTATCACGTTGTAGCTCTAAAACAAGAAGTGTAGGGCCTGAATAACCCTCTGCTGGTGCTGGTCATGGGTTTGCAGCGGAATCCGCTGAGGAATGGCATCTAAACGACGACAACTTCTTCCTCAATAAAGCGATGCAGGTCACTAGCTATTGGCAAACCTATCCCATAAGTAGCATGCGCAACTACCTCACCAAGACCATTCAGGTATTTTTTTGAGAAGATTTTTTTAACCAGCTTCAGGATCAGTAGCCGGGGAACGCCAATGTCCAGCATGGATGCTACAAAGTAGGAGCATACGTCGGTATTCACCCGATACTTATCCTCGTATTCTATGCAATATTTGTCTAAGACCCACTTAATAGCTACCAAAACTAAAGAATGCTTGTTCTTTGTCATCCTTTTCAGTCTCCTAGTTGAAATCTCCCCTAGGAACGCTGTCTGTGACTTATACGAGGTTAGACGAATTGGGGTATCCATTGCCCTGACACTGTCCCTAGGCCTCTAAGCTAATGCTGAATTTGTTTACCACCTAATCTATGAAAAGACTTGCTTAAGACTCAGCTAATGGCCTATCACTTCTCAAAAGCTAAGTATAAATTGCTTACTACTTACTGGCCTATTTATAGAAAAATTGACAAGACCCATGCTAATCCGCCTCTAAAAAATGTGATATTATGCTAGCTGGTATTTCAAAAAATGAGTCTACGTTTACTCACATTTTCGAGCCAGTTACATCCGTGATAGCATGGCTCGATGTGTGCTTAATTAAATGAAGCTGATTAATTAGTTTTAAAAAGGTGGCGCTTGTTGGTGGAGGGACATATGGTCGTAGGCTATTGTGTCATCTCTCAAGCGCATCCCAGAGCCCAAGGTGATACTCATATCTTTTCAAGCGATGATCGTTTGCTTGGCGTAATCATTTCGGCCGGATATTAATTGCCAGCGCATGCTAATGCAGGGTTGGCAAGCTAGTTGCAGGCTCAATTTCTAAGGAGATCAGGGCATATCACATGATCGCCCAAATGCAATAATGAAATCTGGCCGCCTCAGAATAGCAATCAGTTCATCTTACACGAGTTGCAAGATTAACAGTACATGCTAAATTAAATGCAAAAGGTTTGCTTTCACCTACCACCCTTGGGAAAGGTTGCTATTATTGCATGAAAAGGCTTAATATTTTAAAGTCTTTTTACAAATGCCCAGGATAAGTGCAGAGTTGTTTTCTATCTATCTATTTAGAGCCGAGCATAGTCACAATTATCCAGGAACTTGCAGGAATCTTTAGGGAAGGAGAATGTCAGAATCTTCAGTTCAGCTAATGTAGGAGGAAATTAACCAGGAACTATTCACGGCTATTCGTTCTTCAATAGAGGTATATATTTATGAGGATGTGGTGTACGCCACACCTAGTATACCCAGCAAGACGAGAAGACCCTACACGGAGGAGCTGGATAGACCCAAGAAATGGAGTAACTAAAAAAAATTTAAGAAAAAATAGGACAATATCTATGACCCAAGGCTCACGAAAAATCCTAAGTCCCTCAGAGAGGCAGCTTGTGCAAGGTTATCAGCACTAAGGGCGGACTAATCCATGGCAAGTAGAGTCTGGTATAGTGGTCTCCCACAATACATGGTTTCATTGGTGCACTATTGCTTAGAAGTGGTTGATGCTGCTATTCAGCGTTATAATCTTGATACCCATTACATTGAAAGCCGCAACTTAAGGGTGCATATCAGCCCAGAGGCCATCTGACACATGTTATGTATCTCGGATACAAGTAGGAGGAAGGAGAACATCGAGCCCTTTCGCCCAAGCAAGGGAGAGAAAATATGGAGGAAGATGAAAACCAGCTCAGATTTCTTGTTAGAAAAGACTGATAAAAAAGGTATCACGGCCACTAAAGCGCCAAATATCCCATTGTCGCATGGTGCATTCCGCGATGATCTCCAAGACACCATGTCCATGCTGGCATTTGTTTGTGGCCGAGACTCCGATGAGAAGATAGAAAGCTTTTAGCTGGGACCGACAATGCAATTTAGTAAGCAGCATAAACTCTTCTGGTATGATTTTGTTGAGTTCATGGTCGAAGAAATAAAACAGCAAATTGAAAATTATCAGGCGGAGAAGAAGTTTAGATTTCTTTCCTACCTGGTCCACATGTTTCTGCATCAGAATCCAGATTTCTTCGTCCAATTTTTTCCGCTATTAATTTTTGATGAGCAAAATAAAAGGAAGCTGGTGTCTACATGGACACCTTTCCTTTCCGCATCATATGACTATTATGTGTTTGCGGACTATTTCATAGCCCCGGTTTTGAATGATTTGATCAGAGAAGGTGATATTATCTAACTCGATAAGGAGCAGACCGGATTTATGCAGAGCTACACCCCTACTTGTGACTGGTTCTTAGGCAGAGATTTTACTATCCTCCGAATGCGAAGTTTTACTGACAAACCGTTCCTGCTCCCAGTTTGCATTACCGATAGAGTGCTCGCGCTGGAAATATTTCGGCAGGTGTGTGTCATTGATTTCACTTTTTGTAGCAGCGGAAAGGTTAAGAAGAAGGGATTTTTCACTTGTCCAAAGAATTTCAAGTCGGTAACTCTGCTTAAAAAATAATCGCACCAATTGTTAAAGGACAAGCTGGCACATCTAGGATTGGTACTGGTAAATAATAAGTGGGAATACAACCCTTTCAATAACTTACCAGAGCCACATATGAAAGTTACCCATGTTTCTCAACCATACTGGGAGAAGCGGCTTAATCCATGAATGGATAGAGATGAGGATTTTGTTGAATTAGCACAAATCCCTACGCCGGACACTAGAGGCCCATGGCACAAGTTCTACTTTACTATGGTTGTGGCCAAGGATAATGTTTCCATGGAGCGCAGCATGTACAACAGGTTGAAGAGGGATGAGGAATGGAGTGATGAAAAAATAAAAATTTTCTGAACATATCGCCAGGAAGTAGCACAGTTAGATGCTCCTTACAATCAAGCGAAGGATGACCAGGAATTTGAAAGATAGTGGAGGGAAGGCCACCCCAACCCGAGCTCTAGTATTGATAGGAGCGAAGAGGGGGAGGAATCCAAGGAGCATGAAGAGGAAGCGGCGGCATTGTCCTCCTCAGCGCAAAGGGGAAAAGTCTCTAGGCATGCCGCCTATGTGGCTACGAACATACGTTTTAATATATCAAGAGGCTCGCATACACTCACTTAGGCCGCTAAACCAGCCAGGCTAACGCCTCAGCAGAAAGATTTGGCTGCCGAAGTTAGTGAGTGTCTACCTGCGAAAAGACAGTGCACAGAAAGTATTATTAGAGGGGTTTTGCAAGAACCTGCCAAAGGAGAAACACCTGCTACTAGCCATATACCGGAGTTTGCGGGGGAGTCACAAATGATTCTAGAACCACCGTCGACTAGTCATCAGGTATATTTCGCTCCTTCTTCTCTTGCATCTCATTCCTTCGTATCCGCCCCTGCTCCACTGGCGACTCCTGCCATAAGTCCGAGCCCTCTACCTTCTGCTTTTGGTCCAACTTATTCGGTTGGATTCGCCCAGTTTTTGCAGGTCCACCCGCTTATAATTACTTCTCCGAGTATGCTCACGCCTACCACTGCCGCTCAAACTTTCCTTGCCTCGCTTTCAGAAAACGTTCCCCCTATCAGTGCCCATTCTTTTTTCGCTATGTTTACAAATCCTCTTCAATTACAACAAGCTGACACCCCGTTAGCAACTCCCTTTTCTCGGCCAATAAGCCTTATGGCTGATTCCCTAATTCAGCTGCCACAAATACTTAGCCCTACTAATCGTTCTCAGACCAAACTATGGAATGTGCCACACTTTTCTCTATAAACAGTCACTTTCCAGAAGAAGCAAATACGTGTGCCTATGAAGGTTACCTATCCCTATGCCCTGCCTATTGGTGTTCCTTTTGCAGCTGGGCTAGTTTCATCACCAACCAAATTCATAGCACAGATATATTGTGGAAAAGAGGCACGCGCGAGTAGAATAAGGAAACGCAAGGCAAAAGATGACAATGCTCCTACCAAGCCAAGAGTACAAGCTCTGTATGATAAGGCCCGACAAAAATTAAAATTCGCGACCATGTACCCAAGGGTAAGCAAGCCTCACGGAGAAATGCAACTCGAAGACTATGAGATATATGTTGTCGGACTCAACATGAAGGTAGCCTAGCCATAAGATAAGGTTGAAATCATGGAGGAAACGCAACGGATAGTCACTTCCGACTTCCTCAAAACTGGTCGGCAGTTAAAGAAAAATGATGAGCAGCTCAGGGCAGCTAGGGAAATGGTGAGTTTTCTGGAAACAAAGGAGAAATCCTTAGAGGTAGATATCGCCCGAATGACTGAAAGGGCGCTGGCAGTGAAAAATAAAAGGAACAGGCTTCAGGGCAAAATTACGAAGACCTAGGTTGCTGACCCAAGCATAATAAAAAAGCTGCAAAGTAAGAACAAGGAATCACGGCAAAACCTATAGTTAAAAGAGGAAGAGCTTGAATGCCTCTGCCTTGGGCATAGTCAAGTGATGACACAAAAAGGTGAAGAGTTGGAGTGCCAACAGGCTAAATACGAGCAAGGAATACAAGAGAAAGAGACCGAATTTAAAAGCCTAAAGGCTCAACTGGAGGAGGAGCTCTGAGAGACAAAGGCTTCTCTAGAGGAGCAATCAGCAAACCACTCCCGAGCTGAGTAGAATTAGAATAAAGAAATGAGCAACTATGCGGAGAAGCTGGCATCCAAAAAAAAAGAAGGAAGAATTAGTTGAGGCCCTTATTTTAAGAGACGCGGAAATTACTTCACTTAAAGCCTCTTTGTTGCCTTCCCTTGCCCAACCTGATGTCATTCTGTTGGTTAGGCAATTATACATTTCTCACTGGGAGAAAATCAAGACCTTTTGCCTAACACTGCAACCTACCCTCTGATTTATCGACAAGGCATCAAGGCTCAATCGAGAGGCCCACGATACAATTGAGCAGTTCCCATGATTCATCCTGGAGAAGGTTCCTAAGGCGCGGGACTTGCTCAACAAGCTATACTCCGTCTCTGATGAAATCCTTACCGGAGCGGGTATTGAGGATCGGGACGCAGCTGCCCAAACGAAAAATAAATTCATTTATTGTCACTCCATTTTTCAGTGTACTAAGGTAGCCGTGGCTTTTCTATGTAAGGCACTAGATGGCATACGGGGAGTTTTATCTGAATTAGGCAGGATGGGGCTGCCATCCCCATTCTTCGAGGATGGCTCTATTGCCACAACTACATAGATTGTTGAAGTTATTAAGCAGAAGGAAAATGACCCGGAAGCTTTCAGGGAGTTCAGCAGCTCCCCAACGGCAGGCGACATTGAAACAGTCATTCATCCGCTCTCACAGCTACTTTTTCATATCCAAGCAGGCGCCGGTCTACCCGATGTGCTGCCTCACAAGGAAGCTATTGATCTACGCAGAGCATAGAAAAATTTGCGCAGCAAAGCAAAGCCATCCGAAAATGAATGGTCGCCCTTGTAGGCGGCTCTTTCCAAACTCTGACTCTATTAAGCCCTATGCATAAAGCTCTGGTCTGCAGCACAAGAGAGATTTTTTTTGGGTTCTCCATTCCTTATTCGAAACACCCCTGATAGTCGCCAAAAGCTGTTTAAATAAATATTTGAGTAGCTCCCTTTGGGTTTCTTTTTGTATTGTGTGTGCGTCGGCCTATGCATCGCTGAGTTTATTCGGCTTTCCATCAAGTTTTCATCTACCACTTCACGTACATACTCTTCGCAGCTTCGGGTAACGGCTTCCTTTTCAAGTCCTGAGGAGCTGCGTTGGGCGTCCATGTGTCACACTAGCGGGAAGTTTTATTTTTTATTTCCTTAAGGTCTCTTTGGGTTACAGAAGGCTTCCACGGGGCCGTCTTTTCTAAAAAGTGTCAAAGGGTCCTACATCATGCTACGTGGCGGCAGATCGCAAGTTTTTCATGAGGGGATGAAATAAACAACCGTGGGCAGCGAAATGCTGCCACGCATCCTTTACGACAAGTTGATTGAACTTTCCCTCCGTCGCAATAAGGATCTCTACCCATTGGACACATGTTGCATCTTCGCAATCTCTCGGCAGCAATGGGAGAAAGTTTCGTGCGGGCAGCGAAAGGCTGCCATGTGCCTTGCGACTGATCTGTAGAGCAAGCGATGGGCTAGCTGAAGGAGATAATGCTATTGGGTACCACTCATCATAGTCATTTGCAGCGGTGGATGACACTTGTCGCCTCAAGCCTGGCTGGGACCACCGCCATCATTACGAGGGATGCACCTGCACCTAGGATGACCAAATGTTGTGTTCTAGCTCGATGCCATTGTAACGGCCTTAGGAATCTTCTGATTCTGGCATCATTGCAGGGGATTGCAGGATCTTTTCTATTGCAATTCTCCAAAGCGGTGGGAGGTTGCTTTTCCTGCTATATATACTCTCTCTGTCGATGAGAGATGGTCTAAATTTTTTTGAGAAAAACACATTGGTTTTAGCAAAAGACACTAGGCCTCTTTTACTATTTTTATTTACAAGAAACTTTCAGACTATGCCAATTGTTAGGCCTTTCTATTTTTTATGCTTTGATTAAACTATAAACTGTGCTCTATACTGTCTTAAGCATTTCATTTGAAAAACTTCTAGATATGTTGAATACAAGTTTGCTTACCTAAATCATGTCTAATGACTCTTCTTAGTAGTGAGGATGTATGCAATATTATTTTATGTCAATAAATGAAATGTTTATGCTATAGTTTTAAATCTCTAACGTTTTGAAATGTAGCAACACCATTCAGGCCCCTAAATATATGATTTATCATGTCCATCAGTAATTTTGGCGCATCGCCTTAGATTAGACTTTTCTTCATTATATTCTTTTCCTTTTCCCTTTCCAAAACCCATTATAGAAGAAGTCGGCTTCTTTAAAAATCCGGAGGTCACTCAGTTTAGTGCAAAGGGTCCCCCTTAAACTGAGTTTCCCATAAGACACTGTTACCTCGTCAATTTTTGGCGTCAATAATACTTATACATCAGTATATGTATATTTTAATATAAATAAATTATTACTTTAATATCCAAACTCAAACACATATAATCCCCTATCCATTAATAGATATATACACGAAATGCATACATACATACATACATATATATATATATATATATATATATATGTTTTATCAATTGATATATAAATATGAACACATGAGGAAGAAATCACATATGACAAAGAGACTCAATCACATAACCCAAATCAAGAACATTCATAACAAGATCATAACCTCTTCCAAATCATGCACAAACAAGATTAAATGTAACATACCATTTCCCAAGCTACTAACTTGACTTGAAAAAACTAGTAGTGGGTGTGTGAAAGCTTGCTTAGGCTCATTAAGGGTTACCAAACCAAGCTCCTCTCCTGCATGATACTTCCCTTTTCTTTCAAAGGCTCAAACATGTTCCTGCATCCAACTTAGTTCATTGCAATAGTAGTTAGCCAATAACAACACAATCATTTGTATCATAAATCATTTGCATTGACAAAGTATTAGAATATTCACATTGCAATACATATTATTTCATTGTATTTCATCAATATAAACATAATTACTCCTTTAAAAGAAATGACATCTTAATACCTATTAGAGTATTTCATTAATCTATCAAACATATTAAAGTCGCAATTAACATTTATCATCATATTTACTTATGAAGGTAAAAGTAACTCAGTAACAATAAGACAAGGTGTAGCATACTTCCCCCCTTGTGAATCATCGTCTCAATGACTTTAAGTACTAAACATATCATAAAATAGAAGTTTCACATCATGTAAGAAATCAACAAATAACCAATTAATCTTTCCTCATAGCACAACCCCTTGCATTCTCGTCCTCCCTGGACCTTGTGCAGAGTAACCTTGCTAACCCTTGGGAAGAACTTGTGTGCTTCACACACACTTTCTCTCTCAAAGAGTTTATATATTATAATCATATTACCTCATATGTATATCATAAGTACAATAGTAACTGTATATCACATGACACCTATACCACAATGATCGGATAAAAAACTCGTTCTCATTGGCTAATTCAATTGTCCTTAGTGTAACCCAAATGGAAAAGGAATGTCGGTGTATTTCACACCACATCATGGGTCCCATCCTTCCCTTTGGTATTTACACCATTGGCCAACTAAGAATTTGAGACCGTCCATCACTGACACAAACATTCACCTTAAGCATATTAGTATTGCTTCTTAACTTAAGCTTGGTATCAACAAAGTGATCATGGTTTACACAAAACCTTAACATTACTTGCTTATCCCCATCTAAGACAACCTTCTTGGGAACATTAAGCAACTACTTTACACAATATGTCATTTTGGACTAATATCCTATAAATCAAATTTCCCAATCAAAATTGGTTATCTTGGTGAGTCTATCCACCATAACATTATGTCAGTTCCATCGACATAGAAAGATTAGAACTATTCCAATGTTATGCCACTTCCTTAAATTTATGAGTATACAAATCCTGTTAATGATGACATCCTGTCTTCATCCATTTGTATATTGGACAACAACTTGTTGCATACCATGCATCATCTTACTATGTTTCCTTCCAAACTACAGTGGTTAATTTTGTTGTTCCAGTGCCCTGAATATGACATCAATTTACCTCATTTAATTCCTTAATCTCCTAGAATTTTGGGTACATAGGTTCTTTTTCCAATTCATATTAGTCATCCCAACTAAGTGAGATACTCTTCAATGGACTTATGCCACATTTGATTCTCAGGTATAATTGTTAGATATTTTTTGGAGATAAAACTCCATCTTAGGACATCCATTACTTGGAATTATTTTGTCCTTAAATTATTGTCAAAGTTGTAATCCAATTTTCAGCTCAATCTATCTCTTTTGATGAGCATTTATACTAGTTTGAGTAACAATCCTCATTAAATCATGTTGGCTTGATATTATTTTCCAAAAGATATCCAACAATTTTTACATGCCTAGTTATCAAGCATGTTCATTTTTGGATAACTCTAAATTATGAGTACATAAATCTTTCCTTTCCATTTGAATAGGTGATTATTTTTCCTTTTATGATCAAGCAAACCACCTATCATTTTCTAAAGTATCAATTATAATAACAAATTGATATTATGAACAAATATATATAAAATTTTACTGTAAACATTTCTATCTTAATAGTCAAAATCCTTTGACCTTTCCATTATCTTTCACTAATAATTCCAATACCTCAACCTTTATGGTCATGGAGTATAAGACTTTGATTGAATCATGACTTTCGAAGAATTCAAAAGTTCTTCCAATTTAAAAAATACATCATTAAACTTCATTGAAAAGGGTACTTATCCAAGTCCATCTACTCTCCTTCTTCCCCCCCTTAGTGTTTTCACGACATTAGATTAGTTTAAATTTGAATTCTTAACAACCATCCTTTCTCACCTAAGTAGGTTGAATTAATTTATAATTCCTTGTTGTTGGCTTTTGATTGACTTTTACTTTCCTTTCTTACCCTCCATGGCATGTCTTGAATATACTTTTTGTTTCCAAATTGGATTCATCATCGCCTTCTAATCTCTCAGAATCAATAGTTGGGTTTCCAATAATGAGATCTAATGAATAATCAACAACTTTACAAGCTAAGAGGTACTCTAGTGTTTCATTCCAATTCTCTTTCCTTGTATACTAATTTAATATTCAAGTGTTCATTTAAGGATCTAAACACAAGTTTTACTTTTGTTGACAAGTTGGTAAGTTCAATTTGAACTTCTATACTCTAACTGGTCCCTTTATCTGAATTGTTTGATTTTCTTCCAAACTCTTACCTTGTAGTCATCTTTCTAAGTGATTTTGTCCTAATTCTCAGTAATTTCCTTTTCTCATAACCTTAGACACTCTAAAGTTGTTTGATTTCTTTTTCCTATTTTTAATTAGAACTCCAAATTGATCTTGCTAATTTCGATTGTTGGAACCATGTTTACTTCATTGAATGCTTTTTTTACCATTCTAGTCTCTACCCTTATTCTAAGGTATCAACCTTTCACTCTTTAATTAATATTGCAAGATCTTAACCTTGTACTAAATCAGATTTGTCAAGGGTTATCCTGCCTCCTGGATACCTCTCTAGTTGATTTTGATTCACAAAATGTTGACTTCCTACTTCGACTAAGTTTTTGATTTATGCTATTAATTAGTTCTCTTCCCCTTACCATCCTGGCATAAGAAATTTTCAAACACTATCCATTGATAATGTTTACATAATACTTACATAATGAGCTCATAGGTTCCAGTGTTGAACCTGGTAGCTTTGATACCATGTGTAACATGCCCATTTTTCTACTCAACAAATTTTCTATGTTTAAACCTCAAGTGAATAAACTATGATGCCAATCACATAGCATTAATTTTTTTTTCAACATAAAGACAATATGCACATTTGATATAACAATATTCCAAACTTTTTCGTTTCATTTCAACGAATTATTACAATCTTTCCAAAGTAATGACTTCATAATACATAATCTCAAGATAACATTTCACATTTTACATTATTCCATATAAATGGATATAATAATGCATACATAGCTCCCTTGAGTTTACTGGTAGTAGAGATACGTATGGTCGAAGTAGTCCCCATTCAAATCTTGGCTACCAACTGATGAGGAGAAGCATCACTCAAGTGCTTTTCTGCCAACCTCAAACTTATTGCAGTCCCCCACACATCTACCTAATGGTAAGATGGCCCTACCCTTCGACAAAGAGATTGGTTTGGTAACCTCATAATACTAGCCTTCTTGAGCATGGTGTTGTGTCCTACAAAACTAGAATTTTCCCATACAATGGCTACAACCTACGTGTATGACAATCTTATGCTAGCATGCATAACTGGATCACAGTGAATTGATAGTGTAAATAATGGAAACTTACACTACTTTGGCCAAAAAACTCAACACTCATTTACTTTGAGTGAGAGTCATCCTATTCACACACCTTCTTAGCTCGATTTATAATGACCACACATATTCTATGCATAGGTTGTCCCCTTCATTGGATTATCCTTACCCTAGGAGGAATAACCTATTTTCATTTCTTGTTTACCATGATATTTCTATTAAAGTAATTCACATGCATAGGCTATCACCTCCATTGGATTATCTAACCCCAGGAATAACCTATGATCATTTCATGATTCAAACTTCATAAACAACTTCATAATCTAAACTTCACAAACAACTTCAACAATAAATGACTCTATTCTAGAGTATATCTCAACAATAAGCGATTCTCATCAAAAGTATAAATGACCTCAACATGATCTCAACAATAAATGGCCTTAATCAAAAAAGGATATTCCTATCAATAAAGGACTCCGTACAAAAGTATAAACTCAACAATAAGTCAACTCTTTTTGAAAGTACGATCAACAATAAAATGATCAATCAGATCATATGGGTTATTCTCGACCTATTTGATTCAGTCATTAATCAAATAACAACCCTACCAAGTAGGTTATTTCTAACACAAGGTTTCCATCAAAAGTAATATAATGATCAAGTAATCACAACAAATCATAAAACTTCTACATTCAGTATGACTCAAATATTCACATGTTCGTAATGTTCACTATATTTGTATATTATCTAAAGGACATTATCCTCTTGTGAGGTTTTGGTGCTTTTGTGCCCATATTCCTCTTCACAATACGGTTTTGGGTTACCAAAATGTCAGTCCTCTAGGATACCTTAAATAGGAATAGACTCTTAATCAGAAACAAGAAGACAACATAATCATAAAATACATTTTATCAGCCCTATCATTGAATGGTGATATAACCACCAAGTTTATACCTTAACCCTAGGGTTAAGATTCTCTTCCTACTTTCTAGGAGAAATACGTAATCAATAAAATAAAGATTATCAATCAAGGTTTTCATAACATCACAACCTAACAATGAAGACATTTCTATCATGCCACTTTTCTCATTGTGTTACTAACCTCATTGTCTGTAAAGGTTTACTTAGCATTATAAGCTAATAAAGCACTTCAATGTAATATGGTCTTCACAAGCCAAGAAACATCTATATAATCTTAACTTAATATAGTATCTAGTACAACCTAGACACTTCTAATCCAATATATAAAGTATATGCATATAACCCAATAATGGGGTTCACAACCAATTAGACTCGTCAAGCATCTTTCGTACTTATCCAAAGAAGAATATAATCATATTCATAATACAACATCTAAGCTCCTTTCCAACTCAATTATTTCCAAACAAGACATATAAAATCATGCAATCTTTTCAACATAAAATACATGAAGGAATAGAAACTAGCATGCTTTTATTAAGCAAGCTCTCCAATTGACAATTTTGGATTCCTAGTTCAACCTTCTCACAAACAACTTGTGAACTCATTCTATGAACAACCTTCACTATCCTCTATATTTTCTCTTGACCAACTCTCACTATGCAATAATCAAACTTCTCTAAATTCTCTCAAACTCTCACAAATACTAAACTCAAAATTGTAGCAGAATAACTCTAAAAAAGAAAAAAAAATAAGAATGCTCAATGCGTGTACCACAAAATGGAGAATGATCCTCTATTTATAAAAAAACTTGAGCAAAATGATCCTCTATTTATAAAAAAACTTGAGCACTCCATGGCTACAAATAAGCTCATGAGATTGTCACCTTCCTATTGAATCAACCTATTAAAAGAGTGGTGGCAGCTAAAAACATTAATTAGTAAACACATGCACAACTAGCTTACACCTCAAGGAATGAGTCGTTCTTTTTAATGGACATCAAGAATAACACTTAGAAATGCAAGGTTATTGGTTTCAAAGATTGACTCTTTTTATCTAGCTTCTCATTTGACTATTTTTCACATTCTAATTTTCCTCATACACTAGAGATGTTAAGCAAAATAGACTTCTAAAATATATGCATAGTTCATAACTTGCCACCACATAGTATATCATGCTCCCCTATTTATTTGGTTTTTATTTTGGAAAATACCAGGGCAAAGTTCTTTATACATTTGATATTTACTTTTCCTTCACAATTTGAATTAGTTTGTCCAAATTATATTCACACATTGGTTTGCTTTATTCCCATGTGCCTTACTTAAATGTTGTCTTTGTTTGTATTACACAACATTTAAATTCTTTATGCAATGTCCTTAATAAATGTGTTATCATTTATATTCACAGCATTGGTCAAAGACAAGGTAATGTTGACTTGCATGTAACCTTTATACTTGGTTTGAATTCATTTATACGTGCTATATTATAGCACTGTCCAAGATGCATATATGCAGTGTGCTATCCATTCTTTCGTTGGCTTTTGCACTTTGTGTATGGTTCGCGCTATGGTCTAATGTACTTATGTTTACCTTTCCTCTCATGTGCTATATGTATAACAAATATAATGTTCATATAAAAGAATATCGTGCACTTCTCATAATAATATATAAATCAACATAATATATAATATATATTATATATATACATACATATATATACATACATATATATATACGTACATATATATACGTACATATATACATATATATGTACGTATATATATGTACGTATATATATATGTACGTATATATATATATATACATACATATATACGTACATATATATACGTACATATATATGTATGTATATATATATATGTATATATATGTGACATTATATATATATGTATGTATATATATGTACGTATATATATATGTACATATATATATATATATGTATATATATACATATATATATACGCATATATATGCATATATATATATATATATATATGTAATATATATATGTAGTATATATATATATATATATATATATATATATATATATGTACGTATATATATATGTATATATATATATACATATATATATACATATATATATGTATATATACATATATATATACATATATATGTATATATATATACACACACACAAACACATATATATTTATCACATCATATATATAACGATTTATATAATTATATTCTCACAAATATTGCATATATTAATTGCCATTCAAATATATATTTAAGTAATTATATATATATATGTTTATACATATATGCGTATACTAATATATAAGTATATTTGTTTACATGAACGTAGTGATATACTTATACATTAATATATGTATATTTTAATATACATATATCATTACTTTAATATCCAAACTCAAACACATATAATTCCCTATCCATCAATTGACATATACATGAAATGTATATATATATGTCCCATTTTTCCAATCGACTTTCTAATACATATGGGTTATCGAGGACATGTACATATATATATATATACATATGTCCCATTTGTCCAATCGACTTTCCCATACATATGTGTTAGCGAGGACATATATATATATACATATACATAATATATATATATTATGCATATGTGTATATATATATATATTTATGTATATAATTCATTGATTGATATATAGATATGAACACATAAGGAAGAACTCACATATGACAAAGAGACTCAATCACATTACCCAAATCAAGAACATTCATAGACAATATCATAACCTCTTCCAACCATGCACAAAAAAGACTAAAGGTAACATACCATTTCCCAAGCTACTAACTTGACTTGACCAAACTACTAGTGAGTGTGTGAAAGCTCAGTTAGGCTCATTAAGGGTTACCAGACCAAGCCTCTCTCTTGAGTGATACTTCCCCTTTCTTCCAGAGGCTCAAACCTATTCCTACATCCAACTTAGTTCATTGCAACAGTAGGTAGCCAATAAAAACACAATTATTTGCATCATAAATCATTTGCATCAACAAAGCATTAGAATATTTACATTACAATACATATTCTTTGATTGCATTTCATCAACATAAACATAATTACTCCTTTAAAATAAATAACATCTTAATTTACCTATTTTAGTATTTCATTCATCTATCAAACACATTGAAGTCATGATTAACATTTATCATCATATTTACTTATGAAGATAAAAGTAACTCTGTAACAATAGGACGGGGTGTAACAATTACCTAAGCCTTTAGAAGAGCTTCCTTGTAGAGTCAGTAACAGGTTTTTAGTAGCTTTGAAGAATTTACAAGGAAAGCTATAAAGGTCATGGAGCTTCTCATTGGTCATTTGTGTGAGCACAAAATAGCAAGCTCATAAAAAGCTTAGTGGAGAATCACAAGAAGCTTGAGTAGACAAACCAAGATTAGAGTAAATACCCAAGCATTGTTCTAAATCTTGAGAGTACTCTGCATGATTCTCTTGGGTTTGAAAAATTAGTTTATAATGGTCTCGGAAGGTCTTCTAAATCTTAGAGAGGAACATGAGTTGTTAATGAGCAAATTGAATAGCTTTAAGTTATTCTCTCTGTTGGTGTAAACAAAGTCTTGTACCTAGTTAATTCATTACTAGGGGGACTTATTTACACATGTTAAGTTTACTTAGGTCATAGGAAGGAATCTTTCTAGAAGGTGTTAGTTGTCATTAGTTGTTATCTTATCATTTTCCAACTACTACATGTGAACCTAGGTAAGTGTGATTAGTTGTCTCATGTCATATGATTAAGACACTTGTCATAATCCTATGACATCTTGCATCTCGCCTTGGCTATATAACCAAGGGGTCTCTCATTGTACAATCATCCATCTCATATCATTGACATTGAATACAATTTATTCTTGTCATATTCATCTCTCTTTTGTGCTTTCCATTTGGTCTCAAGATCTTGGCAGCCATAGCCAATTCTAACACTCTCACCTACTTGAGGTAAAGGATTTGAAGAATTTTGTAGTGGCTTTGTCACCAACTTCAAACTAGTAAAGGTAGGATCTAATCCAATCACTCTTAATGTGGTGGTATTCACTAAATTTAAGCTTATACTTTAACCCAACAGCCAAGGTCTAATGTTGGAAGTCAAAGAGGTTGAATGAAAACCCTCACAAACTATTTAGTAGTATTGTCGTCAACCTATTTTTGGTTATTTTCCACTTGTTTACAATTATATTGTATAAAGGTGGCAATGCAAGTAAACACGTCAATTTGGTCTACCTATAAATGTGTGATAGATGTGGTTAAGGTTATAAACCCATACAATGAGTTGGATAAAACTCTCTTGTAAGAAAGTAGTTTCATATTCAGATAGAATTATATATTGGGAATATTGTGAAGCCCATTATTGCTCACAACCTAAAATGTGATGGGATAGTGATTAGAAAGGATGATCTATAATTTCACTTTCACTAACCATCCATCATATGCAAAGAGTTGAATATGTACTTCCCATGAGTCTTGATGGGATAACAATTAGAAAGGATGATTTATAGGCTCGCTTTCACTAACCATCCATCATATGCAAAGAGTTGAACATGTAATTCCCACGAGTAATGATGTGATCTAGCCACATAAGGACCCTATCAAGGCAAGAATCAAGGTTATACCACATAAATAAAGGATGCACCTTGGCATGCCACCATCAAAAATTTGGGTTTGACAACATTCGATGATTATTAAAATAAGGCCAAGCTTCTTACTCACTAATGAACTATTTCTTTAATAGATATCCCTCTTTATCATCAATTGAATCCACAAAATAAAAATCATCATAAATGACCCAATTAAAAGGGGTGCTATGTTGTGAGATAGCAATCTCCATAATATTAGTTTTTCGGTTCATTATTTGGTGCATCAACATTAATAATGCTAGGCAAATGGCCATCAATGTCAAGCACAATCCACACAACATGATGGTTTAGCTCTATCCCAAAGAAGTTAAATGGACGAACATAAATGTGGGGAAATTAAAACGAATGAGTTATCATGACATTCCTTATGGAAGGTGGTGAATTGCAAATTATGAGACCATATTATCCTTCAAGGCTATTTTAAGTTTAAAACAAGAAGATTTTTGGTATTAATAATAGTAAAACGAGTCATGGATACATCATGGTAAGCACTGGAAGTATGCTATTTAGAGCATTTTTAGAGCTTTACAAAGTTTACATTCCAGAATATACATATCAGATCATACCAAAAAAGCCATAGATACTAAGTTCAGTTCATGAAGTACTACATATATACTGCTATATCATACTATATAAGCCACTAACTAGTATCAACACACCTACTAACTCTCACGATCCTTTCTGTATTCTTTAGATTCACCAACATTGGCCTCACTATCATTAGGCTGCACCATAGAAGCATCTTCAAAGATAGGAGGATCAACAACATTGTAGATCATTTGTGACTTGTTAATATTTCTAGCGGGGGCATTCCTCACAACAACGTCATTGAAAACCCTCTGAAATTCCCTTAGTGTTTAAAGGAAAGTCTCTAAATCCCCTTGGTTGTGATGCTAGGTATGCTCATACTTGACTTTTGACTTGTTTACCATCACGACCCCATAAGTAATTAGCCTCATAAACTTGGCCATCGAGATCTCCATTGTCACTATCACTTGCAAGGCAATGGAAAGAAATGTGAGTCTCTTATTAGACTCAATAAGCTCCCTTCTTCTACCTTGAAACTTTTCCTCATTCCTTTCCTTCCAAACATGCCATAAAATTTCAATAGAGAGACAGTCCCAAAAGATATGCATATCTTTATTTATTTTCCTATCAGTGAACTGTTGTCTACTGAAATTGCACCCTTATCAAGTTGCAAGTTGCAGAACTTGATATTTCAGAGAAACATGGGAACTTTTCCAGGTTGTGGGTCACCTAAAAATGGAAAAGAACCTCCGAAGAAGGCCGACTTCCTTTGCGTTGTCACCTAACTACTAATCTTTGTAAGAAAAAAGGAGGAGTGCACAAAAATGAAAACTAAACCCTATGGTGATACACCGAACTGACATGAATCATGAAATAAAATAGATGAACATACCCCTGGAAAACTAATGATAGTTATTTCATTTACTCAACATAATTTTGTGAACTTCTGCATAATTCATGAAAAGGCTTAATTTGCATATACATTTTAAGAAGGAAAGATGAATTTCACAACTTTAAAGTTCAAATGTAGATTTAGAAAAACACAGTTCAAAACTTACATAATCTGAAAGAAAAATGAAAGTAGTATGAACACTAACACTAGTTTCCAAGGTAATCTTTGTATTTTATATTCCAAATTCCAAATGAGTTACAAAGCATACATTAGCTGAGAAAGGATTTGAGAAAAATCACTAACTCTCTAAAATGCATAATCCAAACTCCTTTACAAAGAGGCAAAAATGCCATATATACTAAAAGTGTCAGCCCCTACCCTAGGGTTTACAAAAATGAATCGGTTGTTGAACATGTCGGCCCTCAGATCTTTTGGAATACAGTAAATGCTACATTCAATGTGCATCCCTCTATCCATGTTGGTAAAAAGATCACCCTCAGGAGTGGCCTTCAGATCTTTTGCAACAATCGCATTAACTTGTAGCCCTCGTGTCCGCCCTTGAAACTCATTAGAGCTAATTTGAATGGTTTTGAGTGTTATCATAAATGTCAATCCACTCTTGCCAGTCGACATCCCAGTTGTCCTTGTGGTCTCCTCCTTTCTGTTCTAGACCCTTCCGCAAGTTGACCCTCTTTGAGAAGCAGCATCAGGCGCCCCTTGAACTGAATTCACATGCCCTGATCGTCCATCGAAGCAAAGTAGATCCATTTCATTTATGCTCTGTTGATCTTCCTGGCATCGGTCAAGCTGCCAATGGTTTGCCTGTAGCTTCCTCCGATTGGTTGAACAGATGCCACGTGGGATCGCTAGACGGTCAAAGGTTATTCCTGCAGAATTGTATGTCGGTGAGACACTAGCCGTGTCTCCCTGATGCCACAATGCTCCACAACAGTTATTGACATAACTTGCCACTGTCAGTGAGACCTCATACCGAACTACAAGAGTCATACCGATATCCCCTTTGTCATCGCCCAGACTATCAACAAGATAAACAAGTCGGGACAAGGTCTCAGTGAGCTCCTATCGATTACATCAAAGAATTAAAACCATCAGTGAGACATCACGAATTGACAAGACATAATACCGATCCCCCAAATTTATATCGTTGTGCTCCTCCATCAACGAGACATCCGCATTCAGTAGGACATTACAGCGAGCCCTTCATCTTTCGGTGAGACCTCATCCCGTTAGTGAGACATCATGCCAAATGAAAACCCCTCAGCCAGGAGTCTTACTGATATTTGTATACCCCTTCAGTGAGACCACCACAAGTTGGAAAGACATCACTCAGTCGGCAGGAGGTCATAACAGGCGCTAAGAGTCATATCGATATCCTTTTCCATTGGCAAATCCATCGCTATCGGCAAGACTTCCCTCAGTCGGTAGGACATTACACCGAAGCCACATCCTTTTGGAAAGACCACCTTCGGTTGGTGAGACATTACACCGACCGAGCATTCTGTCAACGAGTGCAACTTCTTTCGGCGAGACCTCGCCATGTCGGCCAGACCTTTCATCAAGCTCAAAACATTACACCAAAGGGAGAATCCTTTGGTGAGACTCCAGCGAGTTGGCTAGACATCATGACGAGCGGCAGGAGTCATATCGATATCCCCTCATGAACAAACGTCGGCGAGACATCTCCTTGAAGCAAACCCTCTTCGCCGAGACTTTGACCATTTGGCTAGACGTCACGGAAAATACAAATCTTTCTCCCCACTGACGGACTTGTGAACAACTGTCGGCGAGACTTTCATCTATCGACAAGACCTTTCATCGAAGCCACCTCGTTTCGGCGAGACCTCACCCCGTCGGTGAGACCTTACCCCGAAGGCATCACCTTTCACTGAGACTTCCATCTGTCGGCGAGACTCTCCTCGATGCTAACCTTGTGCATAAGGGTCAGAATGACTTCTTTCCAAGCAGAGAGATACATAAAAACTCATGGTGACCGAAATGTCTTGGCGACCGGTGTATTTCAAACAAATAGAATGCACTGCTAGTCGGAAAGACAATAGGAGGGTCTCACCGACTTTCTTCTTTGAGGAATTTTATGCCAGATCCAACCGAGGCATACTTTCCAATAGACTTCCTTGTGAAATAGCATCAGATGAAGACCTTCCCAATGAAAACCGAACACCTGCACACTGGGCTCAACCCTTATGGGAGACACATTTAATCCACGTGCTGAATTTAAAATATAATTTTCCCCTGATTGAGCCTATAGGTGAAAATCAGGTAACATGAACAAAATCTCATAGCAATTCAGCTTTCCATTATTATTCCAGACTATAATTTCATTGCAAAATATATTCCAAACCTCTTTAGCATAAAGACAACAAAAAAGATATGGATGATTATTTTTGGAGTCCTGCATATGCTACACAAATCCACATTAGAATGGTTCACTTTAAAAGGGAGTCTATGCAACAAGAGTTGCCATATGAAGCAAGCCTTCTTGGGCTCTTTTACATCGTACCAAATGGAAGAAAAGATTTTTTGCCATCTGCTATTAGGGAAATTCAAACCCTAACAATTATTAACATGGTCCTAAATAGAAATATCATTGGTTAGCATTTTGTAAATAGCTTTTGATTTAATTTCCATCAATGGAGTGCTTGTTGTCAATCAGATTGCACCTGAATACTTGAATATTGAAATTCAGCAATCTGTTGAAACATTGGAACTAATTCCAGGCTGTGGGTATCCTATAAGGAATTAGACCTCCAGATTCTAGGCTGGTTCCTATTTAATTTTCTGGTTAATAACTGAGTGATTTGTTGGAAAAGGGAGAAAGACAGTCTAAATTTTGAACTATGAAACTTTAACTATGGTGATGCACCGAAGAATTCAATATGCAGACTTGACTCACAGAACAATTACTCACTATTTTCATTTGCACAACTAGATTTGGAAGCTTAAACACTTGAATGTTTTAAACAAAGGCTTTTAGAGAAACAATCATAGAAGGAAAATATGATTCCCACAACTAGACTATTCAATTATTGATTAGCACAATGTTTAACCAGTGGACTTAAACTTGGATGCATACAAAATTCATTAAGGAGACACAAATATTTAAAGGTTTCATAAATTGCAAACACAATAATCACTTCAATCAATCCCACATGACAATGATGCTTGAAACTTGAAGGCGAATTCTAAAATACTGAAACTTAAAGGAATCTTCTGCAATGACACAATTTGAACCTGTAAAAAACACTGCTGTATTAATCTATAAATAAATGGTGAGTTACAAGATGATTCACTTTGCAGAGTGCAAAGGCTGAAAAACAAAAACTGAAATGAAAAAGATAAACTTTTTCAATATATACAATGAATGCACTTCAAAGTGCATGAATAAGCCACTGAAAGTGAACTGAAAGTGAAAAGATGATAATTCCAAAGTGAAATCTGAGCACAAGTGAAAATCCCTAAAAAGTGGCTCAAACTCATGCAAAAATGAGTGAACTCAATCTCGAACTGGCAGTCATAAAGCATGTAATTGATCTGCAACTTGAACATAACTAAAATCCCTAGAAAAATGGGCTAAAGAACGCAAAAACCACCTCGTTTGTATCAATCTGCCCATGCACACTTTAAAGTCCACCCTTGCACGATTAATCTTCAATCTCAGTTGATAATTTGACATAGAACTGAGGTAAACTGAAATTCAGCTTTATATAATATCTTTATTTGGATTTGAAAAAGATAAATTAATTAAATGATTTATAATGTATCATCTAATTAATTCATTTACATTAAATTATGCAAATAAAATATTAAGGATAAAGCTAATTTAGAAATATATCTCTTCGCTTCATGATCCTCAAGCTCTATATATCACACTTAGTATATTTCACACTTTTCACTAAGTAAACACCATTTGACCACACTTGGAATAAATTTGTCAGTAATTTAAAGGTTCTGCCATAATACTTTTAGCACCAATTTTCATTGCTTAATAAGGCCAACCACTATAGACCATTAAAATAACTTAGCAATGATTTAATTTTTTCGCCATAATACCAAAATATTGCTCTTCATTATTGAGAAAGTCGACCTCCATGCTAGGCATATTGTTAAAGGTCATGACCACAGAAAAGACATAATGATTATGAAAATCATTCACCAAAAATACCAAAAAAATGAATTTAGGGTGAGTGGACAAAACAACGCTCAACCCTAAATCATTACCATTCGACCACACTTGAGAAGCTTCCTAAAGAACCACTAACCGCCGCCATGGAGGGTTTGAAGCTCGAAATTGGCCATTCCCTATCAATTTTTGATGATCTCTTGAGATATTTTGAACATAACAGGTAATATGGAGCTCGTTTTGTCTCAAATCTAAAACTTTTTGAGCATTTGAAAAAGATCTTGAGGTTTAAATGGCGCGGCTGTGCTGATATTTTGATTTATTGCTTGTTATTTCTTGTTCCATGTATATCTTCCTATCACTCTGTCTGATTTTGGTCACCATGAGAACTGGGCTTATAAAAAGCAAAGCTCGACCTATGGATTTTGGAACTCACAAACACATATATGATGGTAAGTTTTATCTTTGTCTCCCTTCTGAACATTCTTCATCTCCTACAGGCCGCCATACTTGATTCGAGCTCTTGTTTTCAAAACTGGAAATACTCTTGTTGAAAACTTAACATGTATAATGCAGCCTTTTCGTATGCCATACTTCTTGCAACTGTCTTTTCCACTATTCATGGTCATGGCTTATCATTATCCTAAACTTGGGTATTTTTATTTCATTGCATTTTACATTTTAGAGTAAAACCCCTAACTGGGTAAGAAGAAATCGACCTCTTTACCATATATTGAGACTTCTGCCTGATATGAAGCTCTCATTATCGTGAATGTTGTTTATGCTCATGATAAATGAATGCCTTAAATATAAATAGAATTTTGGAGAGTACACTTGAATGGTCTCTTCTGTTTCTGGATTGTTCTGTCTCAGCTGCCTTCACAATCTTCTCTCCTGGTTCACATGATGCACTACTGTATTGTTATTCCTTGATTAATCATGTTATTTTGATATATAGTGCACACCTTGCATCTTTGTTGATATACTCATTAAGTAATTCTCCTTGCTGTTTTATGGATGTCGTTGGGATTTGAGACTGAAAATTGTCTTCCTTCATATGACAACCCTCATCTTTTGGTCTTGGCTATATTCATGCAAAATCTGCTTTTGAATATTTCTTATAAATGATGACTGCCATAGAAATCAGATACTTCATTTGTTGTTAATGCTGATCAATTTGTACCTTACTACCATCTCACTGGCACTTGTAATAGTATATACCTATTTGATAACAAATGATACTTCATTTCACATAGTAAGTTTCCACTACACTTCACATATCTCCTCCATTATCGCTCTATACCTTTGACTGGTAAAAACTGGAACTATCAGTTGTTATCTAAAATTAGCTGTAAATACCACTAAATCTGAACCTTCTTCTAACCCTGTTAGCAATAGTTTTAAATGTTTACCATTGCTGTTGGTCATAGCATAGTCTTATTATTAAGTTACATGCCTTACAAATTTTTTGTAAAAGCATACCCCTTTAAATGCTGTCTAAGCCATATTTGTTGTTTTTCTATTGAAGAACTTGTAGAAAATTGGATTGTTGCAAATCTGTCCTGTACGGTGATATGGTTTATGAAAGCATTCCAATGCTTGAATACTCTGTTTCTCTTCAATGCAAAGAGGCTCTATACTTCATTTAAATTTAATGTGAAAAATATAAAGTAGATCATGAACAAAATATGAAATTGATGAGTGCAACATTGATGCTTTTAATGACTGTTATCAATATTCATGTACTTCGTATGAAACTTGTGAATATATCCTTTTTGATATGCCAAGATCAACCCTTGTGGGAGCCCGTTTTACTCCACATATCTGATGAAATGATCTCGAACATGATGAACCTATTCCTGCACACTGAAACAAACATGTTAGCAAAATAAAAGAAGTTGAAAGCTTCCATTTGAATTACGTTTTTCCTCTTGATTTTTGCAATCATCTGATGGATGCCTGATCGACTGTATCTTATATTCCTATTAGTAGCGTAGGCATATGATAGGATATGATTCGTCATTGCTTAGAGACCATCTCTAACGTCATCTTTTATCTTTCCTGTAGATGCTTTTGGAGTTGGAACTGGAGCTGAAACTGGAAATGGAGTTAGAGCTGACGTCACAACTGAAAACCTCAATCGTCAACGATTCGTCATTCCAGGCAATGACGAATCATCTTCTACCCTATGCTTTCATTATTTTCAGTTGTATAGCATACCATTGCTTATGCATTCTTTATTTTATTGTAAAATCCAAAAAGAGTTACTTCCACGGCTTGTGTGGGATTCAACATTTTTTACAAAATAAATAAAAGCATTACTATGCAAATTTTCTCAATTTCTTGTTTTAAACGTTTGCACAATGAACTATGATTCATATGTAAGATGATCTCAATGATGATCAATGAACACTTAATCAACAAAACATGAAAATTTTTGTACCTATAAATGATGAACTTCATCCAGCTCTACCTATTTGAGCTCAGAGTGAAAAAATAGGTAACAGTGCTATCATCCCAAATTATGTCATTCACAACATTAAAACTAACATTAGAATTACAAGGAAAATTAACATCTTTACAAGCTTCACATATAACATTATACATTCTACTAGTACTAGTATTTAAATTGAATTCAACAACCACCTTGTTCCAGGTTTTGATTTTCTCATTTTACAAAATATTATGAAAGGTTTGGATGCCACAGAGATTCCATTTTTTAGTAGAGCATCCCTGAAGAAGGGCAAGGGGCTTACCCTTATGCTCTAGGTTCCACCAAAGGGAACAATAAGATTGGCAGTTTAGATTATTGTTTCCTTGCACATTGTAGCTTTTGAGTTTAACTTTATGCTTCACTAGCTCCCAAGCCTTCCATAGGATTTTGAAAATTAGTGAGCCAACGAGAGACATTGGGTACTTGCTTATGAGAATATCACAAAGAGGCAACATATTCCATGATTTTTCTTGCTTAGGGGAAGCAAGCCAAATATTACTTCTTACCAAAATGATGCAATCAAAGGAAGAAAACAACCACACTCAATCTAATTTAATCTAATTTGAAAGTATATATTCACCATTTTCTCTCACCTAGATTAATAAAATATATAACCTATATATAAAATACGTCGAGATGTATCTCGAGGCGTTGAATTTTTTCAACTTTAATTTTTATTAAAGCTAAATGATCAAAAAATTAAACGCCTCGAGATACATCTCGGTGTATTTTATATATAGGTTATATATTTGCTAGTAGTAGTCGCGACGTGCGTAACACATTGAATAAATTAATATATTTATCTTAAAAATTAAAGTTGAAAAAATTCAACGCCTCGAGATACATCTCGGCGTATTTTATATATAGGTTATAGTTTATATATTCAATGCCATTTTCTCTCACCCAGATTAATAATGTGCAAGGTGAGAGCATAAGATGATTGTTTAATCTAATTTGGAAGTATATCATGCAAATCTATCAAATTACTACTTTGAAGTTTGAACAAAACAAATATTCCTTTATATCATTTATGACTTGTAATCAAGATAACATGAAGATAAACTCATTTATAATATTAGTATTTTCTAATTTAACACAAAAGTAATTTATTTTATCTAAGAAAAAATAATTTTACTATTTTCGCAATATTCTTAGAATATAATATAAACTCGTACTTAAATCAATAGAAAATCTCTTTATAAGGAAATAAATAAAGATTTTAAATCAGGTATCTCACCTACCAAGTTTAAAATTTAGAAACTTCTTTTTATGTCTAATTTAACTACTTTTATATGAAATAATAATTTTAGAATTTTTTTTTGCACTTTTTAAAATTTAGAAACTTCTTTTTATGTCTAATTTTAAAACTACTTTTATATGAAATATTTAAAATACTTCTTTTGCACTTAATTTTCTTAGAAACTTCATTTTATGTCTAATTTAAAAATAATTTAAAAACTACTTTTATATGAAATAGTAAATTTAGAATATTTCTTTTGCTCTTGATTTTCTAAAATTTAGAAACTTCTTTTATGTCTAATTTAAAAACTACTTTTATATGAAATAATAAATTTAGAATATTTCTTTTGCATTTAATTTTCTAAAATTTAGAAACTTATTTTTATGTCTAATTTAAAAGTTATTTTTATATGAAATAATAAATTTAAAATACTTCTTTTGCACTTAATTTTCTAAAATTTAGAAACTTATTTTATAATTGTAAATTCAAAACAGAAACAACATTTAAAATTAATAGCAAAACGAAAACAAACCCTAATTTATTTCAGAGATCAAATCTTTTAATCTTGCAAAATACAGGAAAGAAAAAACCCAAAAACTAAAAACACAAATTTGAAAAAACCCCAAATTCTCCAAAATTTAATGTACAAACCCCTTTTATTTGCATAAAAAACCATTAATTATATTCACATTCTTTTCTCCCGCTCAGAAACCCCCACACATCCATGGATTTGTTGGTGATGCTCTCACCTCCTCCATGATACATTCAGAAAACCTAGATACATTCTTCACTGTGCAAATGAATTTATATTCTGCAATCTAAAACTCAGGAATTTTCAGCCATAGTCACAGAATAAATAAAGCATGAAAATGATCAATGGTCGATTTCTTACGATTCCAGCAGTTGAAAAACTCCACGAAATGCATCTACATTTAGGATTTCAAAGAAAAAGTTCAGCTGTAGATTAAAAATCTCACGAATGAATATGAAACACTTGAAATTGTAAATACCTTCCAACGTTTGGTGACCATATTCCTGATAACACACTCATTTTTCGTATGCTAATTTTGAAGCCATCACAGAGATATCCGTGCAATAACTGCTTCCCAATTCGATAGTCTTTTCAGTAGTATGGAATAAATCAAGACAGCGATCCAAGTGTCCAATGAAACTAATGAAGTTTTCTGTGTCCTCCTTAGGCTTTATCACGCCATGCCTTGATCAAACGAGTCCTTTAGAAACCAAAATGAAGATAAAAACCAAACAAAAACACAAACTATATTTCACCATTATAGCCAATGCAATAGAGATATCCCAAACATTGGAACCTAACTATACAATGCAATTGATCTCCAAAGAATATTGCGAGGAGCTCTGCAATCTGCCAGAGGGAGTAAACCGTATATGTTTTTAAATCTAAACCTTTCCTGGCACTATTGAAAATCCAATCCATCTTATGCATATCTCTTCCTTTGCTCTTGCCCTTCAATAGGAAAAATGCAGTTTCAAAGTTCTTTAATAGACATGAAGCGGGTAAGAATAAAACGACAGTGCATGGTCTTGAAAATGGCCGTTACAATTTAATCACTCCAACATTTGCAGTGCACAACTACTCGAAGGCAACTGTATATCTTCCAACACATTCTTGTTTATCTATTCCCCTGTTTACCTTCGTGCCTCTTCCTCTTCATCTTACTGGCAGAATACAAACGGTTTCTTTTTTCTTACACCGTTACTTCTGCTGGCCTCCTATAGAGGCTGCTGCTACTGTAGGGTTATGCCTCTTGGCGTAAAAATCTCTGTGAGAGAATACCATTTAAGTCAATAGCATGATTTTTGTTTATGATTTGATACTTAGACAAAAAAATTAATAATAGAAATAGGTGTATAAGTTTTTCATGAGAGAATGTCATTTAAGTTAATAGTATAATCTTTGTTTAGGATTTCACATTTGATTTTAAAACTCAATAATGGAAATGGGAATAAATACCTCATTAAAGAACACCATTTAAGTTATATTCATGATATGATATCTAGTCTAGTAATTCAATAATAGAAATGGGTATAAATTTCTTAAGGGTTGATCTTCCTCATAAAATCTCATCAATTATTTTAAAAGAGATTATTTACTTAAGTGACATGATTGATGATAGCTTATTGTTTGAGTTAAAAAGAAATAAATATTCAAATTTATATGACATAATGCAAAAAAATGCTTAATGATAAAATATACACAATTATCAATACACTGGAGTTTGTTTACATGCAATTTTTTCTTCATTTTTTTTAGTCTATTCATGTCTAATTTTATTCTCCTACATTTTTATTATAGGGTCAACATATATTATTTTATAAATTTTGTCATTTTTATCTTATTACAAGTATGCACATTGAGCTTTACTTATTCTCAATTAAATACTATACATCTCACATAAAATAGATGTGTGCACATTTCACTTGTCTTATATTTAATATTGCAATCTACAACATATCATATGATAGAAATATTTAATGAGTAATAATTTTTTTACAATAGAGTATGTATATTTTTTACATAAATTCTAAGTGATATCATAAGGATAGATTGATTTACTACTAAAACTATACATTCTATTAATTTTGTTTCTTTGTCTTAGTGGGAAATTTGTTTCCCTTATCATTGTCTTTGTGAATTGTGTACAAATAGAACCATCGCTAACTAAAAATATATGTTACACTTATTGAACTATGTCACTCATAGTTGCATTTAGTATAAATCAAGTTCAACGTCAAAGTCAATCCTAACAATTATAATATTCCTAAACCTAGTAATATCATGATACATTCAACTTTCAATAATTTTCAAACTATTATGCAGCCAACCTTTGAAGGGTTGTCATGACTCATCCATCATCTACACAACAAATACTTTATTAAAATACTTGTCACTACTTCAACAATCTATTATTTCAAACTATTATTTGATATTTCAAAAATAATTTATGACCAACAAATACAATTACTATAATACTAAATACCATTTCCACAAAGTACCAAATTTATCTCTAATAAAATTTCACAATCACCACAAAAGTATCATCGTGTAGGCCCATTTACTAGTAGTTAACAATACCTTCGACCAGAAGTTTTGCATTCGTATTACGCGGAGGCCACGAGCAGAAGAAAACATTTCGGAAATTAAAAATAAAATAAAATCTTGTCAATATAAAACGTACTTCGGCATAATCAACCTCTAATTTTCTTATTTGCAATCAATTGGGCGTTGGCTTGACTTCGCGAAGAATATACACATTCACAAAGAATCAAAGATCCCTTCTAAAAATACGCCTGCGCAGCGCCAAATTCATTTGATTTCAGTTTTCTGCTGAAATGACGGTAAACCCATTTTTTCAATAAAAGATTTTGGTGGAAAAATGGTTCAGATCTATGCTTAATTAATAGATTTTTAAAAGTTTTTTGTTCTCTGTTATGTTATCAATATTATTGCAGACAAATACTGTGAGAGTCTCCAATGTGTCAATCAGGGCAACCAAACGGGACATCCAGGATTTCTTCTCCTTCTCCGGAGACATAGATCATATCCAGCTGCAAAGGTAACTTTTATTTTTCTTCCTTTTTCCCACTTCTTTGTTTTCAAATTCTTGCCGTCGGTGTTTTTTAAGGTTTTACTGTATTTTGAAAATTGTGTTTTTTAATCTTTTTGTGGTTTATGGCAGTGATGGTGAGCATTCTCAAGTGGCCTTCGTTACCTTCAAGGATCCTCAGGCTCTGGACACTGCATTACTTTTATCGGTATGGGTTTACACGGCCTTAATGAACTTCAGGCTATTTATGGTTTTTATCAATGAATTTCTGTGAGATTCAGTGCTGGCTTTCCCAAGTTTGGATTTTTAAACGAGCTTAAATTGACAATCGGGTATATTTGTGGCATGTTATGTTTATTTCCTCTGGTACGGATTTTTTCAAGGCCCTTAAGTGGACAATTAGGGTATCTAGGGAATTCTATCAATGATTTTTATGTGGGCTTTTGGTGTTCCATGGGTATGTAGGGAATTCTGTCAATGGGTTTTTAGTGATCTTAAATGGATAATTAGGGTATTTAGGGGTCTCGCCAATGAGGTTTAGTGTTATTTTAATTTTGTTTTGCAGGTACGGGTTCTTTTATAACCTTGCGGAGAATTAAGGTATTTAGGGAATTTTTTATGGTTTTTTAGTGTTCCATGGGGATGCATCCCTGAGATGTACTTGATATCCGGAACTTGTGGATTTTTAGGGAATGTCACCTCCTCTCCCCCTTTTTTGAAATTTTTGAGGGAGATATCCCCTAAAAAGAGGAATGAATGTGGACAGCACCCTCTTTTGGTCTTTTTCAGACTTCCTAGCATCCTTTGTCTGTCCCTTCGCCATCTTGGAAACTTTAGGGGTTAACCCACATCAAATGCATAAAAATAGCAAAAAGTTGAAAATTTCTAAAATAAATAAAAACCCTAAAGCCAATTTTTTTGAAAGGACATACCCATTACTCTTTTGCATTCATTGAGATAGAAGAGGAAAATAGAGGAAAATAAGCATTTTTGAAGATACCAATTGGATGATGTCTCTAAATTTTGAGCTTGTTGCTCAATGTGCCTATGTGCTATGTATGATGCGACATTTTTTGTGCCATCTCTCAATATAAATCATTTTTCATATCATGTTTGATTATTGGTCTATTAGATAGATTATTGAATCAATGAATTATGTTTTTGACATGTGAGTGAAGTGGGTCCCTCTTCCTTTGTAACAATATTTGATAAAAAAGTTCAAATCCTTGCCTTGACTAGGCTCGTAACAAGCTCTAGTACATCTATATTTGAAATAAAAAGCTAAACACTGGACTATCTAATGACCACAACAAACTAATCACCATCTAAGAAGCTAAAAAGAGGAAACATTCAACAACAATCCAAAATAAATTGAACATCGAATCAATCAATTGCAACATGTTGATCTTGAATGACACGATCACCTCCTTAGAGAAAAGGTCTTGCTCTTCCCTAGGTCCTCCTAGCTTTCTTTCCCATTCTCTACAAGGGGAATCGTCCATAGATTCTTCTTTTGAAAGGACATCAACATTTTTCTCTACGTCATCCAAATTAATTTTACTTTAAGAATTGAGGCTAATTGTTGCAACTCCTTGACAATGAACTATGTAGAATGAAACATTGATCTAGGGAATTTGTTGGATGGAATCAAGGGGTTCTAATTTTCCATCACATGAGTGCCTTTATTGAATTGAGAGGGGGTGTCCTTGATTCCAATGTGAGAAGAGGAAGTTATTGGATCCACCCTTTCCCTTTTCTCAGTCACTTCCTTAGGAGCAAGGACTTGAGGATGCACTACCCAAATTTTCTCCCTCCAAATCTTTTTTGGAAAGTTGTTTTTTTATTGACAACTCTTCAAATGCCCAATCATTTGGCACAAAAAAAATCTTGGGAAATAACCTTCCATTTACACTTTTTTTTTCCAAATCCCTTACTTTGTGACAAAATTGATGTACTTAGGAATGGATTTGGAAAAGTCCATACTAATACAAATCCTTGCACAAGAACACAAATACCCCTCTTCAACATTGTCATCGAGACTTAGAGAATTGCCTATGCGGATGCCAATCTTATTAAGAGTCAAAGAAGAACAATATTCTTAAGGCAAGTAATACACCCTAATTGAAACTCTTGTTTTCCCTAATTTACAAAGAGTGGGATCAAAATTAGGCTATCATTCCTATGAAGGCAAGTTAGCATTGTCCTAGATCTAAGGTGCTCCTTTCAAGATGGAAAATTTGGGCTCCTTATTAGGGCACACTACCTAGAAAAAACCTTTGGGGAGAGTAGTAATAGAGAAATTAGCTCCCCATTGATCTTGAACTCATTCCTCCTATAATCCAAGGGTAGGCCAGAACCCAACATATTTTCCAATGAACACTGTTCTTAAGTTTTGAGGTTTTAGCCTTGATATTATTATCCAGTGGATCCATAAAGAATGAACTCCACTCTTTGTGAGAGGGATTCATAGGGTTGAGAATTGCTCAAGTGCAATTCACTTGAAGTGATGGCATTAGCTCTAGAGGTCTTAGAGGCCATACTAGTTGTACTAAGAAGAAAGTGCCCTTCTCAACTTGATGACTTCGAAAAAATTTCAGCCAAGTATTTCAATCTCCAACACTTGAAGACATGGAATTGACATTTGCTTCAACCCTTTGGTTATTAGGCATCAAGAAATGCCTAGAAGGAGGCTTCTCTAGCTTCCAAAACTCCGAACTTTGATCCTTTTCCAAAAACACTTTCTTGTGATTGCTCTTGAAATTAGTGAATTGTACTTAATTTTGGAATTTCACCTTCTTTTGGTTTGTTTATATTTTTAGGCCTTTTTGATGTATTTTTAATTTAAAATTAAATATTAATTTTATATATCATGTTAATAGCTCCCCTTCCCTCCCACCATCACCCTACCATCCCTAAAATTCATTTTTTTTGTTGTCCTCAAAACTCATCCCCCCATTCTCGAAAATTGGAGAAACTTTGGGTTTTTCTTTATTTTTTGGTAGGCATGGTTGGCTCATAACTTGTCAAGTACTTTTGAATCTTGACACTATGGTTTTAGTTTCACAATCAAGCTCGAGAGTAATTTGAATAATGCCAATCCACCTACACCTGCAATTTTTTTTATGCAATGGTGCTATTAAGAGTGGCTGGTTCTTGCTGAGTCCCAACACTCTACTTTTGACATCATGATCAAGCATGTGAGTAAATTGAACCATTCCAATCCACCTACACTTGGAGTATTTTGAATATGATGGTGCTGTTAAGGGTGAATGAGTAATTGGAGCTTCTGGAGGGTTACTTAGTTTGCAATCTTGTTATACTTTGAAATTTCAAGCTGATAGTGTGTAGAGGAATAGGGCAACAAAACCCATCAAATAGTAAGTTGTTTTGTGTTTGTAGTATGAAAGTTTAAGCTGATAGTTTAGAGAGGAAATAGGGCTATAATCCCCAATGTATTTAGTATGTGGTTAGTGGAAATTGGAGTGCACTCTAAGAGATAGACTAGTTTGATTTCAGATGTCAATTATTTTAATGTCTACTTAATTATCATTGTATGATCGAATGTTTTAATATGTTGATTTAACGATTAAGAATCATGAAAATTATTGTTTCGCAAAAATCGCCCTTTGGGTGGGGTGGATGAGCATGATACATCATTGATTTCAACTAGTTGTTCCACCTTGCATCCCACCTTTGAAACAAATTTCAATTCTTCTTTGCCAATGACATAACATTTCACATGGCTGGCTCTCCTTATTACAAGGAGACTGTGGCAAAAATAATATGAATAGGACCATCAAATTTGCTATTAGGGGAGACAAAATTGAGGACAACAATCTTGGATAAGAGCTATTCCAAGATTAATGCTCATTTTCATTATTATAAGGAGGCTATGGAAAAAATAATAAGAGCAAGACCATCATATGTGCCATTAGGGGAGACAAAATTGAGGACAACAATCTTGGGTAAGAACTATTCAAAGATTAATATTCTAATGGAGAAAATGAGGGCTACCTAGGTTACTAGTGGATGTAGCATAATCATGGATGGGTGGATGGATATCAACCCTTGTTCACTTATCAACATTATGGTCACATGTATAGAGGGCCCTTACTTCCTGAGGGCTATTGATTGTTCAAGGCATCGCAAGGATGCTAATTTTTAGTTCCAAATCCTTCGAGATGCTATTGAGGAGGTTGGGATAGAGAATGTGGTGCAAGTAGTGATAGATGCAACATATGTATGCAAGTTGCAAGGAAAGTGATTGCAGTAGCCTACAAGCATATTTGGTAGACTCCTTGTGTGCATGCCATGAATAATGCACTCAAGGATATGGGCAAAATCAAAAGGATCAAAAAGGTGGTTAATGATGCTAGAGACGTGTAAATGTTTATTTGCAACCACCATACTTCACATGCACTCTTCAGAGCCTTCTCTAAGAAGGTGTTTTTGAAATTTGTAGAGTCTAGATAAGCATCAGACTTCATTCTCTTGGAGAAGATGCTTGAGTTGCAAGAGGCATTGAAACTAATGGTCATGATAGTAGAGTGGAATTAGTGGCCTGATTCTAATTCAAAGCAAGGGATGAGGGTGAAGGAGTTGTTGAAGAGTGGCACTTTTTGGGCTGATGGGAGATACATTGTTGCTATCATTAGTTTAGTCTTTAGAGTTATTAGATATGGGGATGCAAGTGCACCTATCTTTGGAGAGTTGTGTATGAGTGCATTGACAATATATTTGGCCAAATGAAGGCCATTGTACAAGAGAAAGACCCACATTAGAGTTCTACTATGAATATATTCAGTCAAGCATTCATCACTAATGGGAGAAGCTTAGTACTCCCTTGCATGTGGCTGCCTATGCATTGAACTCAAAAGATGTATATTTCTATACATGCTAGCATCATTTGTATCGAGTGGACAAAATTTGCCACTTCTAGGAGACTATGGCATAGGAGGATTCAATTCTATGGTGGACCATGCATATGCCTAATTCTTTGACAATCACTCTAGCCTATCATTTGCTAACCTAGGTTTGTAGTGTTTATGTTGTTATTGGTCTACTTGTAGTTTCATCCACTCTATTAAGGGAATCGACTTATCTCTAGGAGGGCGAAGAAGCGTGTAGCTATACATAGTGCCTTGTGTTTCATTGACCGCAATATGCTTATGTACAAGGAGAGTCCAATAGTTTGAGTGATGAGGAGTTTGGCATGGACTTTGGGGATGAATGATAATATGAGACATTGGGCCATTAGCTAATTGTATTTGAATTTTGAATGTAATCATCATTTTGAATATAATATAAATATATTGATATTCAATCTTTTCATTGCTTAGTGCAATATGTTTGGGTATTTCAAAGTTTTATATGTTATTCCTAGTACTTTTTTTATAACTATATTTTTTTATGTACTATATATATTTGCATTGCCATCTCATTGCCATCCTCAAATCTAGGCCCCTTGTCCCCTTGTCCTTAAAACCTATCCTCATTCTCCCCATACTGAGACTCCGTGGAAGATAGAGAAATACTTAGAGTAGCATTATATTTACATGATCATGGCTTGACAAATTAAAAGTACACATCAAATTCAATTACATGGGTTTAAAATGGGAAAAACTTGGCAGATTAAAAGGCGCTAAAAAACTCATAAAATCACAAAAAAAATGCAATTGTTATTTCATGACAATTGAAAAACTAGGAAAAAATTGTGGTATTTACAATTACTTGAGTTTAGATTGTGTTTTTTGGTTTGCACATGGTTGTTTCAAAGTTTGACATGGCTTTGAGCCACTATGGATTAGTTTTTAAATGAACTAGGCATGTGGGTCAGAATTGACAAAGGAAGATTGTTGGGCTTTGGGTGTTCATAGTTAATCATGGGTTTTTCTTGGATATTGCTACTATGCAAATATTTGTGTGTTTTGAAGTGGAGGTGGAAATAAATAAATTTAGCCCTAAACCCTAGTTGCCATAACCTGCTCCACTTCAAACTACCACTTGGGAACACTCAAGTGGTTGCATTACTTGTAGGGAGTTACAGATCATTATATCAAATAGAAACGTGCCAATCACTCATGTATTCAACTAGACAAATCCTCCCTAGTGTTTTTTCTTAGATGAGATTGAAGTTGCTTGTAGTTACAATACTACTAGAGGAGCATGAAGTGATATACAAACTTTGCTCTTATAAGGATAAGGTTGCCTATTACTTGTGTTTCCCACTATTGCACAATAGGAGAGAGATTCTTGTAGAGAATATCGGTGAGCAAGTGTAAAAGAGCTTGAAAGACACTTGATTATCTTGCTACAAAGCCCCAAGCTACAATAGTACTTATTCAATAGAGTATATAGTGCATGTGCAGGAAAGAAAAAATATCATAACCATTGGGAAGGAAAATTTTGTAGCTGTTCATGTGTAGGACTGCCATATTCAAGTTTTGTTGGAATGATATCATGAACTTCCAGGGAGTAGTGAAGGAATATACCATTACTAAACAAGTCATTCAAAGAAGTTATTGCATGTAGAAACCAACAATGACTGAGGTAGAGGTAATCACAAATCAAGCAAATAGAAATAATAGTTAATGTAATAATACCGCCTGAATTTTTTTAAATTTTTTGCCCAGTGGAAATCACAACATGAATATGCAAAAGAAGGTATTCAACTGTCATAAAGGTCTGCTCTAATTTTCAATGTTCATACAACTGTTGTTACAAGTTCTGAGTGAATAGTCATTCACATTGAGACACCAATACATGAAATGAACATAAATAGGAAACCCCACATGAAATACCTTCAAAATGGGGACGAGGATATTTGCCGCAGGCACGCTGTTACGCTTGGGTCAGCAAAGGAAATCACCCAGCAAGCTTCAATCTCCCATTCAACACTCTCCAAAGGGACCATAAGCAAACCCAACACTATGGAAAACAACTCCAATGCACACCTAACTCCTTGGAAGCACAAGAAATCAATTTGGGGAATGATTATTAGGCAGGAACAGGTCTGATACACCCTCTTGCAGCAGTACAAGTGGCTTGATTACCCTCAAACACTCTCCAACCTCATGTAATAAGTCACCCCAAAGGTCCTAGCAGTGATACAACTTCCCAACAATGTTCAACACCCTCCAAAATGCATAAGGGACAGCTACAGGACTGTTATGCACCTCCAGTCATACCCGGCACTCAGACTTGAAGTCAACAATGAGCAATGTGGGTCTGAGATACCCAATTTAATTGCTGGTACAGGTCTGATATGTAAATCTGAGAAATGGCAAGTCTGATGATTCACTGTTACAAGCCAAACAACAAGGGAAACCTCTGGTAACAACCTCCAACATCATCAAAGACACCCCATGATTGGTGACAATGAACTTATACACTCCCAGCTTTGCCCAGCAGCCTCCAAATCATTAATATTCTTGCATAATATAATGGGTACAGCCAGCTAGGGCATCACCTAGAATCACCAATAGAACTACCAGCAGAAAGAAACTCTGAAACACCCAAATATCATTGCTATCTGTATTAGCAGCCACATCAAAATTTACTATTCAAAAATCCCTAGAAATCTTCATCTCCTTCAAACCCAAAATCACCCAAACCACTGAAACTAATATTAACCAATTCCAAAAAGCAACTTAAAAAAACTTCATATAATTTCATATTAGAAACCCTAGAAAGATCAAACCCCTGAAAAGCAATGGTGATTCCCGAGGTAGAATCACTCCAACCAGCTAGGGTGGATATTTCACCACCGAAACCACCAACCGAGAACAGGGTTTTCGTCCTCCACCAGCAAAGAAGAACTTTTTGAGCTCATTCCAGCAGCATCTCCTTAAGTTGTCAAATCACCCATTACCAAATGAGAGCTCAAACTCATATTTATAAAGTGATGGAAGAATTAGGGCAACCTGAAATTGAATTTGAATATTTCACTTTATGAAATGACATGAAATTACCCCAAGAGGGGCGTTCAACTTTTTGCCTTCAAAATTCCAGTTTTCATTTTTTTTTAAAATTAACATTTAAGTCCCAACTAGGTGTCCCACCTTATGAGGCATAACATTAGCCTTAAAAAATGATAAATAACTTCCCTTTTAGGTGCCACACAAGGAGAAACACTGGCCCTTTTTTAAAAACGCCACTTTACTAGGCCAAGGAGTATACTTCATGAACTCACGACCCCCCATCACTTAAGTTATAAAGCAACATTATAGAACTTAAGTAATAATAATCAAATATTAATCCATCCACCACTAGAGCTCACCAAGGCCATAACTGGAAAGCATTATACTGATTGAAAGAGTAGAGGCCAAACCAGGTAATAAAAATAGCATTTACTAAAAATAGTGAGTCCAATCTCCCAATCCAACCAAATCAGAGGCCAACTAGAACTTACTAAAAATAGCCATTCTGCTGGAAAGGACCTAGAAAAACCCAAAAAAAACCCACAAAAGCTCACTAGAATATGTTGACATGAACCCAAAAAGTCAGCGACAACTGCACTGCTGGAGAACTTGAAAATGGGGACATTACAGTTAAAGAAATAGAGAAAGCTAAGTTCTCATACATAGTTTGAGTTCCCAAAAGTCATTTGTTTTTGTGCATCAAAGAATGCACGGAGGTGTAGGCACTATCTCAAGAGACTCAAATGGATTCAAAGTATTTGAAAAGCGTTGAGATACAAAGTTGAGGGTGACAAAATCTTCTCAAACAAAACCTTCTCAAAGGGTAGGAATTGTGTGGATTCGATGTGGGAGCAAAAGGTTTTCCAAGTGCTTGGCCTATGATAATACTCTTGAATGATGTGCTTAGGTTGTCTAGAGGTGGCGGTGAACATGTTTGAGGTCTCCAAGAAATGAATCAAGTTTGTTGTATCTAGCAAATTCATTGACCATTAAGCTGCACTAGGTGAAAATGCATCTTTGGGAAGTTTGCAATCAAGACAAAGGGCTTCGTAAAAATTGAGAGATCCAAAAGGTTGAGTGGTGGATTGAAAGCTTCAACCTGGTCTTGAAAGAACTCACTTGTCTACGTGCATGTGAGATTGAATGCGATGCTTTGATATTTATTTTTGAATCTATGAATTTAAGTAAATATCTAGATATTGCCTTTCTTTGTAAATGTGATATCTATTTGTGTGACATTCATTTTCTTTCTAGAATATGGTGGAATTTAAAATTTGAAGTTATCTACCTACCACTTGTGTTTCAATCTTTGTGTTGGAATATTGGTGATATTCATCATTTTGGTGTAGAACTATTCAAGATCCTTTTATATTTCATGTGATGATTGCATTTATGCTAAGTTATGGGTTCGGGTTCCGGTCCGGGTTCGACGGTTCGGTTCGCGGGTTCGGTCAAATTTTTTTGGGGTTGTGTTCGTTCATACAAAAACATATAAAAATTACATATATAAGGTTTTTTTGTAATAAATTAAATATAATATATATTAATATTAATATGACTATAATTATAACATATTAATATTCATTAATACATTTTAAAAAATTAATATTTTAAATATATTAATAATTATATATTTTAAATAAAATATTTAAATATTAATATTAATGTGACTAGAATTATAACATATTAATATTCAATAATATAGATAAAAAAATGAAATACATGAAATATATTAATAATTATATATTTTAAATAAAATATTTAAATATTAATATTAATGTGACTATAATTATAGCATATTAATATTCATTAATATATTTAAAAAAAACTAAATATATTAATGATTATATATTTCAAATAAAATATTTAAACTAAAATGTTAATATTAATAAATAAATAAATATCGGTACCCTAAAAGTTGGGTAGTGAATTTATTATTTTCAGACAATGAAGCCTCGAAGCCTCAGGCAACCTTCAGAATTTAGATGAGAGAATTGCAAGCATATTCAATTTAAGTCGGTTTAATGTTATTGAAATCAGCCGATTGCAACCACGAACAAATGAAATATAAACCCAAAAGAAAAAAAATCTACGAATTTTCACAAACCTGTCCAAACAAAATCCTCTGCACGTCTCAAACTTACGGATGGAATGAGATTCGTTGGTCCAGAGCAAGCGAGCGTCGACTTGGAAAATATGAAATAAATAGATCCATGTAATTTAGACAAGAGTCGAAATTTAAAGGAACATATTTAAATCAGATTTGAAGTCCATGATTAAAATCTTAGGACATAAGGTTCGAAGCGGGTCCTCCTTGGTTCCGTCAGGGCCAGACCCTGTCCGGACCCAGGCTGGACCGGACCCGGACCTTGCATCCGGGCTGGACCGGACGAGTATCGGCCAGTGCAGACCCCCGAACCGGTAACATAGCATTTATGTCATGGCTATGCATAAATGTTAGTTTTCCTTTCCTACTTTCTGGTTAAAAGTATATCCCGTTTTTTAAATTTGAAAATTGAAATTTTGATCATAAGAGGGAGCTGTACCTAGTCAAAAAATTCAGAGGGTAAGAGGGAGCTGTACCTAGTCAAAAAATTCAGAGGGAAGTTGATTAACAACTTACCCAACTGTTTGTTACATATTTGTCTTCATTTCTGGGCATAATCGAGTCATTGCATTTATTTATTTGAGAAGACAAATCTGCTAGCCAACACCTCTCCAAGCAGCACCATTGATCATTCTTGGGTGGTGGCAGAAGAAGGTAGTTGGAGGAAGAGGAAAAGGTATTATGTATGATTCCCACATTCCTTGAGCAGTTCAAAACATATAGTTTAAAATAATCCTTCATTGATACATTAAATGTCTGAAGTAAGACTTGTTCCATAGTTCATTGGTGATTTATTGTTTGGTGGTGATCATTTGGTAATTTATTAACTATTGATGACCTTTCACAGTGGCCAGATTCTTGTTGCTGTCAACAAGTGGTAGAGGAGCACTAGTAAATTAATTTTGAAGGCATGCTGCAAATATGAAATTTATTGAATTATTGGTGTAAATGATAAGTGCCAAAATAAACCCATGGGCCATAAGCAAAGTCAAATTTTGTTATCTTGGGATCATCTTGCTGCTCTGCATCATCACTAACACTGGTCACAATGAATACAAATTGAAGAAACTACATCACATGACTAATGAAGTTGAAGAAGTTCACGATACCAACTTCAGGCATGTTGATATGAGAAATTGGTTAAAGGAGATGTTGGAAAGAAAAGCCTAAGATCCTCTCATTGCATTTGGGTTAATTGCAACAATTGGATTTTTTCAAGTACCATTGTGTCTCCAAACATGGTTTTGTAATGCACAGAGTATTACCATCCCAAAACATGCATGATCAAGAATTAAAATTTAAAATTGATTTTAGCCTAGAAGACTTAGCACACACATTCAATGCCAAGATTGACAATAATTGTTGGTTCATCAACAAAACCTGGGTCACAATGCAGAAGAACTAGTCTGAGATTGAGCTGTCTAGATGTGACAAAGAAGAATATAAACACGCCATCATGCTCTTGACCTGGATCACTGGAGAGCCAGATTCAAGTTTCTTCATGCCATGAAATGGTGTCTTCTCACCAACTTTCATCAACTGATGGTGAATGGAGTCACTAATAACTGTGCTCATCTGAAATTCTGACACTCCTAGAAAACCAGCTTCTTGTATCAAGATGCCCAATAATGGTATTATGAACTACTTTGACTTTGCTGTTCATGTGATATGGTTTCTCCTTCAATTTGTATTTCATTGTAACTGGTGACATTTTAATGCAAAGCAAAAATATGATCTTGGGATAGTAAAATTTTTGGCTTTATTTTGATATGATACTTATCATTTACGTTAATAATTCAATAAATTTTACATTTACGACTTGCCTTCAAAATTAATTTAGTAGTGGCCCTTTACCACTTGTTGACTGCAACAAGAATCTGACCACTGGGAAAGGCTGCTAATTGTAAGCTACCACGTGATTGCCACTAGATGATAAATCACTGATGAACTGCCGTCACCACAAAGCACTAAAGGAAGTTGCTACTGGTTGGTGAATGAGCAAGGAGTCCATGGATCATGTCTTACCTAAGACACTTCATAATTTATTTTAATTTATATCCTTTGAACTGCCACAGGTGTGTGGGACAACAGACATAATATGTCTGCCTCCAGCTCCCAAGAATGATTGATGGTGCCGCTTGAAGATGTTGAAGCTTTCAATCCACTGCTCAGCCTTTTTGACCTGTAAAGTTTTGAGAAGGCTTCTGTCTTAATTTCAAACTTCACAAAGTTTATTTTCACCCAATGTGACCTGAAGGTTAAAGAATTTCCTGCATAGAATAATCTTGGCTCACTTCTTGGATACCTCAAACAAGTTCACCACCACCTCCGGATGATTTAAAATTTTAAGGATGTCATTTGGGAGTATTATCATAGGCTAAGCACTTTGAAGGCCTTTAAGTCCTGCATTGAATCAACACAGCTGCTGCCCTTTGATAAGGTCGTGTCACCTTCAACTTTGTATTGATTTGAGTCTCTCAGGAGAGTGCTCATGGCTCCATGCATTCTTAGATGCACGTAAAAACAAATGGTGCTTGGGAGATATCACTGTTAGTTACAGCTCAGAATAACTATGAGAACTTTGATTTGCGCACCACTTCAACCATTCTTTTGGTTTGCTCGGTTCATCATTACTTGCACCTCAGTTGCTGCTGGTTTCTGCATGCAAACAGTTTCTTCAAATGCTTTATTTGGAAACACTATATTCCTTCATGGCTGCCTAGAATTTCATGAGCTTGTTCCAACACAGCTTGAATGTGGCAGTCCTGCTTGTGACTTGCAGAATTTCCTTTCCAGTGGCTCTGATATTCTTTTATCCCTGTGCAGTCACTATGTACAGTGGTATTTGACATTGGCACAAGCTGAGCTTTTAAATGTCTCTGTAAGACCTGGTGCATGTCATGTTTCAAGAAGCAACGGCCTGGGTTTCAGGAATGGCATAGTGTTTATCTTTGAGAGGTGCTTCGTGATATTGTAGTTAGGTTTAACTTTTAATTTTTAAACAATGTCTGTATTAATGAGGTTCTTTTGGATTCGTTTGTTCCCTGTAAAGTGTGGGTTATTGTTAAATCCACTTCTTTGAATGCATGAAGTGCTCCTCATCAGATGCATCTGATTCTGAACCCAGGTTGAGTAGTAATATTTTTGGAATGTCAGAACTATCACAGCCTTATTAAAAAGTTTCTCATCATCTTTGTAGATAGTTTTCTTAATTGAAATTTCTTTTAATATACATTAAGGCGCATTCCACGGAAGTAGATGTTGGAAATTTTGGACTCAGTTGGGACAGGTAGAAAGTTTCCTAGTTTCTGAGTTCCTTGTCAGTTTGGGAGTGGATAGGGTGATATCAGGAGCTGGGTTCTGTCACAAATTCTTGATAATGGATAGACAGGTGGGATAATCTAGTGGGTTTCCTGATGTAAACCCCTTGAGGCTCTGTACTATATGTATTGTAATTGTTATTCATTTTAGAGCATCAGATGAGTACTTGTGTATGATATAGCTGTATGTAGATACTATAATCCCATAAATTTGTATGTACAGCTCTAGCTGTGTGTATAATGTGGTGGCAGTGATTGGGTGCCTAAGTATGGCCAGGGGACACATGTTGATTGTGGGATTCATAATAAATAAGCTTAATAATAGATAACAATTACAATGAGAAGACAATTGTCCAATTGAACTGGAAATGAATAGGGAGCAAATACTGTAACAGAAATGACCAGGTGGCAAAATACAGTAACAAATTGCTTAAGAACAGAGAGTAGATGATGTAGACAAAAACTGAATCCCCGATGATAGAAATCCCTTTCTGCTTATGCTCTAGGAGATGTATATGAAAATTTCTTGTAGAGAAGAACTGATATATCACAAGAATTCAAAGTGTCATTGAACAGTCACTAATCTGTTGGCTGTACATCTCTTGATGTTGTTGGGGTTGACACTACAAGGGAAAAAGAATGAGTATTATTTTGTTCTCTTTTCAGGTTATTATGTTTAGATGTTAATTCAAATTTGTATCTTCATCATGTTGATAATGGTTACAAACCTGTGAATAAGTCATATAGCTCTGTGAACACTGCCTCTGGGAAGTTGAGCCCTGTGGGTTTTAAGTTGTTGAGAACGAACTTAATTGTTTATTGTAAATACTAATAGGGATCTGGACTTAAAAGAAGAGTGGAGGGTTACTGCTAAAAGACATGCGTCAATTCTCCTATCAACATAAATCCATTAGTACAGATTTTGATCGGATAAAAGTGCCGCACCTGCAATCCTGAGATAATATGAGCACCTAGTGAAACCTCAATAACCATTGAGGGATAACATAAATCAGTGGTCTGGGTTTGTACTGAGGTTACACAGGTGCTTCAGCAAATGGTTAGCCACATACAGGTATATATCCTCTGGTGCAAACTACCAAAACCATGGTACATGAGTACAAGTGTACAAAACTTGGGTATGCTATATAATATCAAAACTAAATCAGTGAATCACTAAACATCAAACATAATAAATAAGATCATGAATATAGAAGTTCACAGCATGAGATAACATGAATCTTAGTAAAGCTAAAATAAAAAAATTTGTAGTCAGGATTTGTAGGATCTAAATTAGAGAGATCCTTATTCATGTCATCATCATGCAGCAATAAGGTGGGTAATCTGGATTCTAAACTCATTTTTCTCCCTGATGTTATGCCACAAAAGGAGAGGTAAATGAGTGAGTTAAAAGAGTAAAATTATAATTTTTTGTTTTACTTTTGATGTTTTAAAAATGCATTGACCTTGTTTTGGGGTTTTCTCTAAAGATTTTTGAATGGCGTAGGCAAAAGATTAAGGCACATCTGTTGCAAAAAGGGTTAAGTAACAAGTTTGCATTTGCACCCACACCCACACCTGCACAGTACGGGTGTGCCCTAAAAAAGGTTGGTTATGCACAGTTGGGCAACCTGCTGTAATATAAGACCCCAATATTTTATTTTTTCTGATTTCACTTCCTTGCTGATTTTGTTTGTTTGCGAGAGTTTAATGCGTAGGGTTTCATGTGCCATTCATTGTTTTTGACATTGCATGAAGTATATATTGCAAAGAACATAAAACTGAAGCAAATGCACTAGGAAAGATAACTTTTCAGAGCTTCCAATATTCAGATTTAAATAACAGAAAATTACAGTCCATTGTAGTACGTTTTCAAACGTAGAATATAAGTATTTTCAGACCTGTGAATAAGCTTCTTACAGCAGAAAATAGACTCCTTAATGCCACGTCCAATTCTCATGAAAAGGGTCCTCAAATCGATGCAAGAAGAGCCCAAGACTCCCTTCAATGTGCTGCATCAAAGTCTGAAACACTCAGAAAGATGGCCGACCAGAATAGTGAACATATCTAGGGAAGGGCGCACTCAGCCAGGGGGTGACTTGGCTTATAAAATCATAGCTTGCTTTAAAAATACCAAGTGACACATCAATGGAATCGCCTTGAGAGGGAGCATAGTAAGAAATAATACCCACAAAATGATCTCAAAACCCCAGAGACTTATGAGCAAATCTTCACAATCAGACCCAGTTGCCTAGAGACCCAGAAAATGATGAAATCACTCCAAACATTCAAGAAAACACGACAAAAATGAAAGGAAACCATTGTAAACCAAAAACCAACAGAAAACTCTTCAAAAATGTTGAAAGATCTTCATTCTGAATGTCCAAAAATCTGCAACTTGAAGCTCCAATGTGATTTTTGGATGAAACCACTCTTCCACCGGCTAGGGCAGGTCTTGCACTACCGAAACCAGTCCAAGATGTCAAGGGTTTTCATCCTCAACTCTGACCTTCAGACCTCTTGGCGAAAAACCAGCAGCATCTCCTTATGCAACCAAATTCATCCATAGCAAATGAGGCTTCAAAATGAATTTTTTAAAAGCTCAATGACAAATTAGGGCGAGCTCAAGTGCAAAACCCTAAACCCTCTTCAAAACCACGCCTCATGTAAAAAAGCTTTATGATTTTATTTTAATTTTTTGCCGTCAACCTTTGCCTAGGTGTCCATCTCCTATTTAGCATTCAGAAATGTTTTTGTTGCTTTAAAAACAACTTTAAGTCATTACCTTAGGCGCCCTTGGTACCTTTTTATGACCCCTTTTCCCTCAACTTAAAAATATAAAGTCACTTTATATTTAATCCAATTTTGAAGGGAAAACAAATATTAAAACATTTCAACCTTAGCAATTGATGCCAAAACTGAGAAAATGCTGCTGAGATAACCTTGACCAGGTTAAGTTTACCCAAAATAGACTTACTATTTTTAGAAAGTACTAAAAATAGCAAGTAGTACCCAAGACTCAAGCTGGAGAGATACTGATATGCTCAAAAAGGCTCCTTGAAGACTGAAGCTCGGTTTTGAACCCCCTGCTAAAAATAGAAAGTACTCCAAAATACTGAAAACCCAACACCAAGAACCAGAACCGAGTTCCCTTACCAAAACCATTTAGCCTACAAGAACTTTGGAATATGCTAAAGGTCGTGTGCACTATTCAGAGGCTAGGAGAGGACATTACCCCTGCACCCTATAAAGGGTTGGGAATGCACATTTGGACAATTGTTTTGGGGTTTTTCTACAGATTTTTGAATGCTGTAGGCAAAAATTAAGGTGCACCTGTTGCAAAAAGGGTTAAGTTTGCATTTGCACTTGCACCCACACCCGCACAGTTAAGAGTGGGTATGCACATTTGGACAACCCTGGTTTTGTCTTTTTTTAAGTGACAGTTAGCTCTTTATGGTAGTTTTTCTGTTTAAATCATAATGCATTTTATTAAACGATGTGACTTATATGTGATGTTCACAAGAGTAAACAAGATTGATTTCGAGTTCATCAATAATTATTTCAAATTCCAAAATACTAGATAAGGTAGCCTTGGATACACATAAACCTACATCTGATATTTTTTGTCGATAGTTGGTACTTGCATTGTTTTCATTCCCATGGTTATGGTCCTTGTTGGGCCCTTTCATTGCTTCCTTCCATGCCATGTTTGACTGAAAATCTTAATTGTTTCACTTTTATTTTGTTGTTTAGGTACTCTCCTGTACAATTTCACCTTTTTAGGTATTGTCTCATTTGTAGTTGATTGATTGTCTTTTGCCATTTCCTGAAAAATTTACCAATTGGCTGAAACTAGGAGCAAAGTTTTAGTTGCACAATTGTTTGATGCCAGGCTTTCTATTTGACATCATATGGCTCTAGCAGTATTTTTTAGTGTCTATGAAACTCTATGGATCATCAAAATTAATTCATAGCGACATAATTTTAAAAGATAGTTGTGCCTTTTAAGTTGGCTAATATTGGTATGATAAAAAAATTTCAATTTGGAATACTTACAAAGACCTTATCGAATATTATTTTTCCATGAACCTTTATTAGGATCTTGGTATAATTTTTTTAATAAGCTGGAAGGTGCATTTTTGTGGTTAATTTTCTTGAAGTCCTAATAGAATCATTTTAGTGTTTTAAGCCAATTTAAATAATTCTTAAAATTATTCCTGACAGAATGATTGGGAAAGATGTGCAACTGCCTAGTTGATAAGGATAACTCAATTATTATGACTTATTTTAAACATTTTCCATGATAGTTGTTCTCTTTCTAAATTATGATGTATAATTTGTACTTTTGTGATTTATATTTCTGTGATAGACGGGGAATTTCTTAACTGACAGAGAAATGTGTATCAATTTAGGGAGCAACAATTGTAGATCAGTCTGTTAACATCTCTCCTGTTGAACATTACTCGCCACATGCAGAGGTTTATGATAATCAACCCCCACCATATGTGGTATGTTCTCTCAGAAAGCTACATATTGAGAATGAAAATGTTTCAATGCAAATATGCTTAAGATGCTATTTTCTCTTTTACTTTTTTTTCTCTTTTGTAGATTGTATTGAAGTTTGCTTTTGAATGCCTGATATGTGTTTGTAGCCAAGGGAAGGAACTCCTGTGACTGGAGGTAGTGGTGCAGTGAATAAGGCTCAGGATGTTGTGACAACCATGCTTGCAAAAGGGTTTGTTCTCGGAAAGGATACTATGGGCAAAGCCAAGGCATTTGATGACAAGCATCGTTTGACAGCAAATGCATCTGCTAAGGTTACATCATTGGACAAGAAAATTGGTTTCACTGAAAAGATCAGTGCTGGCACCGCAGTTGTAAATGAGAAAGTAAGGTCAGTGGATCAAAAATTTCAAGTATCAGAGAAAACCAAATCGGCATTTGCAGCAGCAGAACAGAAGGTTAATAATGCAGGTTCTGCTCTTATGAAGAACAAGTTTGTCTTCACTGGAGCATCATGGGTGACTGGTGCATTCAGCAGGGTTGCAAAGGCTGCTGAGGATGTTGGTACAAAAACTAAAGAGAAGGTTCAGATGGCTGAAGGACAAAAGAATGGTGGAAATCCTACATCAAGGGGAGATCTATCCCATGATTTCGCACAAGTTCATCTAACTGAACCTGCAAATGCATATGAGCCACTTAGCTCAGCAAAAAACTCAGCAAATTATTCCAGCTTACCACGGTATGATAGTGGATCGTTTTCTTCTCACAATACTTCTACACAGGCATCTGGGGAACCAACTAAACCACCACCTGCTCAGGGCCTGATTCTCTAGCCAGTGATGATGGACATGTGTATCTACTGTATCTTTTGAAATTATTGAGTTGGGTTCTGGCACTTGGAAGCTAAGTAAATTTTCTGTACTGTAGATAATTTGAACTTTGAACCTTTGATACCATGGTTATTACTTGTTTTATTTGATTGACAATCCTGCATTGTTTATTCCAGTTTACTGTTCAATTTTTTTCAACGATTTGGTGCCAGCCACCTATGTTCCATAATTTCGTATAAAATAAACAACCTGGAGCTAAATTTAGTGTAATAATAATATTGATAGCTTTTGATTTGATGGCACAATATTGTACTGGAATGTAAAAGCACATATTTTGGTATTATTGGCTTATGAAAAAATCTGGATTCTCATTACAGTTTACTGTTCAATTTTTTTTAATGATTTGGGGCTAGCCACTTATGTTTCAGAATTTCCTACAAAATAGATAACCTGAGGCTAGATTTAGTGTAATAATTGATTTTGATAGCTTTTAATTTGAAGGCACAATATTGTACTGTAATGTAAGAGCACATATTTTGATATTATTGGTTTATGAAAATGTAATTCTTATTAGCAAAGCAGCAGTTTATTTGTACACTTGTTTTTCAACGTTCTAAGGAAAATAGTGTAGAATCAGTGTGTATGGATACCTTAACTGGGTCCCTCTTCCAATTAATTTTCATATATGATAGTGCAGTGTAGATCATGTTTTAACTTTTATGACATAGACTCTAGATAATATATGCTGATATGGGGATCACAGTGACGTGACTATCTGCTCAACTTTCTTTGTCTTGCTTGTCTCGATTAATAACTAAGAAAAGCAAGTAGAGCTGACTTAGCAAGCCAGACTTGATTCTGCAAAAGAGAAAAAAAGGATTACCAGCTTTTTGACAGTCCTTTGTTAGGATTTTTAAGAATGTGAAAGAGCCATTTAAGTGTTTCGCCTCAAAATGTCTTGTGAGGCAGACCTGGATCCTTAGCAACTCTTTTTCTTCAGGCTTTTAGCAGGGCAAGCCATTTCAAAGGATTTTTTTCCCTGTATTGTTTACAATAGCGATGTGGGTATCTAATCATTACATTGAAGCTGATGCTCGAAGAAATTTGGGAGTTGTATTGCTGTCTTCTTATGCATTTTTAAACTTTTTGTCTCTTGACGTGTTAACTTTTGTGATGTCTTGCTTGGTTCTAAGAACTTGTTTTACAAGTTGAGTTGGTTAACTTTGATATGGATAGATTGATGCAAATCTGCTGTGTTTCTTATAAACATTATGATGTAGGCTAGATCTCTAAGATTTGTTTGAGTATTTATTGGAAGTTGGTTGTAATATCCATAGTGGATGTGAAATGGATAGAGAGTAGAGTGTAAACTATATAAATTTTAATACCTACGATGAGGTGCAATGGTTGGATAACACAGTATAAGCACTGTAGATATGTTTTCTGTAAAGGCTATATGACCACGTGGAAGAATTGGGACACTCCCTTTGAAAATGGGTTATATTATCAGTTATTTTACAAATGTTTACATTAGATGGTAGTTAAAGTTTTTTTTATGCCACGAGACATTTTTTAAGTTGTTGGTTGTACTTGTATATATTAGTGGCAGATGAAGGTATATTATGGGTATTCTTTGGCAGGAACACTTACAATTATGTTTTTAAGAAAGTAGAAACATTATATTTAGAGATTACATAAGAAGTCTGACATGCTGATCGTTGTAATGTATTTTATCTCAAAACCACCAGTCTGATTATTGAAGAGCCATTTTCATTATGTGTCACCTTACTGGTTGGTTTGAGCTTCAACTTGTCCATGGACAGAGACTGCTTCAGTTTTCGTTGCAAATTGGTTAAGACTGCTTGGCAATGCACTACATGATCAAAATAAAAATTAAAACCAAATTGAGTTTTTGCCAATAGCGATTCTTCCAAGATGTTTGCAGTGTATGGTAGATTAAGTCAACCGTGTTGTGAGCTCAAGGAACTGTCGTGCCTTGCACTCACGCCCCATTTTGTCTTGGGGACCCCCTTTTGTCTTTGACAATGTAGGGACCCCCTTTTGTGTTTTGCATGTTGTCTTTTTTCTCTTTTTCTTTTCTCTTTTCCTCTTCTTTCTTTTCCTTTTTTTCCTTTTTTTCTTCTTTCCTTCCCTTCGAGTACCTTGTTGGATTCGGGTGATTGAGCTTTCTCATATTGGAATGCCAATAATGTCGGGCCCGACCCTTGACCCCGACATTGGTGCTCGGTGTTGTGTTCTTTCTTGTCATTTCAGATCTAGAGTGTCAGGTTTTCTTTGTGTTGAATGCTTGATCCTCGGGGCTCAATTGCGGTGATGTCTTGTTTGCTCGAGCCCCTTGCACGTCACATTGTCATTCAATTTTATTGCATTGACAGGTTTTTTAATGCCAAATTCAATGAGCTATTAATGGGGAATGTTGAGTTTATTATGTCAATTTGGCTCCTTTTTTGCATTTACCCTTTTGTTATTTGCGCTTGAGCTTTGCAACCTTGGTGTAGAATCCTCCATTATTGGTGTGCTCACTTGATTGTGTTGTGTGTTTAGATTGTTGCTCTTGGTTCTTGTTGGCTCACACGTGTTGGTCGATATTTGTCGCCGCGTTCATATTGGTGTTTGTTTGCATTTTGTGTTACTAGTGGTCATCTTTGCCCCCTCTCACACCTCTTTTCTAGGTTAGAATGACCAATTTTGAAATATTTTGCTTCCTTTTCATTTTTTGTGATTTTGGCATGATTGGGTTTGCTCTTGTTTGTGTTGTTTTGTTTGGGGAATCGATTTGGTGTTTCATGTCTTTGTTTTTGTGTTTTGTTTCTTTTTTTGCTTAGTTTCCTCGTTTTGTTTTTTCTTTCTTTCTTGCCTTCGCTAGATCGGTTTTTCCTCTGGCGCGTTGATCGGGGACGTTTATAACATTATCGATTGGGCGTTGGGCCTGAGGATTACTGAGGTTTGTTTTTTTTTGCCTTGGCGTTTTCGAAACCTTGTCGGGCATTGGTTGCAGACATACCGCTTGTTAAGCTGGTTTTAAAACAAGCAATATGACAAATGTTTGATGTTCGATCCTCGACCCTTTGCAAGACTCAAAAAGTTCAGTTAGATGCTAAAATGACAAATGAATGGCCAACAAAACGAAACCTCAAACTCCGAGGATTCGAAACAAAGACTTAGTAGAAAATCCTTTCAACCACTTTTCGGGCATCGGACACCAGGAATACCGCTTACAAATTTTCTTATAGAGGTGGAAGGTAGGGAGTATCCTTGATGGCTCACTTGAACTTAGCAAGAAACCTCCGAGGATTCGAAACAAAGACTTAGTAGAAAATCCTTTCAACCACTTTTCGGGCATCGGACGCCAAGAATACCGCTTACAAGTTTTCTTATAGAGGTGGAAGGTAGGGAGTATCCTTAATGGCTCACTTGAACTTAGCAATAATTCTTGGTTTGAGAATCTCCTTCGGGCATTAGATGTTGGGCTTACCTTTGACAAGCTTCCTTATTGAGGTAGGAGGTATTGATAACGCCTGACCCTTGACACCCAAAACAATAAACAAAATATCATCTTTGCCTTAGCCAGATAAACCACTTTCATAACCCTGCTATTCAAGAAGTATAACAACTATCAGATGTCAAGCGTCAAAGAGTTTAAGTTACTCAATGCCAAAATCCTAAACAGAGAAACCAAACCTCGACCTTCGACCCTTGATAGCTCCAAATTTGTTCGAACGTCAGTGGCCGGACCTACTTCCTAAGCCTATTGGAATTTTAAAATAAAAATAGGAGATGAACTTGACCCCTGACTCCCAATAGTTGTAATAACTTTCAGATGTTGATACTCGGACTTGCTCCTTAAGTTCCTCAAAACATTTAAAACATGAGGTAAGGAGGATTTTTTACCTCGACCCTTGAAGAACCGGAAGCATGACTTAAGCTAATCAAAGACGTTTAAGCCACATGACAAGAGGTATAAGTCAAGCCTAATATTTGACTCTCGATGAATCAGAACTAAGGAGATTAAACCTTAAGGCAAGTTTATTTTTAACTCTAGTATGAGGTAAAGGGGAGGCCTGAGACCTGATCCTCGAAATACTGTATGATCTTCTAGCCTTCTTTTTAAACAAGTTATCATTTTGCAAAGTGAGATGTATATGGACTAATGAACTTGGTTTTGAAGGTTTGTTCTCTTTTGAGGTAATGAATTGTAACATATGGTGTTTGTACATGCAGGAGATATGCCACCAAAGGATCCAACATAGATGAAATATCAATACAAAGGCTATCATCCACCATATAAGATGTTTTCCCTGTATGTGGAGATTGAAGACATTCACCTAGGTCACATGAACATAAAAGAATTCAAGCGAAGGATCAACAATGATGAAACTAGAACATGCATGGCCAGAGCATTGGCCAATTTAGGATTGGTACAAGCTATTGCTTTTCCTATGGCCATTCAATCTTTGGTACAAGCTATTGCTTTTCCTATGGTCATTCAATCTTTGGAGTTGGTTTTGACTTGTGCTCACTACTACAATCATAAGACCTAGAAGGTGTTGGGATCATTAGGAGAAGTTGTCTTTGATATAACTCTTGATATGATTGAAAAGATTTTCAAAATTCCTGCTCAACCTGAGTATGAGGCAGTAGATATGAAGAAGTTCATGTAGAAGAAACCCATGCTGAAGTACCCGCTGAAAAGAATGTGCAAAAAGAGCATGAAGAGTAGGAAGTTGACCAAACCAAAGTGGTTCGAGGAGCAACCTCATGAAGAAGAAGAAATACATGAAAGAATTCAAAAGAAGAGGTTGCACAAGAAAGTGGGCAATGGGAAGCTGAACAAGAAGATGATGCTGAAGTTTCCCACAACACAAAAGTCCTCTCTTCTCCCCGAAGAGAAATGTTCACAACTATGCCTGTATGGTTAAATCATACTATTCAAAGATGACAACAAACATGTGGAAAGCCCAAACCAAAGTTTGAGCATATTACAAGAAGCTTTCCAATCTCCAGTTCGTAGAAGAAAGAGAGCCCGAAGAATACCAACAATTACAATGGATGAACAAGGAAACATAACAACAAAGATAGTTGTACCATTGGTTGATAAGTTTGAGTAAGAAATAAGGCCAGAGGATTGCCAGATTTGTCAAGTTGATATGGGAGTCCAGACTAGAGAAGGAGAGGAGTCTCCAAATGTTCATTTCTGCAATTTCGAAAAGAAATGCAGAAGGACAAAAATACAAAAGAAGAGTTGAAGGCTCAAATAGCTCAACTAACATGTGTTAGTAATTTGATTGGGCTAGTTGATGCTACAGATCTTGAGTCGACATTGCACACCACTTTGAAAGGCGAGGTTAGACATTTTGACCTAGATGGTTGGATACCAACAATGCAACAATGGAAAGCAATTTTTTTGACTTTAGTAGATGAAGTGTAAAGGAATTAATAAGGTCTTATCACTCGATTAGTGATGAAGACAGTGTAGCTCAACAAATCGAGCTGAACATTGATGAGAAATTATTGGTTTGGGAAGATTACATCACAATTTTGCATCAAATAAATGAGACATCAATGGATGAACTCTTAAAGGTTGTTGTAATTGAAGAAGAGGACCAAGGGTAAGAGCAATCGAGTTCCAGATGAAATTTTTGAATAAGTGCAAAGCTAAGTTGAATAAAGATAGAGGCCAAGTTGAGCAAGTAATGAACAACATTGGCTAAGCCATTAAGGACTTAAACTGTACATTTTGGGATACACCTGTGTTGGTGAGAGATCACAATAAAATGGTTGAAGAATTGCAAAACCAGATGCAAGGACATGTTACACAAGTGGGTGTAGATAAAATGATGAATAAGAAGGCTAAACTCCAATCAATTCAAGAGGAGTTAGCTGAATTCAAAAAATTATAACAACAATTGAATAAGACAACATTTGATCAAAGGATAAGGCTCCAATATCACAAGGGACCAACAATGGAAATGATGAAAGAAGTAGTGTCAGCATTCATTGACAACTTCACAAAATAATTGGAGACAAAGATGCTATTGTTGTCATGCGTTTTGTGTTTTTCAATGAACAATTGTTGCAAATTCCGACACTGAGATGAGAAAATGAAGCTGGCATTGGAATTTTGGATAATTGGAGGTTACTTCAATTAGTTTTTTAGTTACTTTCAATTAACTTTTCTATTTCCTGAATTTTAGCATAGTTGAATTGAACTCAAACTAGGGTGCGCAATTTTTCTTTTGTTTAATTTTCAGTTTTCTTTTGTTAGAACTGGAGCGCTGAAGTTAGTTCTAGTTAACTTTTTTATTAGATCCACAATTTTAGGAACTTAGATCTCTATATAATTTTGATTCTGGATCACTTCAAAGGATCTGATTTTGATGTAATTTTTGCAAGCGAACTTATACACTCTCAGTGTGGATTTGCCTACTAACTTTTTGGAGATTTGAAATTGTTGATTAATCAAAGGATTACACCTGTTTTTGCATGCATCTCAATTTGACTCATTGGTCATGGTATAATTGTTTCATTTTAAATCTAAGTTGATAAATTAATGAAATCTTGTGAATTATTCTAGAATTAAGTAAGGTTTTGTCTCAGATCTACGCGTGCTTGACGACACTTTGATTTGATAAAATCTGAAAATCTGATGTGCTATTGTATTTCCTCAAAAGATTTCATTACTGTTAATAGTAAACGTGTGAATTGCTATTTACTCTAATAGTGGTTTGAAAATATTTTATTTAAATGCTCATTTGATTTGTGAAACAATTATTTAAATTCCTTGTTACCCTATCTATCTTTTGAATTTTATTTTAAATTAAGTTTGGAATAATTGAAAGAGCATAAAATTGATACAAATTTGCTACATATTTGAACATGCAAAGTGTTTATTAAACTGCTAGAATCATTATTTTGAATTGCATGTTTTAAATATCATTTTTCAGAAAAAACTAATAACCAAATGCCTTGTGAAATATGTTAACAACAAACACTGTGTTGTCCCATGCGGTCAAGACCTAACTAGAAAGGAACCTTGGAGTAATTTATTTACTTTTCAAGAGAAGTAATAACTTGTTATTACTTAGCAAGTTGGAAGTGTTAAAACCACCCTCAACATGAACATTCCTAGTAGCTGGGGTAGTAACAGATTAAGGCTAGAATGTGAACCAACTCAAAATAAAAATCTTGATCCCAAGTGTTTTGCCTTAAGGAGAATCATGCTACCTTGTATCAAATGATTTTTAAGGTTAGGAGATGTTCAAAGGGAGTTACACCAATAATTGCGCACCCAAAGTTCAGTGGTGTATGTTGTCACATAAGGTCCACCTTGCCAGTCCAATTTGATGCCAAAACATTTGTTGACATACTAGCTTATTAAAAAAAAATAGCGTCAAAATATTATAGGTTTTATGTGGTATGACTATATCATGTGTTAAAAAGGTGGTTTACGTTTTGTGTTTTTAATACATTGATAGTGGTCTCAGGAGGGCTGATTTAATGGAAGTTTGTATCCATGACAAATCCATACAACTATACAAATTGGCATGGTGCAACTAAATTACATGCCACTTGTCTATGACTTTGTAGTGTTCTCTCCATCTTTGTTGCATGCATTCCAAGATGCATGCCATGATGTTGTTTCACATGTATACAACCACCAATTCTTGCATGTCATGTTACCGTTCTGGCCCTTTTCATTGTGTGCAAGCCGAGAGTTGTAGTTGTGTTGGCATTGATTCCACCATATGCCCCAGGGATTCTCTTTCTAGCATTTTTCTTTTGTGTGAAAGGTGAGTTGCAAAAGTGTAAAGCTAGATATTCTTTCTATAATATTTTATGCTTGCATGTTGCATCGTTTTAACACATCTATTTTTATTCAGAACAACCTGTTCATCTCTAGATTATTGCCTATAAATAGTTTTTTTTCTAGGGAACTTGGACTTAAAAGTATTGATTTAACCATGTTTTGCATAGTTTGTAAATGTTTGTAAATTTGTAGGGTTGTGTTACTTTCCTCTTAACGAACCGATATTGGTTGGAAGGTAAGATCTTTAGAGTGCAACAAGTTTTTAGTCGCTTAGTTTTATTTGCCAGGTTTTTAGGTGTTGTAAATTCATGGAGTTTTAAATGTTTAGAATATGTCAACTTTTATTTATTCCCAAAAAGTGATTAGGGCTTTTAAGGTTTGTAAATGTTTGCAAGTTTGTTTCGAAATGTTACTAAATGTTTGTTGTTTTATTGTGGAAATGTTTAGGAGTTTGGATTTTTTTTTATTGAAAGAAGCTGAAAAAATATTAATTGTTACAAAATATGGCTGTAACAACATCAACAACATAAAAACTAATATGTTGCATCATCAACAACAAGCAAACAACATTGTTGAGGACACACTAAAACTATCTTGCTGAATCAAAAAGTTACAAAGCATAACAAACCAAATACAAAGTTGCTTCAGCAACAACAAAACAACTATCCCAACAGTAGTAGAACCATCTCATGCAACACTACCTCCAAGTAGCATACACCTCTGCTTTAGATGCACAATAAAACAACAAACTTGCTGATTGTAGTGTATGAAGATCTTGCAACATAGAACAATTGCCAGCTGAACACCCTGCACAAATCAAGTAATACTAGTAGTTGAGCAGGCTTGGAAGAGTGTTTGAAGTAGGTTGGAATCTTGAAAGCCAAACCTTATTCTTGAGTTGTGTAAGAAGGCCTGTAGCCTACCACTTGATAGCCACATTATTAGTGTGTTGATCGATTAAATGGGCTATCCACTTCACTTGGCGTAACAAACTAGAGCAGATGAAATGAGTTTCCATTTCACAAGAGGAAAACGATTGAGACAAGGCAACCAAACATCTAAATTTTCATATGCATTTAATGATAGTGTAGACACTCAAAAGTGTCCCAAACTTGCAAGCAACATTTTATCACTAATTCATCTTCTTTCTTGCATAATTAAATAATTAAATAATTTCTTAATTCCATATTCTTGTATTAATTAAATGATTTTTAATTATTTAATTAATTCACTTTATCTTTATTCTTCTTTTGATTAATTTAAATAAATGTTAACTTATTTAAATTGCATTATTAATTTCCCTTTTTCACTCCATAATTAAATAAATTCTAATTTATTTGATTATTTATTTCCATTTTCTTCTATATAATTATTCATTATTTTTTCCTTCTATAATTAAATAAATCCAAGTTATTTAATTATTTATCACTTTCCTCCCTCCATAATTAAATAATTTTTTTTTAAAATTCTTTAATTATTTATCATTTCCTTCCACCTTTTATTAAATAATTGTTTGAATTATTTGATATTTCCCACTCCATCTTTCTTCTATAATTAAATAATTATTTTTAATTTTATTCATTTTCCCTCTCCTAAATTAAATATTTGTTATCATTATTTAATTTATTTATTCTTAGCCAAGCCCTAAATCTCAACTAATTTCTTGAGTTTTGGTCAATCATTCCCATCCTTATCTCTTTCCCTTTCAAATAATCTCATCCATTGATTGTCATACCTCATTATTCAATCCTCACCCTTCATTCAAATTGGGATTTCTATAAAAGCAAGCCATCACCTTCATTCCAACGTTAACCACAATCTTTGAGGTTTTGCTATCTTGAGATCTAGCTGTCTTCCATCAACATCAAGCTTATCAAACACATTGCATACTACAAGTCTGAGAACAAACAAAGAAAAATGGAGAAGAGCAATGGAGGATAATCAACTATGGCATAGAGATTGAGTATTATTGCTTTATTATTTAGATTTCTATTGTCATTTGTGCTTCATTGCTAGATTAGGGCCATTATAGCTTTAATCAAGTAGTTTTGTGGTTGATATCATTGATTCATGCATTTTCTCCAAATTATACCCGATCTACATTTGGCGAACCTGACGTATTTTTTTAAAATTTTGAGAAATTTTGAATTTCAAGAGTGTGATGTAATCATTTTGTGTAGCATCACATCTGAGCCTTCAAACATCACAATTGTCGTATGACCTAACGCATGCGAAGTTTGTCGCATCACATGTCACCTAGAACGACGCATCTAATTGTTATCTTGCAAATCTCAAAATCATTCAATCATTTCCATTTCAGATCATTTTATTGGCTGCTAGTTATTATTTTGACATTCTAACAATCTGCTTAGATCATCTCTAGCATCAAATTTGTTGTTTTTTTTTTCAAAATTTTGTGTTTTTGTAGCTACAGGTTCATGCGTTGCAATCATGCCCCAGAATGCCACAATAGTTTCTTCCTGAGTCACAGTCGCTATTCCTTATGCCACAATTGATGTTCGATAAGCCATATCTGTCGAATCATGCGATGCATTATAGCACTGCATCTAAGCTTTTGTGCACAACATCTAATTGTCATAGCAAAAAGATGGTATAAATCCAAGTTTTTCATTTTCTACTTTTTGCATTCATTAGGGCAGAGGTTTTTGGTTACTAATATATGATTTTTAGCTTGTGACAATCATTGGGAGAAGACATTTTGATCTAAACTACTAATCCAATTTCTTGTAGGGTTCCATTGTGTGTGATTTCTAAATTAGGAACATTTGAAATTAGTGCATAAAAAGAACAAGTGTCTTCCATGTTTTGTGCACTTGCATGCATGTGTTATTACTGAAGGTGTGTTTAGCTAAAGTATCCTCTCCCCTTGTGCTACGCGCGATTCTTGGGTGATGAGAAATAGTGACACAATATAGTCTTAAGTATCCTCTCCCCTTGTGCTACTTGTGATTCCTGGGTGATGAGAAAGAGCATTGCACAAGCATTCCATTTTTCTTTTTGAGTAGGGTGGGCCTACTAGTGGAGTTTCACCCTTAAGAATGACCCCCAATGTATATACCTCTAGTACACTATATAAAAGTACAAAAACCAAAAGGTGAGCATAATCCATTGGGGGTGGGCCTTCCGATCTTGGGTGATTCCAGATGGGGGTTAGAGACTTCATTCTTCAATTGCTACTAGGCCATGATGTTCTTTAGAGTTTACACAAGAGTAAGAACCATTGTTTTAGAAGCCTAAGACTTTTTTTGGCCATTTGTACTATTGTTGGTGCAAGGGATGTGGATTGTACCTTGAAGTTACTTACCACGACTGGTTTTTTGGTTGAGGTGACACGGTTCCTTGTTTGGATTTCATCCTTTCAAGGCCAGAGGTGTTAAGGTGGAACACAACCTTGGTATACTCTAGTTACCCAGTCCTTTTTCTCAGATTTAACATCACTTGAAAAGGTGAGGTAAGCCCACTTTAGTAGAGAACCCTATTACTACTAGCTAGATTGTGCTTGTTTGTATTGTTTGTGAACCAAGACCTAATGAGTTTTGTGGTAGAAAACTTGCAAAATACTTACCTACCACAAGGTCAAAGAGTCAAAATCAGCCAAATCTATTTTTCAAGTGTTTGTTGTGTTTTATGATCAAATCTGGAAATTGCCAAAAATGAAAAACCACTTAGAAAAAAACAATTTTAGCCCAAAGAGAAAAACACCATAGTTGTTAGAAATAAGTCGCATTTGTCAAAAACCCTAGGAAGCCAAAAACCCACATTTGTCTATGCGTTGCAATTGACTGGTCCTGCACTGCAATTGACTAGATCTACACCACATCTATGGTCTGAAACACTGTATCTATTAGAATCAAAATTTTTGGAGAAATATTTGTACATCCAACTTCCAACTTTTCCTTACAGACAGTGAGTGTGCACTCAAATTTGAGACTTGTTTATGCTCAGTTAGTCCATTCATTGCATTTCATCATTTACCTTAGGTTAGCTTGCATAGTCCTAGTTTGTATACATCATATTCTACCTCATTCCATCATCACGCTCAAGTCTTAAGATTAGGTGGCTTATCACACTACTGAGCAGACCATAGTCTCATATTTAGGTGTCTTGACCTTATCATATGCCATTTATCTTATCCTTAGGTTGGGTCTACAACTCATGTTTCTAGTTTAGGCTCACCTCTTATCCAATCATCATTACCATTATCTTGGTTTTTATCCTCTTGAGGTCTTGAAATTTAGAGTTATTACTTTGGTTCATCATAGGTTGCTTAGCATTCCCTTTTTAAGGTTCAAAATTGCATATCCAAATCCAAGCATAGTCATAGTCTTAGTCCCATTTTCATCTTGTATCCCATCCAAGCATAAGCATATTCATAGTCTCATTATCATTTTGCATACCAAACAGTCATAGTTGCATTCCCATCTTGCATTCTTATATTCAAAAAAATTCTAGAAACATAGTATAGTTTCATTGTCATCTTCCATTTTCATCCTTAGTTTTCATCTTCATCTTTAGTTGCGTTCATTAAAAAAAGTCTCAAAATCGAAAGATCAAAAGTCTTATATGGTCTTCACTAGGTCACAAAGGAAACAAAAAGACATGGATCCCTCATATGACCACAATTTTAATCCAACTAGCACCATGAAATTTGGGTCATCTTCAAACCAACCTCAAAAATCACAAGATGAAATTCCAAACCCATTTTCCAATCTTACATTGAATAAGGTTAACCAAAGTCTAACCCTCGAAGAGATTGAACAAGCTTCCCAAGATCCTAAGATAGTGCGTATTATAGAAGAGATGGTCAAAGAAAATCCTAAAAAACATTTTCTAGCACTTTCTCAAAATGGTGCCAAGCTTCCATTTGGTTTTGACACTTCCGCAATTATAGAAGGAACAACAAAAATACAAACTCAAGGTCAAGATCATAACACATTTTCACAAGATCATCCCACGTCACAATAAATGCACATTAGTATGCCACTTGGGGGAACTACACATAGCACAACACATGTTAACATACCCCCTACTCCAACATTTGGGCCAAAAGAACACATGCAACATCTCAAGGACCAAGTCCCACATCTACCAATCCATTTTCTTCATCCTCTAGTGCTATGGGTATGACTTTTGCAAATCCATTTTCCACATCATCCACCCAAAATACTGCACCGTCAACCAAAAAAAACACAAATCCAAATCCAAACCCACCAAGCAAGACAAGATAAATTCATATTGCCACATCAAGAGTGCAAACCCAAACGACCAATACTACACCAAACAAAAATACATCTTTTGGGTCAAACTGAAACACCGACCAACCTCCATCACAACATGTCAGTCCAAACCTCAACTTCATACCACAACATCAACATACAAATCAAACTCCACCACAACACCATACCGATACCAATACCAATACCAATACCAATAACAACACTACGTTTACATCTCACTTCCAACAAGGCAATCAGAATTCTTCCCAACAAAACATCAACTCAACCCCAACATTTACATCCAACTTTCAAAACCAAAGTCCGTTATCACACAACTACCCCAACACACTTAACACCAATGCCAATCTCCTCATGCAATGTCAACTAAATATGCCACCATCACCCATGGAAACTTTGATGTAACAAATGAAAGCAATGCAAAAACAAATGGAAAACATGCAAGTGAGTGGGACAAAGAAAACATACTCAATGGAAGAGCTATGTCCTTATCTCTTTGATTGAACCCTATACATGCCACCTTTTCCTCCACACTTCAACATGCCAAACTTCAACAAATATAAGGGGAAAGGAGACCTAGTAGAACATGTGAGAGAGTTTAATGCTACTTGTATGGACATTGCTTTTGAGCCTACATACTTAATGAGATTATTCCCATGTAGCCTTTCAGGGTAGGATCTAGAGTGGTTTGCACACTTACCTCTTGGGATAAAAACATGGAATGAACTAGCTGACAAGTTTATCACATGCTTTTCCTATAACATTGAAAGCAACATGACCCTTGTGAAACTGTGCACAACTAAACAAAAAGAAGGGGAGTCACGTACTTCATTCTTTAAAAGATGGTGAAGTATGGCTAGCAAATATCCTTGTCCCATACTTGATAAACAATCGGTCCCTATTTTTGTGGAAAACCTCAACACAAAATTAATGCATCAAATTCAAATTCATTGTTGCAACACATTTGAGGATGTTATTGAAAATGGAATATCCATTGAGAAAGTTCTTGTTGCGAAGGATTGGTCAAGATCTTCAAAGAAAACCAAAACAATCCCAATAACAAAGGAAATTTTTGGACTAGAAATAAAAATTTCACCAATGATGGGGTAGTTGATGCCAAAGTGGTTAACAAAGTTCACCCCACCATTCATCTCAAAGGTCCTTCCACATAAAACAATCCAACACCAAGTCATGAACAAACTACAAATGTAGTCCAAAACAACCAACCACGTAGAGGTCCTCCACGAACAAACATGCCTAAATGAACATATACACCCCTAGGGGAACCCATTGAATTGGTCTTGAAGAAACTATTGCAACCAAACATCATTCAAATACCAGAAGTTAGACCCTATGAACCAACAATTTTCAAACCAACCTAGTGGAACAACAATGGATTTTGTGAGTACCATCATACCAAGGGACATAAAACATCATCATGTTGGAAACTTAAAGACCTTATACAAGACCTTATTGAACAAGGTGACATATCAGTGGACAATTCACAAGGAAAGAAAAATTCTAACCACACTATTTACAAGAATCCCCTACAAGATCATGGAAAAGGAAAAGCCTCCAATTCAGGGAACAATACAAACAACAATTCCAATTACACTAGAATCTCATATGAGTTTATCATCAATAACACTGAAGCCTTTGAAAAAAAAATCTCTACCATTACTATCAAGAAAAATCCATAATGTGTTGTCACTACCCGTAGAGCTAAAGTGACCTTGCAAGGGGCCATTTCAAATCCGCAACGAAAAAGTTAGTATAGCCTCCTAGATCATCTAGGAAAAAATCTTGCGCAAATGTCCATTCTTGAGTTGCTTTGCATATCCCTTGAGCATAAAGCCATTTTGGAAAAGGCTTTGCAAGAGACATCCGTTCCCACAGACCTAAATGTTAACTAATTTTAGGCCATGGTAGGATACCTAGCTATAACCCATCATGTTATATTTTTTGAGCAAGATCTTCTCGCACAAATACCAAATCATAATGGCCCATTACACCTTGAGGTATATGTTAATAAACATAAAATTAGATGAGTCTTGGTAAACGGTGGAGCCAGTCTAAATATATGTACTTTAAAATTGGTCATAACATTGGGATTCTCTGAAGCTTGTATAGATACATTTTAAAAAATCATTATCAAGGCTTATGACAATGTTGATCATTCATCCAAAGGTATAATCACACTTCCCATAAGGGTTGGGCCTGCTATTTAGAATACGATATTCCAAGTCTTAGATTTGGACCTACCATATAACCTTCTCCTTGGTCACCCATGGATTCATGCCACGAGGACTGTTCCTTTCACATACCATCAATGCCTTAAGTTTCCATATAACGACATCAAAATTACTATATCAGGTGATCTCAACCCCTTCCAATATTGTAGCAGTTTGAAAGGGACCATTGAACATCTTGAGTGCCTATCAATCAAGAAGCTTCTTCCTCCACCTCATCACATTAGATCGATCCCTCTTCACTAGCCAAATCTTCCAATCCATCCACTACACCTTCAGAACCTAAGGTCTAGATCCATGACACAAGATGTGGAGAATATAACATTGAGAGCTTATTTTATGTTGGGAAGTTGTCTGCCTCACCAAAATCTTATGGGAGACCTCATCCTATTGATAGGAAACCTAAGGTTGTCATTCGTAAACCTTTTACCACATTCACTAAGTGGGGTGAATTATGAAAGAGACTATAGGTGAAGAAATTTCTACACGGATCTACAAGGATGAATAAGAAACCAAGTTCACACAAATACCAGTCGAGCAATATGGAAAAGGTTTCAAGATCATGAGACAAGGTTATGATGGACATAGTGGTCTTGGTTTGAACAAAAATGGAATGAAAAAACCTTTATTGCCTCCTAAGTTTCCAAGGAATATAGGTTTAGGGTATATGCAATCAAAAGTGAGTCCTCCTCGTACTAAGTTCTTTTGGTGAAAACGTTAATGCTTCTAATGAAATTAAGACATTTGGGGAATATCATACCAAAAAAGACTCCAATGAGTGGGAATGTGATTCCTACACATCTAGTGACTACGTTCTAGTTGAAACCTTTCGAGAGCTTGACCTATCCTCTTCTCAAACCAAACCTATGAGTGGTTGTGCCTAGATCAAAACCTTTTGGGATCCTAATGATACCTCTGTTTTTACCATATTCACTTATTCCTTGAGATATAACAATATCTATGGTGACTTACCCCTCATTTAACCTTGACTAATAGATTGGGATCAATAAGGACCTCTGATCTTGGACATATTTGTGAACGACAAAGCAATAGCTGAGTTCATGGGAATTCAAGAAGGAATACCAAGTGGGGATCATAAGATTGGATTTATCATAGATATTTACAATGCAACATACTTTTGGGAGTCTACTCTTCCCTCTAGTCACAAAAAATGAAAAAAAAAGAAAGTAATAGGTCTCTATAGGTGAAAATTGAAAGGTGCCTTTAGACCATGAAAAAGTAAAAATAAAGGACGTATCCGAGGGTGAAAACCTCCTTGAGGTGCCTAAGGATGGAAGGTTGGACATGGTCTCCATAATATAGGAGAGATCGCCATTTCTTGTGGAAAAATCATAAGAAATCAATCTTGGTACCGAGGACAATCCTAGAATTATGCACTTTGCAACATCTTTGACAACTACCAAAAAATTGGAATTCATCAGTTTCTTTTCAGACAAACAAATCAATTTTTCTTGGTCATACGCTGATATGGTTGGGTTGGATCTTGAGTTAGTCTTACATCATTTTCCATTGCTCCCAAACACAAAATTTTTCAAGCAGAAACTAATAAAATGCATCCACAAATTGCACTTCTAGTGAAAGCAGAATTAAAGAAGTTACTTGATGTTGGTTTCATTCGACCTATAGATTATGCAAAGTGGGTTTAAAATCTTGTAATCATAATGAAATCAACTATTGGAATCCAAGTATGTACAAAACTCAAAGATTTAAACAAGGCTTGTCCTAAAGATGATTTCTTGTTGCCCAACATTGGCATCATAGTAGACTTGACAATGAGATACAAAATGCTATCACTTATGGATGGTTTTTCAGGATATAATCATATTAGAATTTCCCTTGAGGATCAACATAAAACAACTTTCACTTGTGCTTGGGGTACCTATTGTTGGAATTTCATGCCATTTGGTCTCAAGAACACTGGAGCAACATATCAAAGAGCTATGACTACATGCAAACATTCATGGAGGACTATGTTGATGACTTTTTAGCAAAATCATTATCAAGAGATAGTCACTTAGAAGTATTGGACAATATTTTCAAATGATTAGAAGAGTACAAAGTCATATTAAACCTAAAAAAGTGCATCTTTGGGGTACAATCCGGTAAGCTACTAGGATACATTGTCTCTCATTGAGATATTGAATTTGATCCTGGAAAAGTAAAAGCCATCATGGATATGCCTCCGTCGACAAACATAAACTAGTTACGTACTCTACAAGGAAGGTTGTAGTATATTCAAAGTTTCATAGCTCAGTTAGCGGATAAATGTCAACCATTTCAGCACTTGCTTCGTAAGGGAATCACATTCATATGGAAAAATCGATGTCAAGAATCCTTCCAACAAATCAAGGATTATTTATTATCTCCTCCAGTTCTCATTCCTCCTATCGATGGTAGACACCTAATACTATATATATCGGCAACCTCCAGCTCAACATTGGGAGCCCTGTTAGCACAAAATGATAATGATGGAAAAGAACAATCTATCTACTATATCAGTCACAATCTTATGGGGTATGAGCTTAATTATAGTCCTATTGAACAAGCATGCCTTGTAGTTGTCTTTGCCACTCAGAAACTTCAACACTACATGCTCAATCATCAAATGAAATTGGTTGCAAAGATAGATCCATTGAAATACCTACTCAACAAAGAAAATCTAACAAGATGATTACCAAAGTCAATTATGATCCTAAGTGAATTGGGTATAGAATAAGGCCATGAAAGGAAAAATGATAGCTGCCCAACTTACAAATGCTCCAATAGAAAAAAATCATCCATTAGTAGATGATTTTCTTGATGAATCTATTTTCACAATAGAGACCTCTACCACATGGAAACTATACTTTGACAGATCTTACACAAATCATGGTTCAAGAGTTGGTATCATTTTTGTCACACCACAAGGGGACTCAATACCTAAGTCATACAAAATAGCATACCCATGCACTAATAACATGGCTGAATATGAAGCATTGCTAACAGGACTCTAAATGGCTATCAAATAGAAAATCAAGAATATTCAAGTCTATGGTGACTCTCAATTGGTTATCTATCAAGTTAATGATGACTATGACACAAAGGATGAAAAGCTTACTCCCTACAAGAGAATGGTTGATAGTTTCAAGCAGTATTTTGATGTCATTATTTTCACTCAAATTCCAAGAATTCAAAAAAAAGCAACTAACACAATGTCCACCATAGGATATCTCTTGGATATACCTAATAATGTGCCATAATATGAGTTCTTGGTGGAATAACTGCTGATCCTTGAGTTTGATGTCCTTGAATTTGAGCTCGTGTGTGAAATTGTTGGTTCTGATTCTCCTTGGTACAAAGACTTTTATAATTACCTACATTACCAAATTATCCCTCCTGACTTGTCCTCTAACCAACACAAGACCTTTATTTTACACATCTAAATATGTCATCATTGATGATACCCTTAACCGACGTATCCTAGATAGCACCCTCCTTAGATATCTCGATTTAGATAAAGTACAAATGAATTTACATGGAGTACATGATGGTATATGTGGAGCTCACTTTGTTGGTCCTAATCTAGCCAAAAAGCTCATGTGAACTGATGTTATCAGCCTACTTTGGAACATGATGCCTATCAGTTTGTTAAGAAATGCCAGCAATGTTAGTTACATGAAGATATTGTGCATGCACTTACCCAGGAGCTTCATCTAATTACATCACGTGTCCATTCTCTCAATGGGGACTTGACCTTGTGGGAGATATCCACCCTACCTCCACCAACAATCATAAGTTCATCTTTACTACAACTGGGTACTTCACAAAATGGATCGATGTCATTCCAATGACCTACATCATTAGTAAGAAAATATCCAAGTTCATCCTCAATTATATCATATGCCGATATGGTGTTCCCCAATCCATCATTACATATAATTGTCATCCTTTCAAGAATCAAAATGTCCATGAATTGTGTGATAAATTCCATATCCATCACCACTTCACCACCCCATACTACCCCCAAGATAACGGTCAAGCTGATGCGTCCAATAAAACTATCCTTAAAATCCTAAAGAAGACTGTCAATGACGTTGGCCATGACTGGCATATCCAACTTAACCCAACATTATGGGCCCATTGCACTAACATCCACACTTCTATAGGAGCCACTCCATATTCAGTCATCTTTGGATCTGAAGCCATTCTTCCCTTTGAGGTTGAGCTACCATCCTTGAGACTATCTATGCAATAGTTCGTTAATGATGAAGAATATCATGTATCCTGTTTGCATGAGATAGAGTTACTGGATGAGAAGAGATAAAATGCATTGGTCCATTTACAAGCACACCAAAATTGTCTTCATCTTAGCTATAATAAAAGGGTACAAGTTAGACATTTTGATATTGGTGACTTGGTCTTGAAGGAGAATCTGAAGAATCAAATGGATCGAGAGAAACCCAGAAAGTTTGAGCCTAATTGGTTGGGTCCTTACATCATAACTGTAACATATGGGTCCAACACTTATTAGCTTACTAATTTTGAAGGTGAACCACTACCAAATCCTATCAATAGAATGCACCTTCACAAGTACTATATTGAGTCTTCAGAGAATCCCACAAAAATACAAAAAAAATTAAAAAAGCAAAAAAAATCGTCACCTTGACGAAACCCTAGTAAACATGCATCTTGGTGACACAAAAAATATAGAAAAAAAAAATAGTAAAGGGAAATAATCTGTCCAATAGCGAAAACAACTTTGGTGGTGCTTTGGATAAGTACCATGGTGAAAACCTGGCAAACAGGCACCATGTGTAGTTAGTCTTTGCTCCATCGTCTACTATCATTCTATCTAATTTTTCACTTCCATCCATGATTCCTTGTGCATATTCCACTCCATAATAAAGCTCCACTTTTCCATTCGTTCATAATAAAGCTTAGTCATCCTTCTCATGGCCTGAGAATTGTTGATGTTTAGTGTCTTTTGCTTTCCATACCTATCACTAATAAACTTCGCCCATGCCCTTTGTCCATAATAAGCTGGTCCTATACTTGACTAGGGGAAATTCCTTGACTTATGTCTCATAGGGAATCTTAGACACAAAACATCAAAAGCTTCAAAAGTCCAAAAAAAACAAAACATTCAAAAGATCTAAAAAAAATAAAGAAAACTTCAAAAATCTAAAAAAATTAGAAAACATCAAAACTCCAAAAATAGAGTATGTGTCAATCCAAGTGGTCGAACTATGTTGCCTTTGCGACTTTACATAGGAAAAGACATCATTGATGAGCCCCCAAGGCTTAAGTCAGTCCCATAGGTTTGGTCATCATAAATTATCAGTCCATCCACATCCGCATTTCATAATACTTTCCATGGTCAAGGTCAATCGAACTACATTGTCTCTATGCTTTGTGTAGGAAAGGCCATCTTCAATGAGCCCCTGAGGCATCAAGTCAGTCCTTTAGGCTTTTTCATTACAAGGTCTCCATCCGTCCCAATCGCCATCTCATAATAAACTGTCCCTTGCTAAGGTTGACACTTTGATCAGACACAAACATAAAATCTCCCATAGAGAACTAATCTTAGTAAATATCGAAACAACAGATAAAACTATCCAACTAGTTTAAATCCAAATAGATACAACATGCTACATTTTTGAAACTAGACTTTATCCAATGACCCTATCCTCAGTCTTATACAAGTTGTTGCACCCTCGAAACTAGATCCTGTTGTGTAGTTTTCACACACACGCCCCACTAAAAGTAGGGACCCTCTTTCGGTTTGGTTTTGGTGTCTTGGCCCTTTCATTTTGAGGTTTTTCTTGCTTTGGCATGTGCTAAAATGTTTATTTTGATTGCTTAAGTGATTCCCCTAAGTTATTCATTGAAGTTTTTTTAATTTTGAGCTATGTTCGTGTTTTCACCTTGGTTTGAGACTTTCCTCCCTGGCCAGATTTTCCTGGATCTTGCTCGGACTCTGGCTGTGCACTGTGGTTCAAATATTTTTAGTCTTCGCGGATTTCCGCGTGGCTTGGATTTTTTTGGATTCCGTCCTGTTGTCGGGTTCTCGGGTTTTTCCTGGCTATCTTGTCGGTGGCATTAATGTCTTCGTACGAGCTTTGAATGATGTATTTAATTGATTTTCAAGGTCTTTTATGCCATTATGCTATTGTTTTCCATTGATTGAGCTATAGAGTGCATTCTTGCGAGTGCTAGATTTGGATTTGATGCGTTGAGTTTGCAAATTGTGGATTTGAGTGGTGATTTCTGGTGCATTCCTGCCGTTGTTCTTTGTGGGTGCCATTAATTTCTCATTTGCTGCTTCTGAGATTGATTTCTACTTCATAATGGTATGTTTTCAATTGCCTTGCTTCTAATTGTTGATTCTGGATAAAGTTTTGATGTTATAAGTTTATTGGTGTTCAAATTCTTGAGTATTTGATCATTTCTTGACTAGGGTTGCGTAGCAATGTTTGATTTATGGTCTCCAAGTAAGTCCCGAGCTTGTTTGTTTCTTTGCATTATGAGGGGGTCGTGCTCGGGAAGTCATGAGTAAACCTTAGTAATGGCTTAGCAGTTGAAATGTTTGAATTATGGGCTGGTCTATGCGTTAATGGTGTATGTATAGGGTTTGAAACCTAGGGCATCACCACTTCATCTTGCTCCGCCCTAAAACTGGCCTAGAATACTAAAGAAATCCATAGAGGGCCCGTACCTAACTCGCCTTGGGCTTAAATCTTTGAAATTCATGATTAATTTGGTGTTTTGGGAAAGATCATGATTTAACACCAATGTTCGGGTTTCATCCTTAGTCCGGGATTTTTTGTCACCTCGGGATAATCCGTCTTTGGCGGATTTTCTTGATTCCCTCTGTTTTTCCAGAATCCGCCATCACTTTTGGAGTTTTGTCTTGTTCACGGATTTCTATCTCACCTGGATTTTCCCGAAGTCTTGTGTTGCCTAGATTTTCTGAAGTTTGTAAGATGTTTCTACCTTTGGGGAAATCCGTCTCTGGCGGATTTTCCCGAAATTTAATGGAGTTTGAAGGAATATGGAATGGCATGATTTGTTAATGGTTGATGATGCATTTTAGGATTAATTTATGCTATCTTATGATCTCCCATGTGGTTCATTGATTGATAATGATCAGAGTTAATTGCTAATTGGTGTTTTCATGATTATTCTGTTGGAATCCATCTGGTCCGAAATTCCCGAAATTCCTTTCTGGCTCAGATTCCGCGGATGGTCCTGAAACCCAAAATTTGTTATAATCATTTATATGAGATTTAATAACACCCTGATTGTATGAGGTTCATTCTAACAGTGTTTTGATGGATTAACATTGCCTTCTTGTGCTTTTTACTATGTTTCCTTTGTCAAGTGCAGGTTGAGTCAGGCAAGGCAACGACTGGATCTTCAATGACTGATGCAAAGATGGTTAAGATGGACATCAAGAGAAAGATCCCTGAGAGTAGAATCACTTCTATCTGGTCAGAGGTGACTGATACAAATGTTGGGATGTGGGATTACGAGGAATTTAAAGGAAGAATGGCAGCCAAGGATCTCCCTTTGGTGGCTAGAAGAATGAAGGAATCAGGTTTAGAGCATGCAGCAGGTTTCCCTTCCACAGTTCAGTGCTATGAGCTTGTCCTCGAATGTGCCAAGCACTATGATTAGGATACACAGAGGATTATCGGTCCACAAGGAAGGGTGGTAGAAAATCTTAATCTGGTTTCCATTGCACAAACTTTTGATATGCCAGATAGGTCTCACGTGCTAGCATTTAACATGGAGGAAGCTAAGGGATTTTATGAGGAACAAACTGTGAAGTCACAACAACTCATCAATTCCTGGTTGGAGAAGCCTAAGTCACATTATTCCAAGTTGCCCAAGCAGCTATTTAGAGCAAAGTTCAAAAAGGAATACTATGATGCCATCACATTGCTCAATAGGGTAGTTGGATTGAGAAATGCAGGTGTGTTTGAGAATTGGATGTGCCATGCCATTGTAAGGATGGAACAAGAGTTGATTGATTATCATTGGGCTGGTGTGATTAGCAGATTCATTCACGAATAGTTGTCCAATGTGTTGCAAACAAAGACCTTCATGATGACTTCATATTTGGTCTATGCACTTGCAAGATTCCATCCTTACAAAGGATTGAGTACAAGGGGAATCTTCAGACAAGATGTTATCTATGAGGTTTTCCCTCAGTTACATTTGGGAAGTTCAAGCTATAGGAGGGTGAATGATGCATTCACCATGCACATCACTAGATTACTTCAAGGAGCAGAGCATGTAAGGATTTCTGACCAGGCTAAAGAACTCATCAAGAGGTATGGTGCTTGGCTTATTCAATTCCCAATTTTCTCCTACATTTGGATTGATGGCTATCAAAGGGCTCCATACAGACTTCCAAGGTATCCCACCGATCACATTATACTGTTGGAAGTAACTAGGAAAATATGTGATTTTGATGCCATTATCAAGAGAGATAAGCATAAGACTGGATTTGGTGGAGACTTCCCTTTGAGGATTGGCACTGGGGAGGCATGTCCTTCCATTATTTCTGCTCAGGCTTCAGAAGAGGAAATGAGTACCCTTGGTTTGTCTTTTCATTCCAAGAGATCAAGGTTTGATATCACAGGAGAGGCTCAAAAGAAGGCTAGTAGAGAGTATAGCCATAAGGTTGATTTGGAAGACTATTGGGTCAACTGTAGTGATGAATATGATGTAAGGAAAAATAAATTCTCCTGGCTCCCAATTGAGTCAGTTCAATTGTACAATGTAAAGGCAGTTCCTGATCAATTGGAAGATGATGGGGACTTGATTCAAGGTCATGCCTATGAGGCAGTGAAGGATAAGACAATTGGTGATGTAGATTGGTGCTAGAAGGAGGGCCTAAATAAGCAAGCTAGATCGATTTTTGAATGCTATCTCTCCTGAGAGATTCAGAAGAACCAGATTTGCATTAGGAGAGGAAGAATTTTAGGAATTACTAGACCCTACTAGGTCAAGAAGGACCAACAGAAGGGGAGAATCATCATCATCCCATCCACCTCCGTCATCTCCATCATCCCCATCTTCATCAGGACCATCTGAATTTGAGTCTGAGGGCATTCCCATTCCATAACCTCAACCAGTTATAAATCAGACATTACCACCCCCACCTCCACCAATGGATTTCCTAGAAACCAACCCATCTCCATTAAGTTTTTCCATTTACAATGTCATGCCCAAAAACCCTGAACACTTTTGTTCAAAATTCCATGTCAACGATCCCAATAGAACCGCTGAGGAGCACATCAGGATCTTTCAAACTGGCCTTAAGGATAGAGGGATAAACCATGAGGATGTAGCATGTAGACTCTTTCCTTATTCACTAGGGGAAGATGCATTCTATTGGTACAATCATTTACCCACTGGATTTATTGAAAATTGGACTGAACTAGAGACTGCATTTTTGCAGAAGTTTCGAATCCCCATTAGTTCCAATGAGCTATACCGTCAGTTCACTAATGTTAAGAGAGAGGTCAATGAGCCTATAGGGTCCTTCAACAATAGGTTTCATCATGCTTATACCAAACTACAGGCCCCTTATACTGTTGATGAGCCCACTGCTTTAGAGGTCTATTATGAGGGACTTGACAGTTTGACAGCTACCTTTATGAAGTGGAGCAATAACCCTCCTGCTAGTCTACTTGATGCATATGCAGAGGCTAGTAAGGTTAGCACTGCTTTAAGGAAGCATCTGTCTAGGCCTCTGCCCTCATTAGGACCCGTTGCTCACCTTGGACAAGTTCCATCTCTCAACCAGGCTCTTGCCAATAATACTCATGTTATGAATCCGCTACCTCAATTTCCTCTGGTCCCTCATCCAGGACCTTCTGTGAGACAAGTTTCATCCACAATTAGTTACCCTAGCAAAATGTGAATCAAGCTCTGCATATGTAGCCTCAGGCTAGCTATCCCCCATATCTACAGAATTCTAAAGTTTTGAATCAATCACTGAATGCCAATGCTACAGTAGGATATTCTTAGAATAATGCGAGCCAACCTCCATACAGTAATCTAGACAAGGAGAGACTAGATGAATTGTCTAAACAAATAAAGAAGCTGAATATGGAGGTGACTTACTTGAGGAACTAGAATAGTCAGTTGCAAGCTGTCCAGAGAAATATGCAGTCCAATCAGAACAGAGAAAATCCACAAGGACAGTACTTTAATAGAAGGCAATGTCATTAAAGAGGATATAACAATGAAAGAGGATATAACCAGGATAGAGGTTACAAAAATGAAAGAGGGTATAACAATGATCGAGGATTCAATAATGATAGAGGGTATAATAATGATAGAAGACAAAACTATGATAAAGGGAAATCCTCAGGCCAGAACTTCGACAGAGGGCAAGGTGGTGGACAAGGATTCGATAGGAGGTAGCCACCAGGACAAAATAGAACTTGGAATATAGGGCCCAACAATGGAGGAGTCCCCACCCCATTAGATCAACTAGTTAATCAACCTGTCAGTCAGTCAGTCAACCAGCTAGTTAATCAAGAGAAGCCTCCTAGTGGTGTATATCTAGCTGAGGCTGCTTTATCAGGATGGTGTAGGCTCCATAAAATGAGTCAACATTCTGAGTTAGATTGTCAATAATTCCAAATAGCAGCCTCTATCTTTCAATACGAAGTGGAGAAAAATGTAGGGAGTAAGGAAATAGTGCCATCTATTCCTTACGATTCACCAATGTTGGTACTAAATCATGCTCCTTTTTCGCAGAGTAAGGAGAATGTACCCAAAGAAGAATATGATTATTTGGAAGGAGGAGCAAACCAGGTATGTAATGTGGATGAAATCACATAGTTATTTGATGAGAGTCCAGTAAATGATAATGGTCCCAGAGATGAAGAAGAGGCTTATGTTGAAGAAGTGCAGACTTTCTAGAGACCTGTCAAGAAGTACAACTTAAGGGAATTGCCACATAGACGCCCACAAGTTGGAGGCCCCTTCACTACTTCCATTCCACCGAATAACTTCAACATGCCTCCAGAACCTAATGGTAGCAATAATCCATCACTGCCTCAGGTGTCCAGGCAATATTTATCTCAAGATCTGGGGCATGCTAATGTGCCAAAAGAGAGAAGTACTAATGCAAATAAGGACAGAGTGATGGAATACCCAAAGGAAACCTCTACTAATCTCAGTGAGGAGCAATTGGCCCTGTATGTTGCTGAAGAACTCAAAAAATTAAAGGTAAGTCTATCTGCATTTGAGTTATTAAGAGTTCCAACCATTAGGAATGCAATTCTAGGAGCTTATAATGCAAATTCCATGTCACAAGATAAATCAGTTAGCGAAAGTGTCAATAGAGCATATTGTTCTCAATCAATAGAAAGAAAAAATCACAGTCTTAATCAGGTCCATATGCCTCTTGGGGATAAGGGAAAGGAGAAAGACAAGACTCAAGTTGCTCAAGTAGATACTCCCCTAACTTTGTTTCAAGGGAAAACAGATACACCTCCATTCCTGATTTCTGTTCGCATTTTTGGTAAGAATTTGCATAATTGTTTGTTGGATTCTGGTGCTTCAACCAATGTTATGCCCTTCGGTGTCTGTAGAGCTATGGGTATTACTCCTGCTGACTCACAAAAGAAAGTTACGCAATTAGATAGGACTGAAGTAAATGTTGTAGGGGAGTTAAATATGATTCATATGCAAGTTGCTTCTGATCCCAGAATTCAGCAGGTTATCAATATACAAGTGGCTGACATCCCTGATGCTTATGGCTTAATCTTGGGAAGAGACTTCACTAGGGCCTTGAATGGATATGTCTCGACTAATCACTCTCACATGTGGCTTCCCTGGAAAGAAGTGCCAAACCAAATTAGAATTGAAAGAGAGCCCATAATGAAATAAATGATTACAGAATATCAGAATACCTCAAATGAAATTCTGATATCAGAAGTATGGGAAATTATATGCTTGCAACTGCTTTTGAGGAGTCCGATGTAGAAGAAGTTCTTATGTTCCACACAACACCTGTTGACCTTACGGCAGAATCCAGTAGTACTGAAGTCTTGATCGAACTAGTTGAGAATGATAGTGATCCGGAAGATAGTCAGCTTGGTTTGCTAGATAATTTTTAGGAGTTCATTCAGAAGTGCATTGAAGATCATGTTTAGTTAGGAAGAGGAATAAACTTTGGAGAGCTACTCTTTCCCAATTGGTGTAGGGTGCATAATGCTTCTCATTCAGAGTTGGATTATTGCTTATGCCAGGCTGCAGTGGAATGAATACAGAAATGTATCAACCCCACTCCTGTAGTTAAAATTGATATCTAGAATGTCCAAGAAGATCCCAAAGGAAAAAGAGTAATGCCTTCTGAAGAGCCATCCAACAGTAACAGTGCAAGTGATATAGTGAGGAAGTCTACAATTGCTGGTTGCTGGACTTTAAGATTCAATGGGTCCAAATCAAAGCAAGGAGCTGGGGCAGGTTTCGAGCTAATTAGTCCAAGAGGTAAGACATTTTTTGCTGCTCATAGACTTCAATTTCACTGTACGAATTATGTAGTAGAATATGAGGCTTTGGTGTATGGACTGTTAATGGCATTGAAGAAAAAGGTTAAGATATTGCAAGTTTTTGGAGACTCTAAATTAGTAGTCAAGCAAGTTAGGAAACAATACTCTTGTCATGATAGAAGAATGAACAACTATAGACATAGAGTATGGGATCTTATTGAAGGATTTGATGCCTTAAACATTCAGGTGATTCCATGAAGTACGAACCAGACAGCTGATTCACTGGCTCAGGCAGCCAGTACATTGCAACCTCTGTCTCTTTCTAGACTAAAGAAGTTTACTGTGGAATTGACCCCAGTACCCTTAGTACCTGATAATGTCACTAACTTCCAGGTGTTTGAAGATGACAAACATATCTTAGATTTAATTACTAGTACTGATGTCTTTGCTTCTCAAATCATTGAATTAACTGAGCTCCACAAAGTAGAAATGGACTTGGAAGGGGTAATTAATCTGAAGACCAACACAATTCCTAGAGGGATGGTGCAATTAGAGAGGATCTTTGATCTGGACAAGGTCAGGGAGCAAGAACATGATACCAGGAAAGAGTCCATTAGTGGACAATGTGACAAATATAATATGGGAACTCAAGATGATGTCAAAAATGTTTTTATTGGCAAAGTGTGCACTCCAGAAGAAAGAAAAGGAATCATTGATGCACTACATAGATATCCAGATGTGATAGCCTGGAGTTATGAAGACTTAAAGACTTATGATACATCAATCATAACCCATACTATCCCTCTACTCCAGGAGTGAGACCTTTCAGACAGAGGAATAGGCCCATCAATGCTTTATTGGAACCCATAATACAGAAGGAAGTGCATAAACTTTTGTCTGCAAGAATAATATTTCCAGTTAGACACTCTACTTGGGTTGCAAACCTGGTTCCAATGTGAAAGAAAAATGGTGAAATTAGGCTATGTGTAGATTTCAGGAACCTAAACAGAGCATCAGAGAAGGATAATTATCCAGTACCCTCACTAGATGAAGTGCTCCAAATTGTCAACGGATCTCAGATGATGTCCTTCTTGGATGGTTATTCAGGATACAACTAGGTCATGGTACAATATGAGGACAGGCACAAGACTGCTTTCACCACCAAGTGGGGCACTTTTTCCTATAGGAGGATGCCCTTTGGTTTGATTAATGCTAGAGCCACATTCCAACAAGCCATGGACATTGCCTTTAAAGAAATAATTGGTAAGTGCATAATCATTTATATGGATGATCTGATAGTTTTCTCTAAGAAGAGAGGTGATCATATCTTAGATTTGTGCAAAGTTTTTCAGAAATGTAGAGAGTTTGGGATATCTCTCAACCCAAAGAAATGCATCTTTGGAGTCACAGAGGGTAAATTGTTGGGACATGTTATTTTTGAGAAAGGAATTGCCATTGATCCAAAACGAATAGAAACCATACTCAAAATCCCACCACCTACTAGCAAGAAAGAAATGAAATCATTCTTTGGCAAGATCAACTTTGTGAGGAAGTTCATCACTGGGTTGTAGAAATAGTCAAGCCACTGAATGCAATGTTGAAGCAAGAGGCCAAAATTGAATGGAATGCAAAAGCAAAGGAAGAATTTGTAGAGATAAAGAGGGCTATTGCTAAAGCTCCTATTTTGGTAAGTCCAGACCATGCTAAACCATTCTATATATATTCCTTTGCTTCAGATCACTCCTCTGCTACTATGTTAACTCAAAAGTTTGAACAAGGTAATGAACATCCCATAGCATTCATGAGTGCACCATTGAAGGATGTAGAGATGAGATACCCAAGTGTGGAAAAGCAGGCCTATGCCCTGGTCCATGTTGTAAAGTAATTTAGGCATTATATCCTCAGAAACAAAATCTTTGCTATAGTTCTTGATCTTGCAGTTAAGTTGTTGCTAATGCAGAATGAGCTGGGAGAATGTAGAGCCAAGTGGGTAACTATGTTACAAGAGTATGATATTGAGATTCCACCCATGAAGTTGGTGAGAGGGAAAGGACTTACAAAGACAATGGCAGAGACTAGCCCTGACCTTACAACTCAGAGTTATAATTTAGTGGATGTCTCTCCTGGCGAGTGGTACGATGATACTATTCATTATCTCTTGACTCAGGGATGCCCTAATCATCTTAATGCAGTACAAAGAAGGGAATTGCGCTTAAAGAGTGACAGTTTCATGCTAAAATGAGTTGTCTTATATAAGAAAAATCATGAGGGTGTGTACTTAAGATGCCTAGGAAAGGCAAAGTCTGACAGAGTGATGTTGGAATTTCATGACAGATATGGCACAGGCCATGGATCAACACCTTCTACAGCGGACCAAATTCTCAGAGTTGGCTACTATTGGCCTACACTCTTCAAGGATACACACAACCACGTCTGAAATTGTCATGTGTGTCAGACTGTGGTGGCCAGAGAGAAGTATGCAACACTCCCACTCCAACCAATCTTTGAGGTAAAACCTTTTGCACAGTGGGGGATGGACTTCATAGGTCTAATCAATCTGCCTTCCTCTATAGGGCACAGGTATATCCTTACTGTCATTGATTATTTTACAAGATGGACTGGGCCCTTTCTTGCAAAAAATGTACTTTAGAGGTAGTAATTAACTTCATCGAATCAGGTATCATTAATCATTTTGGATGTCCTATGTCTTTAGTTTGTGATAATGGTCCTACATTTTCATCGTTAAAGTTTTCTAATTGGGATTTTGATCATGGATTATCATTAAGTTCGCATCCAACTATTACCCTCAAGGTAATGGTTTGGCTGAGTCCTCTAATAAAAACCTTCTGACTGTTATCCGTAAGCTGTTAGAAAGAAATATGAAGGATTGGCATACCTAACTTAGATTTGCTCTTTGGGCAGACCGTACAAGACATAAAACTTCCATAGGGATATCACCTTACCACCTAGTTTATGGATTAGAGCCCGTGTTTCCCATTCAGTTAAAGATTCCCACTTTGTAGTTCATTAATGACTATTATGATGAGGGAGAAAAGACACAAGTGTACACAAGGAGGTCAAGGACTCTGTCTCCCAAAGATAGTGTGCCTAAAATAGGCCTTCCTCCAGTCACTTCTCATGATGTGCAACACGATGACGTTCCTTCTCCCCATGAGGCTCATAATGAACTAGGAGAATCTGAAAAGGTTGAAGATCATCCAGACACTGAGGGGGAGGAATTTCATGAGGGAGATCTTTATAGTGCAAAGGCAAAAATTGATAAGGTAATGTAGTCTCCTTTGGTGGCTTATGCAGAATCACCTGTTGGAACCGAAGAGGTTAAATCACCTCCAGTAGAAGAAGAAGCATAAAAGGTTCCATCACTTGAGCACAAAGAGGAACATGTTGAAGAAAAGGAGGGTAAGATAGATGAAACTCTTGAAAAGTAGAATTTGAGTGAGGAAGCGCCTAAGGATCAATAGGAGGAGAAACAGACTGAAGTGCAATTGGAATCCATTGTGCCTGAATGGTTAGACAAAGAAATAAGGACAAAACAAGTTATAGTGGAAGATACTCCACCCAATTGGGATGAGCTGCTAGCCAAGATTGGAAAAGACAAAGGTAAGAAGAAGGCTAGGGTAATCTCAAGGATTGAAAGAGATGAGGCCAACAACAGAGTAGTTCACATTGCAACCCCTACCCCGGATAAAAATAGAGATGATGTGGCTGGAAAGGATTATAATGTTCAGACCTTCAATCTAGGGCCTACATCCATTGAGCAGGATATTGAAGATTACCAGGGTTCTAGTGCAGTTATCTTGGGCAGATTGAGGAAGGAAATAAAGACCAAGCAGAAGCTAAAGAAGGAAAATGAGAATCTTAAGAAATTCTTGGGGGATTTGATGAAGCCCTTACAATCTATTAACCCCTCTACATTTGTTGTGAATCCTTTACCTCAGGAAACTATCACTGAGCTGGAAAAGATGAAGGCTTCCACTCTTGCCACTGTGAATTGGTTGCAAGGGGTCCAAGCCAAAGGAAATGAGGCCATTAAAGAGATTTTGTCAACTAGGAAGGATGCTATAAGGGAAACTGATTGGTTGAAGGAAGTGTTAACATAGGATAAGGAAGATACATATCTCCTGTTGCAGAAAACCAAGACTATCATGGAGTACACCAGGGATAAGTTAGTAACTGATAAAGTTCTTCCTTCCTCCAGAGCAGCTGAGCCTTGGGAGTGGTTTGAAGCATTGTAAATCAAGAAAAAGGTGTTGAAGAAGATTTAAAAATAGAGGAGGCAGATTGATGATACCCTAGCTGGTGTGTACAATGGCTCCATTTCCTTTTTTGAGATTATGACAGGGAGAAGGAAGATTGCTCCTAAGTATTTGAGTTTGGAACAGTTGAGGAAATGGTGGCATGATGTTTATGCCCCAATTAATGATGATTCCATTTCTGAGCATCAGTTGGATGATGCAGCCATCTACATTGCTGTCATTGATAAATACCTAACATATAAGGTGGATTGGGATAAGTTGGTGAAACAATCCAGGGAAGAAATTGCATCAATTGAGAGACGACTTAGGGTTTTTCCCTTGCCACCCGTGGCTGACTTGGATAGGGTTCTTTTGAAAGTTCATGAAATGTTGGATTGAAATAAGGACGAAAGGGAAGGTAGTTAATGATTAGCTACATCGAGATTTGTGCTTCCCTATTATTTTGCCATGCATTGGTCCGAATTGCATTGGAGATCCCAGGCCGACCTAGATGAAGTTCATGCATTTAATGCATATTTTATCATTTCTCTTGGCTGACTTGTTGTGCCTTATTATTATTGTAAAATATTATCTAGGCCAACATGTTTGGGGGGTTCTATAAATATGGCATTTTGCCTCATTTGTAAGGGTTAAGAAGTTTTAGAAATAGACAAATAGAGATAGTTGAAGCGAATTAAGAGTTAGTAAGTAGTTTCTCTCAAGAAAATATTGTAACAGAAAGCTGGAATTGTTGCTACAGTGGATAATTTGATGCAAGAAATGACATTGTGATTTGGTGCCATACTTGTGTTCTTTTGTCTTGCATGGTTCTTGTTATTCTATCTTTAGAATTGCTTTGAGGAAAATTGATATTTATCTTAGATTTGATTTAATAATGTTTATGGTTTAATATTTGAAGTGTTGCAGCAATCCCTGGTCCATACTTTTCGCAACCAATTGATTGTTAGTTGCTTTGCAAAGTTAGCCTGGACTCTATATTCATTGTGCTTAGTTCAATTGTGAGGGTTTTTTCATTTCAATTGCAATAGGGTTGTTTGAATGAATGTTCATAATTTGTAAATCTTAACACCTTAGAAGATTGCACTGTTTCTATAAGATTGCAGATTTATCTAGGTCAAGTAGAGATCAGTTTTGAGGGATTGGTCCATTTCGGGTGTTGGTCATTTGCACTGTTAATCTTAGGTTTAATATCAAGTTTAGAAATCTCTTTGAAACCCTTATCTTTTGTTATTTCTTTGATTATTGGGTTAAATTTAGGATTTCAGTATCATCATATTGTTAGATCTGATAAATTGAGATTCAGTATTTTGCTCGTAGTAAGGTCCCATTGTGATTACTAACATTTTCACATTTATCACTGAGTTGTTTATGCATTGTCAAGACCTGACATTAGAGACCTTGGGGTTATCTCTTGAGGCTTGCTGATAGAGATTTACCTTTCAAGAGAGATAGGATATTATATTCTGTCTGAGTTATTGTTCAGAAAACATCATCAATAGATCCCAAGTCTTATACGTGGTGTACCATTCCTGAAACAAAATGCAATCATATCAAATTGTATTATATAAGATGTTACATTGTCGATATCCCTAGTCTTATATGATATGCTTTCATTCCTAGAACCATACGCTATCATCATCCAAAATTTGATCATACAATTTGGAAAAAGATCTAAATGGTTGTTGACTTTGTTGGTCCAATTTGTCTTATCTTTTTATCTGATTTATCTTTGGTCATGTTACTATGTGCCTCGAGGATTTTCACAAGTGATGAGAGGAGTAATGATGGATCATGAATTTTCTCTCTTTGATTTCTGTTTGCGATTTGTCTTGGCAATATGACTGGGGCAACTAGGTTGCTTACGTGTGATTGGGGTTGCATTTGGCATAATCAAAATATCCTATACAAGTTAAAGGTCATCTAATGCTTTCTTGAATTGGGACTAGCATGCTTTGTGGTTACTCCCTCACATATTCTGATAAGGTTTTATGGTTACTAGTCTAGTCACGACATTCCTTGCCTATCATGTGTCTATTTTGCAAGGGATAACACATTATACCTCAGTCTATGTCATATCTTGGTGTTCTATATCCATTTCCATAATAAATGTTCTATGATGATAATTATGCAATAAAATAAATGCTTGATCATTTATTAGCAAGATATCAAGATAGCAATCCCAATCCATCCATCTCATTTTCATTTTCACTCTTCTTTCCGCACTAACATCCCATCTATTCACCCTCGTAATCATCTTGATGGCATGCTATGACACACAAAAATAAATGCATCGGTATTATCATCCTAGATACATAGTCATGCTAGCACATAGTAGGTATCATTATCATATATATGTTAGGTCATCCATATTGCATGAGAAAATACAAAAAGAAAAAAATACATAACATTTGCACCATATAGAATCATAACTCCATATAAGCATTCCATAACACATCTCATAAACATATAGTATCATCCCGAATATCCATGGAATCACAACATGTGCATCCATCCATATGTCATAGCATACATCAAAACATAGGATAATGTGCATCCATCCATACATCATAAACATGTATAAGCATAAATCATATATCATATATCCATAACCTTGCATCATATAGGAAACATTGCATAATCATAAAATGCATATAATAACATCACATCACATAAATCCATCACATAGAGAATCATACATGTAGAATCATGCACATTATGTAGTCACCACCAAAATCATGCATCTTGTATATCTATCCAAAAAATAATGTGTCATAGTACAATATCAAGATGTATCTCAAAAATAGAGCTCACATGATCGATTATAAATATGTGTCCAAATGCATATTAAAAAAATAGGCCTAGCCTATGCTACCTCCTTGTGCTTGATCCTAAAGTCTGTCATCCTAAACTCACTGCTTGATCTCCTCTATGAGTGACTGCTGCTATGTGCCTCTCCTGGTTTGTCTCTGGCCTCTATTGGCTCAATACAAGTTCTATGGTAAATCATTGGTGGGCCCACTCACTGTCACAATGAACTCAATGCATCACTGGTCAACTCTCTGTGCCTGGATAACTGCCATATCACTCTTTGCGGTGAGTGTTTGCACCTAACCTTGCAACGTTGGTATCTGTGCTACCTAACTTTTAAGAACTTATACTTATGCCTATAGTGCCTATATCTGTGCTTGGGGACCCTACACTACATCCTACACCTCCTCCTCAAACACATACCTGATAACATCCCTAATGGGAATGTCCTCCAAACCCTCCTCCTCCATAGCCATATCCCTAGCTGCCTCCTCCTTAGTTCTACATCATCATCCTCCATCTCCTCTACCACAAACTCTCCAACCACCACCTCCTCACCAACGTCACCAACTATCTCCTCCACCTTCACCTCCTCCATATTCTCTCCCTCCTCCTGGATGGTTGGCATCCTCAGGGGCACCCTTTGTGGTCCTCTAGGTGGTAATCCTACTTAGCCTCGCCTTATCTCCTCTCCCTCCATCTCCCTATCCTCGACCACCATCTTTGTCTCTGTCTCCAACATCTCGATCTCCTCACCCTCATCCTCACATCCTCCCCCATGGTCCTCTTCCTATCCTCTCCACTAGCGTCAGTTGGTCTAGATCTATAAAAGGTGTCATCCTATGCACAACCCACCATGTGTCATACTCTGGCATAGTTCCTGCATTGGCCACATCGGTTGCTGCATGCCACTGAATTGGTTGTAGCCCTATGATCTCTTGTATAGCCATCTGAAAGCTGATCATAGGAACCCATTGTGGGACCTCTCATGCAGATCTGACATACTCCGCTATGCCAGCCGAGACATCTTGTTGCTCTCCAAACTACTAGAGAACCCTCTCTAGTAAGTGTCACTCGATAATGTGCTACATCAATATTGTCTGCCCAATCAAGTATCTCGCGTGTTGATAGTAGGCAAAGCACTCTGCACCATCATCCCATGCTACACAATCCTTGTAAGGTCTCCATGTGAACCCATCTAGCAAGTTAATAGAATGTCACTAGTATCCAACATCCCTGACACATATTTGAGTCATGATTCCTCCATAAATATAGACATAAGGTAAGCCTGAAACCAAGTATCTATCAACTGGTGGTGTGAATATTATAATATGCTCCCATGCCCACACCATGATAGTGTCATCTCGTAGCTAATGGACTTCACATCCTTGTATGCCACATCATGAAGCTAAAAGTGTAGCATCACCAATAGGCATGGCCCCCAAGCATAAACTATGACACTCTCCATCATCCCCTCCAACATCTCACCCCACCCCACCAGAAATTTGTAGCCTCATCGATCCAGAATCATCACACCCCCAATGATTGTGCATAATACTAAATTCAATCAGTGGTATCTATCTACTAGGGCTTCCCACCTAATCTCATAACCCTCAACTCCAAGATCCACTAGATCTTGGGTTTCAAACACTCTGATGAGGGCCACACATCCCAAAACCCACATAAATCATCACAATAGATACCAACATAGAAGATGCGAGACAAAAAAATAACCCACTTTCAATTATTTTCTAGAAAATGGAAATTACAAATTCAAAACTTACATGCTATAGCCTCATGGGCTTGATTCATTACAACAAAATCAACTCTAAAAACAAAATATATTATTCGGAGCCACAATCTGCACTAATGGAGCCACCATACAACCCCCCCACTTAACCCTTTTTGTTTTACCCCAATAATCACCCTAGAATTTTCTAGAATGTTCAACTTTCCCTTTTGTTTTGGTGCCAAAAGTCCCTCCATTTGATTTCTAGCCTAGGAAGAAATTTTAATGAAATTCATTTTCTAGAGGGGCAACTTCGCAGGGCCACAACTTTTGATCCAGGTGTCTGATTTGCTATTATTGCATATCGTTGGAAAGCTCTTGAAGAGATCTACAACACACAAACCCACCATAGGTTGGTTCATCAAATTTTTTAGTTGTTTTAGGATGTCTAAAGTCTTCATATCTAAATTTGAAGCTGCATTGGAGAAATTTCCCGGGACATAAACTTTAATATCTCCCAAACCATGCAGGGTATTGGGACGATTCTTTCGCGACTGGAAATGTTTTCCAGTTCTACTCCTTGAGGTAAATACGAGCCCATTTAGGTTGAATTACTAAAAATAGTAAGTGATCATTTTTCACTATTTTTGACTCCTGGCTATCTTAAATCCCTTAAGTGCCATCATGGAACTCAAAACAACTAAAAAAATTAAGGAAAAATAATTTTTTGGGTGATGAAAGATTACCCTACACCACTGGATGTTCTTGCATCACACTTACCAAATAATTGCCAATCCATGCTCTGGATCATAGACCACTCACTCCCCATGAATATGAAGTCACAAGATCTGCCACACATCCTCCAGCTTTACTGTTGCCTCTTTAGCCGGTAGGTGGAAGGAACTCATCTTCAAGTACCATCTCTTTGCAAGCATTGTTAGCAAACCCCTATTAGCCCACACAATGGGTATGAAGGTCACATGGTAAAGTCCAAGTGCAGTCAGTGTATCCTGCTCTTCTATGGTAAGATGCTCTTGAAGCGCAAAGGATTCTAGTCGGTTCTCTTGCATATAGATCATTGCAAGTCTCACCTGCATTCATAAATAAGTGCATCATGTTAATCATGATACCTACAATTTCCTATTTGACCTATTACATATTCAATTTTTTTTTTAAATTGCTTAAATTAGCCTATTAGTCAAATGCATGACAATATCATTCATATGTGTCATACTTCACAATTGTGTTGCATTTTTACGCATGCATCACTTTGTCATTCATTTGTGTTGCACTTCTGCATTATGTCACACTATCCAACATTTGTGGTGCTATTTAACACATGTCATTATACCCTACAGTTGTGGTGCAAAAAACACTTGCAAGCAGGCTAATCTCTTGTCACACCTATGCATTGCCACAAAACAGTTGCATCATACTTTAAAAATGTAGTACACAATACCACACTTGCAGACAATGTGATAAAAAATGTGGCACATAAATTGCACTGCATTTGTTTTCCCTTCTTTGAGCCCTAAAATCTTCTGAAAAATGACAAAATCACAAAGCAAGGATTAGATACATACCGCCTCGCTTGATCCCTCCGCATGCCCAAATGATCATACTCGGTATCCTTTGTGCGTAGTGATTGGTACAAGAAATTTTTTGACAAATCCACACAAAATCTCAAACCAGAGCTTCGACAATCCTAAAATCACAATGCACAAATGACCTATTTTCACCTCCTAATAGGGCCCTTACCTTCAAATTGGTTGCATCAAATTTTTCCTTTGAATGCAAATATCAAGTAACTTTTGAGCCTAGTTTTTCATCACCATTGCATTCACGCTTATCAAATTAGCTTATTGGTAAACTTGCCAATTTTTTTGGAATTTTTCAAAAATTTGTCAGTTTTTCCAAGGGGGCAGCATTTTGTCCTGCATTTGTTGGAGCACACTGGGGCATGTATTAAGCTGATTTTTCCAATTATTCTTTGACACAACACAAAATTGCATTGTATCAAAGAGGGGAAAAATGTATATACTGAAAATTACATCTTGAGCTTGCAAGCAACATTTTATCACTAATTCGCCTTTCTTGCATAATTAAATAATTTTAATTATTTAATTATTTCATAATTTCATATTCTTCTATTAATTAAATGGTTCTTAATTATTTAATTAATTCACTCCATCTTTATTCTTCTTTCGATTAATTTAAATAAATGTCAATTTATTTAAATTGCGTCATTAATTTCCCTTTTTCACTCCATAATTAAATAAATTCTTATTTATTTCCATTTTCTTCTATAATTAATTAATATTTTTTATTATTTAATTATTCATTAGCTTTTTCCTTCTATAATTAAATAAATCCTATTTATTTATCACTTTCCACCCTCCATAACTAAATAATTGTTTTAAATTATTTAATTATCAATCATTTCCTTCCATCTTTTATTAAATCATTGTTTGAATTATTAAATATTTCCCACTCCATATTTCTTTTATAATTAAATAATTATTTTTAATTATTTAATTATTCATTTTCCCTCTCCTAAATTAAATAATTTTTGTCATTATTTAATTTATTTATTCTTAGCCAATCCCTAAATCTCAACTAATTTCTTGAGTTTTGGTCAATCCTTCCCATCCTTATCTCTTTCCCTCTCAAATAATGTCATCCATTGATCGTGTAACATGCCAACTCTTCAATGTAGTATAAATGCCTAAGTTTTACTTTGCGAGTAAATAAATTATGTAACAAGTCGTTGCAATAAAAATTTTCTTTCTTTATTGAGAATATACGAGCAAGATGCCATATCAAATTACAATAAAGATTCCATTTCATTATAATAACTTCACAAGTTGCAACAATACAAGAATGCATATATTTACATACATAACTCCAATGAGCTTTAGAACAAATAGTTGTAAGATGGTCCAGGATCCTTCCTTTCAAATCTTGGTTCTTCTGTCTCCTATTGTGGAGGAGAAGCATCACTCAAGCGCTTTTCTGCCAATCACAGACTCTTAATGCAGTCCCCCACACATCTATCATTCAATAGATGTCCCTTCCCTTCGACAAAGAGATTGGTAGAGTAACTGATAACGACAACCAACTAAGCATAGTGTTGTGTCCTACATAACTAGAACCTTGTAATCCCACAATCTCAAACTAGCATGTAATACTGGATCACAATGAACTGACAGTGGAGCCAAAGGTCATCACACTACTTTGGCCAAAGTGTTTCATTTAGTATGTTCTACTGAGGGTCATCTATCACATACACTACTCAGGGCCAATTTGACTTAAGGCCATCTTAAACTATGCATAGGTATTTCCTTCAATGGATAATCTGTCATCCCAGAGATACCTATCACCTTTTTAATCTACTTGGAATAAACCTACTTAACAAGTAAGTACACAAGCTAGGTATTTCCTTCAATGTATAATCTATCATCCTAGAGATATCCTTTCACCATTTTACATACTTGGAATAAACCTATTTAACATGTAAGTACACAAACTCCCTCCCATACCGGATTAACTATCTTAGGAGTAAACACAAGCTTTCCTAGTTAAACCAATAACTTAGCTAAGTGTATCACAAGTGCCTCTCATGTTCAATCATACCTAGTATATAATACCTATGATAAACACCAAACTCCTATTATGGAGTACATACAAGCACAACATGAATACAACTTAAAAGCTTTAATTTCCTTCTCAAAGACATTATGGATTCTCTAAATGCAAGATTACATAACAGACAATTCAAACACTCATAGAGAATAATCTTTCATAAATAAAATAATAAAAGAGAATATCCCTGTGCTTGTTAACGCTAATTCATTCACTTTGAAAACAACACAACCTCTCCAAATAGTAACAAGCTTGACAATAGCTCTTCAAGAAACATCACTAAGAACTTCTAACTCTCAAGTTGATAGATTACTTTACTCAAACAACAACCCCCTCTCTCAATATGATGAAAATATCTCTCTCTCACACACAATAAAACTAGAAATAAGCTGATAATAAAACAACATAAAGACTTGCAAGAGGAATGCAAAAGATGTGTAATCTTGTGAAAGAAAGCATCCCTTCAAATGAAATGGTTCAGCTATTTATAGAGCATCTTAGTAACATCGTAGCCTATAGTTTAGGCATGATAATGGACAACAAGCTGCATGCAAAGAAACACATCAAACACATCAAAAGGGTGACAACTTCCTAAGTTCATACTCAACAAAATCACCTACAAGTCAACTTGCCATATTGCCAAAAATCAAAGACTTATTCAAATATGCATATGCTCAATTCAAATTATCATCCGAGGTAGAATTCTACAACAATTGGGTTTCCAGAGGTGGCACCAATTTCATACCGTACTCCTCAATGTTGGTGCAGTTTCCTTGCCTTCAGAAATAGTCAACTATCAATTTGTAACACCAAGCACTATTGACTTGGTTTGGGAATGATTTGATAAGATGTTAAATGCATTTGACAAAGTCATCAACAAATGTATAAAATATGGAAAATATGTTTACCAAGTCAAATCTGATCTTAATCATAGGCGTCAACTAAGTCCATGCTTGTATAGACATAAGACAACTCCAAATGTAATAAAAATGTTTCATATCACGTGATAGTATGAGTGAGAATTGACTTCTCTATACACATTCATAAGCAACTTATATTCAACCTCTATTCTTTCACTACGTACTCCACACTTTTCTCTCTATGTGATGATATAAATGTTGCGCCCATTTTTTGTGAAGGTATCTACTATCATTTACTTGTGCGTTGAATCCTCTTTCCATACTATTTGCTAGACCTTTGACTGATATAAGTGTGTTGGCTTGATTACTTACACGATACACTCACAACCTATGCATTAGGCATTTAGATTTACCTTTCAAAAGCATGGAAATCATTATACACTTCATTTTGTCTATATTCATTTGAATATGAAACTTCATATGTATACAATGTGCCAGGTAAAATAATTCAACGCTTTGAATTCATGCATTGAGCTCTTTAACACATATAATATATATAACACACACACATATATATCTTATATATATGCTTCAACATATTCCTTATTTATACATTTATAGAATATATATATATATATTCATAATCTATTGTTTATCAAACTAGTTCTTCAACAATCACTTGCTATACAAGTGTATGTATCATTATCACTTACACATGTGTATATACATGTACATATATATTTATACACTTTTCTAATAAGCATTAACGCTTATGTGTATATACTCTCACTCTCACACACACACATATAAATATATATAAGAATATTTATATATACTCAAGATAATATTATTATATATCACATCGACTATATATATATATTTATATATAAATATATACATACTCCTCTATGCTCATGTATACATACATATACATATATTTATGTATATATCTTATATATATAAATATATATACATTCAATTGCACCATCAAGCACATACACATGCATTCCTACATACACATATACACATATACGTACTTATACATATTTAATATGTTCACCTATATATCAGGTTACCCCTATCATATCATATCCTCATCAATACATACATTCGTTTAAGTGTATATATTCATGTATACATATAATTGATTCCACGTGTGAGTATGTTTGTGAGTATTTCTACTTACACATACATGCATACTTTTGACGTAAATATGTATCAACGAAAAACTCAAGATACATAAATCTCAAACACATAACAACATCATGTGGTTATAAATATACACATTTATATATACATCTATAATACATATATATATATGCATGTCAATAAATAACACTAATGTTATCCCTCATATATATATGTATATGTGTATATATGTACTAATATATATATTTATATCCAAAGTCAATCAAGTATGTACACATTCGTTATACAAATGAATACTAACAGGTAAACATTCACACACAATAATAATATATTATATTATATATATAAATATATATGTATATACACACTCCTTTATTAAGCTTTTATGCTTATGTGTGTATTTGTGCATATATATATATATATTATATATAGCAACATGTTAGTCGAATGACCCATTCTAAATCCAAATGATCATGACCACATGATTATACTCTCACAAACATTTATATACATATATTCATATCTTATACTTCTTTCATCATACTCGTATGACCATCCCATTATATCCATCACACGCATATGTTGACATAGAATACGACATCAAATTTTCAATTTTGAAGAGGCGTTGGAGAGAATTTATAGTGTACTACATAGTGATTCAAATTGTTTATTAGTTTGAGGAGCAGGTTGAGGTTGGTACTTGTTTGATTGCTTGTAGGTGCCTGAGATTCAAGGTGACATTGTGTGAGCATTTAGGCGAGTCAAGAGACGAAACCTTGAGGGAGTACATGTTTTTATATGTTATTTATGATGCTACAACTGATTATCAAATTGGTGCTTCCTGGTATAGGTTTATAGGTGTTTATCAGAGTTGGGACTTTGATGGTGACAGGTACACTGGTTGTCTTCAGTTTTGAGGACATGGTTAGACATGGTTTGAGACTTGGAGTCTTGTATGGGTGATAGTTGAGTGGAGGTACATTGATGGATATGGTTATGGTGTCATTGATATGTAGGTACATTTGATGCATTGGTATGGCATGATCATGTGTATGGTGTTTGGTGGTGATATGGTTTGATTTTTGGAGATTGGTATTATCATCTTGATTCTTATTTGGTTCCTTGACTATGATTGCTCATTTATGGACATGGTTGGAAAATTAGATCTATGGTTGATTTGGTGTTTGAGTCTTAATGTCTACATGGTTATATTCTTTGATATCTTGATTTATAGGTTACTAATGTGATGATGAGTTTGCATGTTTCAGTGGTTTGGATCTATGAGTTATACAACTTGTAGGTGTGTACAACCTATTGGGTTGCATTGGGATGAATTGGATGTGGACTTTCTATATACACTAGGTTTGATTCATTGTTGTTGCAAATTTCATTAGTTGGCCTTGTCTGTGGTCATTTGTGCATTGGTATGTTGTTTCGGGATTAAGAGGATGGATGATTTGAGTACTTGATTAGTCGTGTGATGGGACTTGTAGCATGTGGTTTGATCATAATGTCATGATAGCTTGTTACATTAATTGGTTATTCACTTTTAGTGGGAGCTTTTGACAGTGATGACTTGGCGGTGTTGGATTGGATTGATTTGTGATGTTTTGTTGGCGGTTGTATGTATCTTCTTGGCTTGGAGATCTTGGTTTACTTGTATGTTACTGACATTGTAGTTGAGTGTGTGTATACTTGGATGATCTTCATGGAGAGGATGATTATCATTATGCCATGTGTAGCTCATATCACGGTTCAGTGGGAGTTGTTGGCAGTGACATGGATGCATCATTGGGTATGATTATCTTCATGTGATTGCAGATATGTATTCTTGGTTTAGAGTGTTTGTTATGATGTCATGGTACACTCTTGATTCTAGATTAGAGTTTGGCATATTGTATGTTCTCTTGAGACTAGGATGTATGTTTTGGTGCATGTGATCTCCTAGGAGGAGATGGTTAGATCATGTTGTCATGATAGGTTCCCGATTCTGTGGTTGGAGCTTTGAAATTGATCGTGGTAGTTCTCTTTGTATTGGGTACATTGATCATTTGTTTGATTACTTCATGATGGTGCTATGTTGCATTTGGAGTTTGACATGGATTGATTGGTTACAGGTGCTCATGGATACTTAGAGATGTAGGTGATGGTTGGAGTTCTCTTGTGATTAGAGATATTTGCTTGAGATGGTTACTCTTTGGAGGTTTTAGTAGGAAGACCGAGGAGATTTCACTTGGATATGGACGTGAGTTCATTATAGACTGATAGAGGAGATTGTTCTTGGAATGAGTCATGATTACTTGGTTATCCTGGAGGAGCATTCTCATTCTCCACTCTTGGTCTACTCAGAAACTTATTATTTGAGAGGTATTTTCCCATTGTATCTTTCAGATGTGTTATGTTTCATGCTTTGATTTCTCATGGGATTGGGTAGAGTCATGGTGATTGATTTTTATACTCATTTGAGGATGGTTTAGCATGAGTTTATGTTGCTTTATCTTTCATGGATATGGATCTTGAGCTATGGATAATTAGTTATGGAGGATTCATTTAAGGGATGTTATGTCATGGTTATCTCCTTGTGCATTTGAGTTTATGATATCATTCTTTGATGAGGATTGTTAGGAGATGGTTTATGGGCTGTGGTGCAGGAGCACCTGCCTCAGTGCTTAGTAGCAAACTTATTTTAGAAGGTTTTTGTTTTAATTTCTTTTTGATGCTTTGGTAAGGCCTCAAACACCATTAATAATGGGTATGAGGACCTTTTCGGAGCTTAGGTTTAAATTTGAATAAGTTGGGAAACCTTGTGTGGTTGTTTCCTAAGGTTTTGGGAAAGATTGCAAAACACTATGTGTTTTCAAACACACATCTTTTGATCACTTTTGATCTCGAAATAGTAAACCTAACTATTTTTTCATGATGTAAAAGAAATCTCTCGACATGTTGAGAGGGTTAGATGTTTTTGTTGCTGGAAGTTTTGATAAAAATAAGGTAGAGATAGTGATTTTTCTGTGGAAAAATCTACTTATTATTCTTGACTGCATAACAGCTATCTTAATGGATTGAACAAATCTTTTTGTTAGTTAGTTGGCATGTAAAAGAATCCTTTTGATTAGTTTTTGTGGCACCATAAGATAGTTCTCCATAATTTTCTTTTAAACTTGTAAATACTGCATTTTCTTTTCTATTTTTTTTCTGACTGGTAAATCCAGAAAGAATGGAGTCTTAGCTGGTTTTCTGCCCGTATTAAGAAGTATGGAGGCCGTGGAAACAGAGCTAGACTCCTCTCATGTAAAAATTGTAAATATAGGAATTAGAAAAAGATCAAAAAGCATGTTTGGAATCTTTCCCTAGGCGAGTTGTGTTATACTTGGTTTGGGAAAGAAAGTGTTGCACAGTCCCAACACAGGGGTGATGAGTATTGTTCAGTGCGTGGTGTATAAAGATTGCAGGGACCTATCAAGGATCTGACAGGAGGCTCGAGTCATCAACATTTCAACTGGTGGTTGGAGGATGAGGACAGTTCTATGAACATTCAAGAAAAGGCTTGAAAAGCCCTACAATTCCTTGAAATCAACATCAGTCATGTGTATGGCCTGAGAGTTGAGTCAGAGTGCCTTCTTGAGTTTCTGGTGTCCACCGAGCTGAAGGGTGAGATAACTTAAGACCCCAAGTTAAGAGACCAAATAGGCTCATGGCTACAAGCCCTCCTAAAACCCTAGGGTTTTGAGGCAGCGATAGAGGAAAGAGGGGTTGTGCTAGGACAAGAACCCTTCCTAGACTTTTGGGTGTTGTCATAATAGTGGTTTACAATTCCTGAGAGGAACATATTTTAGCTGAAATCACATATTTTTAGAAAATATAATGATTTAAGCCTAAAAAAGTTCCATTTTAAGGATTCCAATTGAAGAGGGTTTGATCAAATCACCTTAGATCAAACCCCTTGGATAGAACCTCGCTAGTTTTAAACCATACCTATAAATGTGTCTCCTTTACACCTATCAAAATGGATAAAAAATCACTTTTGATTTAGCTTTTGGGGATCAAATGAATTCATTTAAAATTTATTTCAAATTATTATGGTATTCCTTAGAACAAGCTATCAATGAATATAATTTTAATATGTTTTGGTTTTGTTATGTATTTGTTTTAAGTTTTATTAAACATAGGTTTCATCGAGAATTTCTTTGTTCTTCACATGTGGAAAAATAGAAGATTATCAAATTTTTTGAAAAATATGATGCACCAGATATTGAAGTCCTTGATCCAACAAAAAAAAAAAAAAAATTTGAATATACAAAAAAGTTATGCATTATAGAGCACTTTGAAACTTGATTAAGGAAAATATTCAATAAAACTATCTAACCAAGTGGAAGCACTAGATATCAAAGTTACAAATCTAAATTTGAAAGAATTAGAATTTTATCCTTCATGGAAAAAAGTTGTGTTATACCTGTGTCACTTTTTAAAAATGTTGTTTTCTGAAAAAAATCAATTTTTGTGGGAGATGGAAAAAGAAGTGAAATTTGATTCCAAAAATTTTGAAAAAAATATTTTTAGAATCTACAGACAAAATTTGATGATACTCTAGTTTGCATCATTTTCAAATTCCTCACAGTTTAGTTGCTATAGGTTCCCGAATGTGAATATTTAGTTAAAAATAATAATTTTAGTGTCTAGTTTGGCCAAAAATTGTAAACCACTATTATGGGATCACCCTTTTGATAGTGATTTTTTAAGCCAACTAAACTAACTCACACCCCTGCAACAAGGTTGGGCAGAATGGAAGGTTGACTAGTCTTTAGAGGAATAAGGGCTAGATGGTGCATGTGAAGAAAGAGCACTAAGTAACGCTTGGTAGCAGCAAATTTGCAATGATAGCAGGGTTGTTAAAGTGAACCAGGGGTGCCTCAAAAACAAAGGACCTATAGGTTGTAGGGTGAAAGAATTAACACCTTAGGAGTCTCAAGACAAAGACTCAGAGCATTGACATTGTGTTTTCTCAATCCAACCCTTGTTCTATCAGATTGGTATCAGAGTGTAGCTAAAGATTTGGGAAAGCAGCTTATATGTCAGAGGAAGTTGAATCAAGTGAACTGCCCAAGATGGTGACAAATGCACAGTTAGCCAAAAAGGTTGAAGAGCAAGAAGAGGACAACAAGTCCCTAAAAGAAAGAATTGAGCAATTGGAGAAGGCATTGAACAATGCAAGGCTAGAAGGAATAGTGCCAAAGGAAGAAGAGGTTGCAGAGGAAGACAAAGTCCCTGAACCTGACCCTGTACTGGAAGAGGAGCCTTTCTTGAAGGCATTAAAAGCCCTGAGTGGAAAAGGACTTGAGGGCATACTGTTGTTCTATGGAAAGATGGATCTTGATCTGGTCATGGACTGGATAGATGGAATGGAGAATCACTTAGAATGTGATGGAGTTATAGAGGCACAGAAGGTGAAGGTTGCAAAATCAAGGTTGAGAGGATCAATTTTGACATGGTGGAAATTTGTCCAGACTGAAAGAGAGAAAGAAGGAAAGCAACCCATATCAACCTGGAAAGGAATGGTGACTAAAGTGAAAGAAGCCTATATGCCAGATGATTATGAGATCCAACTCCACAAGAAGAGACAAAGTTTAAGACAAAAATACCAAGATGTAAACACCTACACTGAAGAGTTCCAGAAGCTTTGTTTGAGATCAAATGTGGCAGAAGATGAGAGCCTAAAAGTGGCTAGATATCTCAATGGTTTGAAGTGGAATATACAGGAAGAGATGGCTTTACTCAGCCCCAAGACAGTCCACCAATGTTATCAGCTAGCTATTAAGATTGAAGAAAGGAATAAAAGGAAGCATGATCAGTCCTCTAAGGGCAGAGGAAGAGGTAGAGATCAAAGAGGACAGCGTGGAGGTTACCAAGGAAGAGGTGGTGACCAAAGAAGCCAAGGTGAATCAAAGCTTACTGAGCATGGAGGTGAAACCTCATCAAGAGGAGGATTTAATAGAGGAAGAGGACCTCAAGGGGGTTCAAACAGAGGTAGAGGAGCAGGCAGAAGTAATTCCTACTTTGCCACTATGAAGTGCTATCACTGTAATCAGCTAGGTCATCCAACTTATAGATGCCCGGAGAAAGCTTCATCTAGCAATGAGAAAAGAGTAGCTTATGCACAAGAGGACACCATGAGTGTAAAGACACCTGAGATCAGTCATATAGAATCAGAAGTAGGTGAAAATGTGATGTTTAATAGAGTACTGATCAGGCAACCGGTCAAGGAAGAACCTAAGCAAAGGAGAGCTTTGTTTAGAGCAAGGTACAAAATACTTGGAAAAGTATGCAAGGTCATTGTAGATTCTGGTTCTATGGACAATATCATCTCTGAGGAGGTAGTAACTAAGTTAAAATTGTAGAAGGTACCTCATACCAATCCCTATAAAGTCACATGGTTGAACAAAGGGCAGAGTGTCTTAGCGAATGAGCAGGTTACAGTGGAATTCTCAATTGGAGGCTACAAAGACAAGCTGATTTGTGATGTGCTACCCATGGATGCATGCCATCTTTTTCTTGGCAGGCCATGGAAGTATAACAGAGGTGTTGTATATCATGGAAAGGAGAATACCATAGAATTCAAGAAGGATGGAAAAACCTTCAAGCTGCAATCATTGATTAAGGATGATGAAGGGCAGTCCAAGGTCCCTAATATCATGTTGAGCAGTGGTAAAGAGTTCATCAAGGATCTACACCAAGGGAATGAAGGTTATGTGATCATGATGCAGCCCAAAGAAGAGGAAAAGGCTGAAAGGAGAGTGTTACCAACAACAGTCCAAAACTTGCTTGACAAATACAAGAACATAGTGAGTGATGGAACACCATCAACTCTACCACCCAAGAGAGAAATAAGTCATCAAATTGAATTCATACCTGGAGCCTCATTGCCTAACAAGGAAGCATACAAACTGACCCTGGAGCAGAACTAAGAGGTGGCAAGACAAGTGGAAGAATTGCTGAATCAAGGTCTAATTCAAAAGAGCATCAGCCCATGTGCAGTCCCAATTGTTTTGGCAACTAAAAAAGGAGGTAAATGGAGACTTTGTACTGATTAGTATAGATTCCCAATACCTAGAATTGAAGATTTAATGGATTGCCTTGGAGGTGCAAAATTCTACACCAAGCTAGATCTTAAGAGCGGGTATCACCAAATCAGAATTAAGGAAGGTGATGAATGGAAGACAACTTTTAAGACAAATGATGGTTTATATGAGTGGAAAGTGATGCCATTTGACCTTTCAAATGCCCCTAGCACGTTCATGAGACTAATGAATGAGGTGCTTAAGGATTTCACAGGGATTTTTGTGGTAGTTTACTTGGATGACATACTGATTTTTAGTAAGACAGCAGAAGAACATTTGAAGCATGTAGAAATGGTACTCAAAAGGTTGCAAGAAGAACAGTTGGCAATCAACCTTGAGAAGTGTGAGTTCTTCAAACAAGATCTTGTGTATCTAGGCTTTATGGTATCCCAAGGAACGCTGAAGATGGATCCAAGTAAGGTGGAAGCCATCCTAAACTGGCCTACACCAACCACAACAACTGAGGTAAGAAGTTTTCATGGTTTGGCTCAGTTTTATAGGAAGTTTATAAGGAATTTTAGTGGTATATGTGCACCAGTGTTAGATACAATCAAGGGTGGCTAGAAAACAAATTTTAAGTGGACTTTAGAAGCTGATAAAGGTTTTGAAAAGATGAAACAAGAGGTAGCAACCCAACCTATACTTTTGTTGCCTAGTTTTGATAAATTGTTTACAGTTGAGTGTGATGCAAGTGGAGTAGCAGTAGGAGGTGTCCTTAGTCAAGAAGGTAGGCCTGTAGCCTTCTTTAGTGAAAAAATCAATGAAGCCAAGCAAAAATACTCCACCTATGATCTGGAACTTTATGCTTTAGTGCAGTCCCTTAGGAAGTGGAGGCATTATTTATTGCCCAAATAGTTTGTGGTTTTCATAGATAACCAGGCACTCAGTTACATCAACACCCAAGAGAAGTTAAGCAATAGACACTTGAAATGGATGGAGTAAATTCAAGCCTTTACATTTACCATTAAGCACAAGAAGGGACAGCAAAACAAAGTGGCAGATGCATTAAGCAGGAGGATGTTGACAATCCAAGCGATACAGCTAAAAAGCATTGGATTGGAAAGTTTTAAAGATCTCTATGGTGAGGATGAAGATTTCTCAGAAGCCTACAAGGTACATGTTCAGATTTTGCAAATCATTTTCATAGCCAATATGCTGAGTATACATTGAAAAATGGATTGTTATTCAAGGGCAATCTGTTATGTGTCCCAAGAGGATCAATGAGGGAAAATCTGATCCAAGAAAAACACAATGGCAGTCTTAGTGGGCATTTTGGTATTAACAAAAATTTAGAGCTGGTACAAAGATTTTATTACTGGCCTAAGTTAGCAAGGGATGTCAGAAAGTATGTAGAATAGTGTGTTGTTTGCATGAAAGCCAAAGGGGGAGCTAGCAATGCTAGTTTGTATCAGCCCCTGCCTATTCCTAACAGACCATGGGAGTGTGTGAGCATGGATTTTGTGGTGGGTCTTCCCAAGACTAAAACTGGTTTTGACAGTGTATTTGTAGTTGTGGATAGATTCAGTAAGATGAGTCACTTTATTCCTTGCAAGACTACACATGATGCAAGTTATATTGCCCATCTATTTTTTAGGGAAGTTTTAAGAATCCATGGATTGCCATTGAGCATTGTCTCAGACAAGGATGTGAAGTTCATGAGCCATTTTTGGAAAACACTATGGAGCAGATTGGGTACAAATCTCTCCTTTGGATCAGATTACCATCCTCAGACCGATGGTCAAACAGAGGTGGTTAACTGAGTGTTGGGTAACCTATTGAGGTGCTTGACAAAGGAATATGGATAGACCTGGGATATGGTGATTTCCCAAGCTAAATATGCATCTAATGATAGTGTGAACAGAACTACAGGGAAAAGTCCATTTGAAGTTGTGTATGGGATGCATCCAAGAGGAATTTGTGAGCTCAGAGACCTTGGAACAATGGAGAATAGGAGTGGACATGCAGAAGATTTCAGTCAGACCATGAAGGAGATTCATGAGCAGGTTAAGAAGATAATCACAGCAACAACACAAAAATTGAAGGATAAAGTTGATGAGTCACGGAGAGATGTATAGTTTCAAGTAGGTGATTATGTGATGTTCACCTCAACAAATCCAGATTGCAGAAGGGGATGTCCACCAAGTTGAAAATGAAGAGGGTAGGACCATGCAAGGTGTTAGCTAAGTATGGAAAGAATGCATACAAGATAGAACTTCCATCGGATTTGGGCATATCTCCGGTGTTCAACGTTGCTGATTTGATCAAATTTAAAGGTATAGTCAGTGATGAGGTTCAGAACAGTCATGAGGTCTTCAAGGACATCAGTAATGTACCCCTACCCAATCAAGAGTAGCTTGAGGCAGAGCAGATCTTGGAGTCCAGGGTGAAGAAAGCAACAAGACATAAGGCATATATGGAACACCTTGTCAAGTGGAAGGGAAAACCTGAATCTGAGGCTACCTGGGTTGAAGAAGCAGATTTCAAGAAGTAAGGAATTGATCTCTCACTACTGACACCTCAAGTTCTTTGATCTTTGTGCTGAGAGGGGGAGAATGGTGCAGGAGCACCTGCCTCGGTGCTTAGTAGCAAACTTATTTTAGAAGGTTTTTGTTTTAATTTCTTTTTGATGCTTTGGTAAGGCCTCAAACACCATTAATAATGGGTATGAGGACCTTTTTGGAGCTTAGGTTTAAATTTGAATAAGTTGGGAAACCTTGTGTGGTTGTTTCCTAAGGTTTTGGGAAAGATTGCAAAACACTGTGTGTTTTCAAACACACATCTTTTGATCACTTTTGAGCTTGAAACAATAAACCTAACTATTTTTTCATGATGTAAAAGAAAGCTCTCGACATGTTGAGAGGGTTAGATGTTTTTGTTGCTGGCAGTTTTGATAAAAATAAGGTAGAGATAGTGATTTTTTTGTGGAAAAATCTGCTTATTATTCTTGACTACGTAACAACTGTCTTAATGGATTGAAAAATCTTTTTGTTAGTTATTTGGCATGTAAAAGAATCCTTTTTATTAGTTTTTGTGGCACCATAAGATAGTTTTCCATCGTTTTCTTTTAAACTTGTAAATACTACGTTTTCTTTTCTATATTTTTTTTTGACTGGTAAATCCAGAAAGAATGGAGTCTTAGCTGGTTTTCTGCCCGTACTAAGAAGTATGGAGGCCATGGAAATAGAGCTAGACTCCTCTCATGTACAAATTTTAAATATAGGAATTAGAAAAAGATCAAAAAGCATGTTTGGAATCTTTCCCTAGGTGAGTTGTGTTATACTTGGTTTGGGAAAGAAAGTGGTGCACAGTCCCAACACAGGGGTGATGAGTATTCTTCAGTGCGTGGTGTATAAAGATTGCAGGGACCTATCAAGGATCTAACAGGAGGCTCGAGTCATCAACATTTCAACTGGTGGTTGGAGGATGAGGACAGTTCTATGAACATTCAAGAAAAGGCTTGAAAAGCCCTACAATTCCTTGAAATCAGCATCACTCCTATGTATGGCCTGAGTGTTGAGTCAGAGTGCCTTCTTGAGTTTCTGGTGTCCACCGAGCTGAAGGGTGAGATAACTTAAGACCCTGAGTTAAGAGACCAAATAGGCTCATGGCTACAAGCCCTCCTAAAACCCTAGGGTTTTGAGGCAGCGATAGAGGAAAGAGGGGTTGTGCTAGGACAAGAACCCTTCCTAGACTTTTGACAGTGATTTTTTAAGCCAACTAAACTAACTCACACCCCTGTAACAAGGTTGGGCAGAATGGAAGTTTGACCAGTCTTTAGAGGAATAAGGGCTATCTAGATGGTGCATGTGAAGAAAGAGCACTAAGTAACGCTTGGTAGCAACAAATTTGCAATGATAGCAGGGTTGTTAAAGTGAACTAGGGGTGCCTCAAAAATAGAGGACCTATAGGTTGTAGGGTGAAAGAATTAACACCTTAGGAGTCTCAAGACAAAGACTCAGAGCATTGAGATTGTGTTTTCTCAATCCAACCCTTGTTCTATTAGGCTGATTTCTAGTATTGGAGATGGTTACTTGAGTTCGATCTTCTTGATTTCAGAGGCTTACAGCCATGTTGGCATTATTACATTGATTCATATGTTGTACTTGATCTATGAGATTGAGTGTTATGGATGTTTTTGAGGCTTTTCATTTGGGGTTGATAGGAGATCATAATTGACACAACAATACACTTTTGAGGTGTTGGTAGAAGGACATTATGGTTTACAGGTTTCTCTCTTCATGGTTCCTTCCTGGATGTTCATGTTTTGGGGAGGATGGTGGCAACATGTTTGAGAGATTATGCAGCTATATGGTTGTGTGTGTGGATCATTGTTATTTTTCTTGGTACTTCATGCTTTGATTTACTTATCACACCTTGATATATAGTGTTGATTGGTAGATTTGATGTGCTTTGACATTACCTATGCAGTGGGAGTTCCTGGATATGTATGTTCTTCATTGACAGGTTTGATACAGGGAGCTTGTGATTGCATTTTATGGGTTGCATATATTCTTGGCATTAGTTTACCGATGTATTGATACCTTGGAGGTATGGATGGTTGGATGTATTAGCATGTGTTGTGGATGCTATTTCCGATCATGTGGGTTTTTACAGTTGACAACTTGGTTAGAGCCTTATTTATCACTTGGATTTTATGCTCGTGCTCGTGGATTGGTGCACTTTCACCTTGGAATGTTCCTTTTTTTCCATAGGTGGCATGCTGGTGGATTAGAGGAGTTCTTTCTTGAGATGGTGGTCACTTTGTTCTTATTGCAGGTATCTTGATGGAGCACGAGAGCATGTTGGAGATTCATGTGATTTCATTTATGGCTATGATGATGTATATCATGTATTGATCCCTTATGCAATGTATACAACAAGTGGGAGAATCTTGGGATATGGTGTTGTACATCATTGCATAAAATGATTTATTATAATGTTGTAATTAAATAATTATTTAGTTGTGATGCACCTTGGTGGTGTGGTTAATCACATTAGGTAATTATTTGGGGTCCACTTGATGTTGTATTATAACATTGTATTATTGTTTAATTTGTGGGAGACGTGATAATATTTTAATTTTGGGGAAATATTAAATAATGTGATGTTTTAGTACCCAATATTAAATAAGGGGTTAGTGGTTTTGTATTCACATTATTTTGTGGTACATGGTATCACCTTACCACTAGTTGTATTTTGTGTGAGCTTGTGTCTATAAAAGCAAACACATATGTAGTAGTTTAGGTTGGTTGAGTGGGTTGGCCGTATCATTATTGAGTCTTCTTGAGGAGTGCATTTGTGAAGCATGGCATGGGATGTGTAGATTCATGCTTGGACACATGGGAATGCATTGGAGGGCCTGATGCTTCAGAGGTATTCATTGTAACTCTTGTATTGCTTTATTGTTGAATAATATGGAGTATGGATGCTTTTGGAGGCTGGTTTTTTCCCTCTTGAAGGTTTTTCCAGGGTATATCTTGTGTTATCTTGTGGCTTTTCTATTTGATCTATGCATTTTTACAACTTGTATGCATGTTTATCTCTCATGGGTTATGTAGGAAATGGATTAAGATCATGGGTTGAATGTAATATTTCCTAACACCCTCAACCCTATACTTAAACCCTAAACCCTACACTCTAAACCCTTCACCTTATGCCTTATACAAAAACCCATATCATAAATCCTATACCTAATATCATAAACCCTAGTACCTATACCCTAAACACATAATATTATACACTCAACCCTAAACATTATCCCTCAACTCTAAACCCTAAACCCTCAACCCTCAACCCTATACTTAAACCCTACACCCTCAATCCTCAACCTTATACCTTAAACACTAAATCCTACACTGTCAACCCTCATCCCTATATCGTATACCCTCGACCTTATACACTAAACCATGAACATTGTCCCTCAACACTATACTTAAACGCTAAACCATACATTCTCAAGGTCCTTCACCCTATGTCTTATACCCTCATCCTTGAACACTATCCCTCAACCCTCAACCCCCATCCATATACCCTATAATATATTAATAAGAATATAATATATAATATATATTAGAAAACATAATAATATTATGTCATATATATAATATATCATATAATACATAATATATAATATAATATATAAGTTACAATATATAATATTTAATACATAATAGATTTCTTGAGTTTAGATAATGGATATTTGTTTTCTAGAAACGGATATCCATTTCTAAAAATTGGATATCCGTCACTAAAATCGGATATCCATTTTTCACAACAAAGACCCATCTAAATTTTGAAGATCTAGCGGGTTTGTTTAGCCCCACATAATAGATATTTGTTATATGCACATAACGAATATCTGTTATTTACAATACAGGTACCTGTTTCCTTATCTGTAAATCTTATTAATATCACGACGGGTTTGGTTTGAGCTTTGCATAACATATATCCATTATCTGTAGATAGCAAATATTCGTTATTGATAATTAATATATTAATATATATAAATAATATAATAATATATAATATATTAATATTTATTTTTATATATTATAATATTATATATAATATATTAATATAAATATTATAAATATTAATATTATGTACATTAATATATTAAAATGCTCTCCTATTTATGCGCTATCCAAAAGTTGTAGAAATAAATGCTCCTCCACTATGGTTATTTGTTGCTTAAATATTTTTCATTGGTAGAACAATAAATTAGTACAATACAATAAACACAAAAACTATTACTCACATCCAACAATAAAAATATTAATATATCTTAATATTTATATAATTATAATATTAGTATATTATATGAATAAATAATATTATATATTATATATATGTATTAATATATAAATATAATATATATACTAATATAAAATATATATAAATATTTATATATATATTTTTTATATTAGTATATATATTATAACATCTTAAATGTTAATATATAATGATTTTTATATATTAATATTTTCACTTTTAATAAACAAATATCCATTCTTAGGCATTAATAACGAATATCCGTTATACAGCCATAAGTACAATATATCCATTTTTGTATCGGATATCTGATGTTGCTATTAAAAAATGGATATCTGATATTGACGAATATTCGTTTTGATTTAGTATTGCTTTGGTATTTGGATTTGGGGCGACCAACCTGAAAAGTCAACACCCCCAACGTGTTGACAAGGGTTGCAAGAGTTTTTTGAACTTCACCCTTTGTGTTAGTTATGACTTTTTTTCATCTGATCTTGATGAAACGAAAAGGGTTTTTTCAACAAATTGACAACATTCTATCAATATAAGATATGCTTTATTTTGAATTTAATAAGTAATTATTATTGTTTTTCTACATGCACTATGTGTAAAGTCTTGACTTATAGGCTGATTGAAAAACATCTATAACTTTTAAACGGTTAAACATTTTTTGAATCTGAAAGGTGCATCACACACTATGCTTCACAAATTATAGTTTAAAAAAAAATCATAACTTTTTGACCAAGTTAGGGTGGTCGGACAAATGGTTTTTAATACTTTTAAAAATTCCTACTAGAAAATTCATTCATAATGAAATATTTACTTGCCAAAAAATTACAAAAAAGTGTGCATCACATCCGGGCATGTGTCCTCTACTTATATTGAAAGATTCATAAAAGAATATTTATTCTTTCTCTCCATTAGGGTGGTCAGACAAACACTTGCTTTTTTTTTCTTGAAAATTTAGTACTACTACATTGAAATTTCAAATTTTCACTAAATAGAATTTTTTTTCAAAAAAGGACTAGTAGCTTAGAAACTATATTCAATTTGCTACAAATTCTTTTTTTACATATTTTTCAAATTATGTTAATAACCTATTCAAATTTTATGTCAAGTTGTGTAACTCTATTTTTTTGAATTTTCGTTGCCACTTAAGGGCCTAGTTTGCTCCCCCTTGATCCCACACCGACCCTTCTTCCTCCAACACATTCAATTTAATTAACTTTCACTAGACACATGCAATATTCCTCAATTCACTATTTCAATTTTGAAGTCAATTACAAAACTAAAACTTATTCAACGATTTTTCCCTTTGACAATTTCATTTGTTAAATAAAATCACATTCTATTCACATTTTAGATTCCCTTAACACTCAAATCCATTAAGGACAACAATACATTTATTTTAATTGCCTCTCTTTCATAAAAAATTTAGCTTACAATTTTCCAGACAATTGCAACTCAATGTATAAATCCTTTGCATACTTTTCTTTGACTTGTTCATTCTTCTCTTATCCTTTATGGCACCACCCTTCATGTATCTCTACCTTCCAAACAATATGCCACGCCTCCCTATTGGACTATTCACGCCCTTTCCAGACTAGCAATCTTTGTGCATTTAATTGCTTTGAAAAATTCAAATTTCCATAAGAGATGGCTGACCCTCTTTAACTCTGTTGTGTGCTTGTTTTTCTATCTCCATTGTTTCCTACACAGTCCTCCCTTTATTATTCTTATTTCTTAAACTTCAAAACTCTCTACTACTCCTTGGCCATGACCTCAGCCTAGGTTTTTGTTCAATCTGCAAATTTTTGTCCATCTCTAAGTGAAGCAACCGCCCCTCCTTATATCATTTGCAATTTTTTTTGTGGCATACAAATGTTTATATTTTCACCCTATGCAACCTCTCCAATCTCCCTTGTGATGATTTTTTAGCTTTTCTCAATGGTCTTCCTTGACCATTCCTCTACACCCTCATGCACAAGTACACCACACTCTAATTTTCCTACGTGGGAATTATCTTTTAACACCAATTTTTCCTTTTTACTCTTTACTTGGGGGACTATTGATGCAGGAGCATCCATGGTTGACAGGCTATCCTACATCAACCAAAAGGAATTTGAATTTGAATTTGCATTTGAATTTTGGTGAGGTTGTGAGATGAATTTTAATTTCATGTGAGGCATGTTGAATTTCATTTCATCTTGGTTAATTTCATGTTTATTCAAGCTCATTTTGAAATGGTCAAAATTGGCATAGTGCAAATAATGCAAAATTGTAATTTTAATGCAATTTGAATTCAAAAATGCCAAGAAAAGCATGATGGGAATTGGGATATGAAATAAAGGTGTTTTAAAATAATTATTTAAAATCCCTAAAAAATAGGAGTTGTGGAGGTGGGTGCCCAGGTCTGCTTTTTCTAGGATTTGCTTTTTTAGGAGCTAATGGAGGAGCGGTCAAACGTAACTCCCAACTTTTGTGGGATGGAAAACTCAATTGGATTTAATTTTTAACATTATTTTATGTTTTTTGTGCAACAACATGATAGGGGTTGTCCCAATTTGGGGAAATGAGAATTTGAAGGAAATAAAATGAAATTTCATTCTGGCAGGAAGTTATGAAGACATTTTTCTTCCTGTAGCTTTCAGTTTTTGGAGGAAAAGTTGAAAGGGAGTTAGAGAGAGGTTGTAGCATCCAATGGAGGTTTCTTTTTGCTATATGTTTCAGGTTTGGGGAGCTATTAGCAGCAAATATATTGGAAGTTCATGGTTAGAACTTGTTGAGTGTTGTGAGTGTTTGTTGCAGGTTGCATAAATGAAGATTGTGAGACATAAGTCTACTTGTTGAAGGGAGAAAATACATGAGTTTAGCTCTTAGTTTTGGGGGCTTGAAATGTTGTTTATTGCAAGTTTGGAGTGATTGATAACATCAAATAGAGTTCCAAGTCTTTCAGTGAGAAGTTATAGGAGTTGCAGGTGGAATAGAGATGTTGGAGAGTGCATAGATTTGTGGGAGCTCACATAGTTTGAGCATGACAATGTTTTTCAATGTATTTCATTGGCTTGTGCGATATTTGTATGAGGTTTTATTGTTTTTTATCAGTCCTCTATGACTGAAAATAATTTGTAATAATATTTTTCTTTGAAGCATAGCAATGGTTTCAAGTTGCAAAACAAGACTGTGTTGGATTGTTTGCAATTTCTACATTGTTTGAAGAATCAATTGTGAGAGGTTTTTAAGAGGGTTGTTGCAAGTATTAAATGGACATATGTTGCTATCAATTAGTCCTTTTTTGACTGAAAATGTTTTGTAATCCTTTGTTTTTACATTATAATATCAAGTTTGCAAGTGCAAACCAAGTTTTCTTGTTTTATGATCAATACTTCCAATTGTTTGATGTAATTCCTATGTGGATTTTAAAGAGAGATTGAAGTGTTTTTTGAAGGGTGTTGCAACCTTCCTTATTCCATCAGTGATATCAGAGCTGATTTTTCTTGAGTGTGCAGGAATAAGCGCTAATGTGAGGCAGTTTGCAGAGGACTTGCGGGTAAAGTGAAGTAGTTGCAAAGAGAGTGTTGAAAAGTGTTTGAAAAAATGTCTTGGAAGCCAAGAGAATATTTTGTGATGAAGAATTTCTAGAGCCAGAAAAAAAGAATCAAGAACCAATTCAGAGGAGTAATTTATTCCGAACAAGGTGTAAAGTGAGTGGGAAATATTGCAAAGTCATTGTGGACAATGGTAGCAACAATAATATTGTATCCAAAGAGATGGTAGAAAAGCTGAAATTGAAAAGAATCAAGCATCCTAGCCCACACTACATTTATTGGTTGCAAGGAGATTCCTAGATATGGGTAAGTGAATAATGCATGGTTGATTTTTCAAATTCGTAGATATAAGGATGTGATTGTATGTGATATAGTACCTATGGATATATGCCATGTTTTTTTGGGTAGACCATGGTTGTATGATCGAAGATCTCTACATGATGGTAGGAATAATACATATAGCATCATAAAGGATGGGGAAGAATATGTTTTGAATCCTTTGCAGGATAGGCAAGAGGAAGTGGCAAAAGAAGTTGTAGCAGATAATAAGGATAGAAAGGAAAATAAAATGGGAAGGGTTGAATCTTATTTTTCTTTTGGTTCTGATATGTTTGCAAGTGAAACTTTGTGTGTAGGGAAGAAAGATGAAAAGGAAAATGTGGAAATACTTATTCAAAAGGATAAAGAGGGAAAATAAGAGGAAAGTGCAACAATGATTAAGGATGATGAGTGTCCTTTAGAGGACTTGAAAGTAATGGAAAATGAAAGTGTAGTTGAGAGTGAAGGTGATAAAGTTATGGAAGTAGACAATGGTGAAAGAAAGGTTGAAGAGAAAGAGGTAATGCATAATATTTTTCATTTTTTATGATGAATATGAGAGTGGATTTTGTGTAGATGAAAATATTGCAGCTATAGAAAAAGATTGACAATCATTGACAGAAGGTGGAGTGAAGATTGTAGCAGAAGGTAATGGATAAAATCAAAATTTGATGTATGCTTTGATGAGGTTGAGAAAGATGTTGCAAAAAGTAACAAGAAGGTAAAACCTTTTCTTTTTTAATTATTTTCATGATCGGTTGGATGATTTAGTGAATTCAAATGAAATGGTTCAGTTAGAGATTGCTAGTGAAGTGTGGAATGCAAAGCATTTGTATGGTGTTACAGAGTTTGGTGTAGGTACATTTTGGTGGAGATGGTGGGTCAATGGTGGGTCAAATTCCATAAGAGAAGAGAGGAAAATGTGTATAATTAGGAGGAGGAAGATGGTAAATGGTTGATACAAGTCCACAAGATGAGAGAAGAATGAAATGTAGGGTTGTTGGAGGAGGATGGTGAATGTTCTGGCAAGATGTTGGAAGAGGAGGAAGAAGAGATTATCAGAGGTACCGGGATCAGTGGTGGAGTTTTCCGTAGATTGCTTGCAATCTAAAAGGGTGGTACTACCACTCAGCTCCATTTTGTGAATCCATATTCACAAAAAAATTCTTACCATGGGTGTCTGATGTAGGAGCATCCATGGTTGATAAGCTATCTTGCATCAACCAAAAGGAATTTGAATTTGAATTTTGGTGATTTTGTGAGATGAATTTGAATTTCATGTGAGGGATGTTGAATTTCATTTTATCTTGGTTAATTTCATGTTTATTCAATCTCATTTTGAAATGGTCAAAATTGGCACAGTGCAAATAATGCAAAATTGCAATTTTAATGTAATTTGAATTCAAAAATGCCAAGAAAAGAATGATAGGAATTGGGATATGAAACAAAAGTGTTTTGAAATAATTATTTAGAATCCCTAAAAAATAGGAGTTGTGGAGGTGGGTGCCCAGGTCTATTTTTTTGGGATTTGCTTTTTCAGGAGCTAGTGGAGGAGTAGTCAAACGTAACTCCCAACTTTTGTGGGGTGGAGAAATCAATTGGATTTAATTTTTAACATTATTTTATGCTTTAATTTATATTTTTGGTGCAAATACATGATAGGGGTCATTCCAATTTGGGGAAAGGGGAATTTGAAGGAAATAAAATGAAATTTCATTCTGGCAGGGAGTTATGAAGGTATTTTTCTTCATGTAGCTTTCAGTTTTCAGAGGAGAAGTTGAAAGGGATTTGGAGAGAGGTTGTAGCATCCCATGGAGGTTTCTTTTTGCTATATGTTGTAGGTGTGAGGAGCTATTTGTAGCAACAAATAGATTGGAAGTTCATGGTTAGAACTTGTTGAGTGTTGTGAGTGTTTGTTGCAGGTTGCATAACTGAAGATTGTGGGACATAAGTCTACTTGTTGAAGGGAGAAAATATATGAGTTTAGTTCTCAGTTTTGGGGGTTTGAAATGTTGTTTATTGTAGGTTTGGAGTGATTGATAACAACAAATAGAGTTCCAAGTATTTCAATGAGAAGTTACATGAGTTGCAGGTGGAATAGAGATGTTGGAGAGTGCATAGATTTGTGGGAGCTCACATAGTTTGAGCATGAGAATGTTTTTCAATGTATTTCATTGGCTTATGTGATATTTGTATGGGGTTTTATTTCTGTTTATCAGTCCTTTGTGACTGAAAATAAGTTGTAATAATATTTTTCTTTGAAGCATAACAATGGTTGCAAGTTGCAAACCGAGATTGTGTTGAATTGTTTGCAATTTCTACGTTGTTTGAAGAATTGATTGTGAGAGGTTTCTAAGAGGGTTGTTGCAGGTATTAAATGGAAATATGTTGCTATCCATCAGTCTTTTGTTGACTAAAAATGTTTTGTAATCCTTTGTTTTTACATTGTAATATCAAGTTTGCAAGTGCAAACCAAGTTTTCTTGTTTTATGAGCAATACTTCCAACTGTTTGATGTAATGCCTATGTGGATTTTAAAGAGGGATTGAAGTGGTTTTTGAAGGGTCTTGCAACCTTCCTTATTCCATCAACTATGCTACATGGGATCTTCAGGCACCTCTTGAACTTCTCCAATCTCTCTTATGGCCCTTCACATTTCCATTGTTTAACTCAATGCCAACCTCAATTATCTTCTATGTTTGAAAATGAAAACATAATATTATATCTCTTTTGTAATTAATTGATAAAATGAACATTTTGAAAGAATAGTGCGTCAAAATTGAAGCTTCGAAACACATAAAAAAAATGGCATTTTTCAATCAACGACAAAACACCATTTAATCTTCTCTGCTATCGACCACCGAAACCAAAAAACAATCAAACAAGAAAATTACAATGTCTTTGGTTGATGTGGATTGCTCATTCCTCGGATGATCCTACATCACAAAATTATGATGTTTTTATTTGATTCCAATTTTAAAATGCTATATAGAAGTTAAATGCGAATAAAAGAGAAAGTATAAAGTACTTGATTTAATTACAAGTGAAAAGATATGATTAAATGAGCTATAGAACAATATGATAAAATATGTGTGTCTAAAAATCTCTATAACTAGAAAAAAATCAATCATATTTGTTACACCCCATTTCATAGTTAGCGAGTTACTTTCACCATTATGAGTGAAAATGTTGATAAATGTAAATTGTGACTTTAATATGTTTGTTAGGTGAATGAAATATGCGAATATGGTTTGAATTGATGGAATGCTATGTATTGCAATGTGAATATTCTAATGCTTTGTTGATAGAAATGTATTATGATGCAAATGGATTTATTAAGAACATCTAACTACCTTGGTGTTGAACTAACCTAGATGTAGGGACATTCAATCCTTTGGAAGGGAGGGTAAGTATCACTTAGGAAAAGTGATTTGTTGGGTAACCCTTAACGAAGCCTAATTGAGCTTTCACACACTAACTTTTTGTTTGTCCTAGTCAAGTCAGTAGTCTGGGAAAACAGTAAGTAACCTCTAGTTGTGTTTGCAGATAATCTGTACTAGGTTATGAATCTTTAGTATCGGTTTATGATCTTGCTCTTTGGATGTTTTGATTCTGGTTATGTCATTGAATCTTGTGAAAGTCCATATATATATTTTTTGTTGATAAGTATATACATGGAATGAGTATATGTATAAATGTATGTGATTGCATGCTATGCATGAGGATGTCAATTATACATTTATGACATATATGTGTAGGTACACATTTCATGAATGTACTCATCGATGAATCTGAATATCCATATATGTGTATAGTTCAGATACTAAAATAATGTTAAATATAAATATGTACATATTAATATATGTGCATATAGTTGTCATGAATGTAAACATATATACATATGTATTAATATACATATATGTGTATATATAGACATAACTATTTTGATTATATGTTTATATGTCGTTATTATCAAAATATGTGTATGTGTATTTGAATATCAAATAACGTACTTGATGAACTTGTAAGTTGGATGCATATATATACATATATATATGTTATGTTATATAAATGTATATATATACATATATATATGTTATGTTATATAAATGTATATATATAATATATATACAAATATATTAAAATAAACTAAATGATTAGGGCTGGAAATACATATTGGGGCGCATAGTTTAAGGAATAGCATTGATTTCATTTGGAATATAAAGCATGTAGGTGGAGTAATAGCTGCACCACTCTAAACAAAGAAGACCAAGCAAATAGCCAATGCTATACCAAATGTTGAAAAGCGCATAAGATGAGACAAGTTCTTTAATGCATTATAACCTTTGGGCTGCATATAATCCAACATGGAATAACAAGTTTTCTTGCCAATAGAATAGGAGCAAAAGTAAAGCATAGTGGTAAAAACTATATGGAAAATAATGTTGAGTATGGCAGCGCAACAGTCATTCATTATGCATCGACCAACTTGCAAATACAACATAATATATAAAAGACTCAATCAAAAGTTTATATGAGATATTTGAAGAGCATTTAAACGTTGACTTCGTCATTGAACAATAAACACCAAAATGCACGATAGAAGTTATAGGTGGTGCCAAAATATGAAAACTGCATTGCAAATAGAAGTCTAACCTATAAGCTCTGTCCAACAATGGAAGACAAAGTAAAACGTAGAACAAGTGATCTAAAATTTGACACATTTGGAATCAATCTGTTGATATTTTACCTTACATTTATAGAATGCATTCTTGCTATCTTTGATTCAGTTGATCTGCTACTCTATTTTGAAGATAGCTATGTTTTTAAATGCTGCCACCAATTGGAGTTGATTGTTGCTCGTTGAACCTTATAGCTAAGAAGTGTCAAGGAACATAGCTTAATTATAGATAGTTAAGTCTCATATTTTTGTATAAATAGGGGTGAAGATCACTTCATTGGGACACATTATTCACTTACATTCTACTGCATTTTATCTGAGCCATTCTTGTTTGAGTTGAGTTGTTTGTGAGGAGAGTTAAGACAGTTTATTGTGAGAATTTATGTGTGTGGGTTGGAGAATTACTGAAGAGATTGGGAGTGGATTGAGCTTGGAAGTTAGTTTATTTCATTTGGGATTAGTGTTTAACAGGCATGTTATTCTTCCCTCTTATATTTTATATGTTTTTGAAAATATTGAGTGAAGTTGTTGTTTTGTGTAATAAGCATTGATTTTCTAGGTTAAGTAAAGATTATGTTTTGAAAGAATCTTATTATATTTACATCTTATGATCCTTGAGTGTTTGTACATACTTTGTATTAAGGAGTGATTGTGTTCATTAGTATTATGTACTAGGGAAGGAAGAAGCTTAGAATAGCTTATGAAGTATTTGTCTTCAAGTTATTGTGTTTTCCAAACTATAGAAAGTTCATAGATTACCTTGGAATTAGATTATCCAATGGAAGAAGTAACTCGTATTTGATAGTATATTATGCTAGGTAAACCCTAGTGGTTAATGAGGGTAGTAATACAACAAAAATTATGGCATAAGAGACATGTCATCGTTGATAGGTTGTAACATTATGCAAACTAGATTTTTAGTCAACACTCGAATCATCACTTGATTGCTGCTTTACTTGATTATTGATTGGAACCCTAGGTTGAGAATAACCTACACGAACGGTATGATCATTGATTGCTGATTTGATCCTGGGATTAGGTTAAACTAAGGAGGAGATTACCTATGTGATTAAGTTGATCACTTGAATTTGTGAATTACTATTGATTGGAGCCATAGATGAGAATACCCTATATAGTTGGATTGTTACTTGATTGGTTGTTTTACAATCTTGACATGGTCTTTTTATTGATGAAAATCTACTTTTTGATAGTCTTTTATTGATGTTAATTCACTCTTGCTTAGAGTCTTTTATTGTTGAGACTATACTTTTGAATGAAGCATTTATTGATATAATCATTCTTTTGATTGAGGTCATTTATTGATAAGATTATACTTTGAGTAAATTCATTCCTTGTTGAAGGTTATACTTTTAGTTTGAGGTTATTTATTGATACTCTTGAAGGGAGTCATTTAATGTTGAGATAAACCATTGATTGGAGACTTTTATAGTTGGGATTGTACCTTTGGTACTAGAGTCATTCAATGATGTGACGTTATGTTACTTTATTTGGTTACTGGATAAGTAAGAGTTACTTGAATTACTTAGTAGGAATGTTATAGTCATAGGTTGTTCCTGGGGTTAACAGTTACCCAATGGAGGAAATTTCCTATGCGTAGTCTATTATAAAAGAGATAGATTGTTCCTGGGGTTAATGATTACCCAACGGAGGGAATTGCCTATGCATAGTACATGAATGGTCATGTTAAACAAATCGAGCTAGGATAGTGGGTGAATAGATGACACTTTTATATGAAACTTTGGCCAAAGTAGTGTAAGTAGCCATTGTTTACACTATGAATTCACTGTGTCCAATATAGACAATTCTAGTTTGGTATTTTTATACTCATAGTTGTAGCTACTGTATGATTAGTTTCTAGATTGTAGGGCATAACAATAAGCTCAGAAAGGCTATTTGTTATGGGGTTTTACCAAACAATCTCTTCGTCAAAGGGTAGGGCCATCTATCAATTAGATAGATGTGCGGGGGACCACATTTGAGTCTGTGTTTGGCAGACAAGTGCTTGAGTGATGCTTCTCCTCATTAGTTGGCGACTGATATTTATAGGGAATTTCTTGGACCATTTGTTAATAGTGCTAATGAAACTCAAAGGAGCTATGCATGTTTTCTTATATCCATTTCTATGGAAGTTTTAATGAATGAGATGTTATATTGGGATTTTATATATGTCATTGTTTTGGAAAGATTACATAATATTCAATTATAAATGCAAATGGAAAGTTTGGAATATGTGTTATTTCATATGTGCATTTAGTATTTGAGTTACAAGAAAAAATTTATTGCTATGTGATGGCATCACAAAGTTTTCACTTGTGGTTAAAACATTAGTATTTATTTTGAGTAGAACAACAGGGTTGTTACACGTGGTATCCAAGCTACTAGGTTCAACTCTGGAACCTATGAGCTCATTATGCAAGTGATGCATAAACCTTATCAAAAGATAATGGATAAAAATTTCTTATGCCAAGATAGCAAGAGGAAAAGAACAAATGGGAAACAAAAAGGGAAGTTTAGATTCCTAAAAAGTTGCTTCCATTGGGAACTAGAAAAGAATTGTTCCCAAAATTGAAAATTCCTAAACCAACAAATCAATATGATACACCTTATATTGTGGAAGATTAGGCAACCGGGTTTAGTAGGAGGGTTATGGAGGTTTACCAATGCGAACCTTCACCCTACTAATTTTTTTAAATGACTGTAAGTGATAGGAAGAATTGAAATAGCCCCCCTTATTGATATCAACTAATAGTTACAAAGAATCAAGGAATTTTGATTAAGTCCTAGGGATATTATGAACCTATGAGTATGCTTTATTGGAAGAGAACTAATTGATAGCATACATTGGAAACTTTTTTCGAAGTACAAAGTTAACGTTTTTTGAATAAAAAACAACTAGAGAGATAACAAGAGGTTGGATAAGCCCTTGGAAAACCTAATTCGATACAAGGTTAAAATCTTGCAATGTTAATTGGAGTCAAGAGAGAAAGTTGATACTTTTGAATGAAGTTTAGAGACTATTAGGTCAAGAAAAGAAGCAACCTACAAATAATTAAAAGCCGACATAATTCCACCAACTGAAATAGGAAAAGTCAATTTGGAGATTCCAATTGAAAAGGAGAAAGAAGACAAACAACCCTAGAATGTCTAAAGTTATGAGAAAATAAAGTTACTAAGAATTGGGAAAAATCACTTGGAAAGATTATTTCAATCAGAATAAATCTGAAAAGGCTCGGTTAAGAGCATAGTTTGGATGAAGTACAAATAGAACTTACCAACTTGTCAACAAAAGTAAACTTACGTTTAGAGGGAAATTAGATATGAAAGGAGACTATGTGTCAAATTGAAAGAATATCTTGGAAACAAGACACTAAGGTGAGGACACATTTTTTATAAGGGATCCGTAGGCAAGCTTATCAATGAAAGAGGCTTTGTGGACATATGCTAATCTTCTACTATGATTAAAAGATATTAGTATTCATGGAAAATAGAATTTGAATGAAATGCTAGAGAATCTTGTAAATTGTGGTATATTCATTAGATCTCATTATGGAAGATCCAACTATTGATTCTAAGAGATTAGAAGGCGATGATGAATCCAATTTTGGAAATGAAAAAGTATATTCAAGGAATATCAAGGATTGTTAGAGCAATTCGATCAATTGGGGAGAGCAAATGGTTGCTAAGAGTTCAATTATTAAGATGATCTAATATCATGGGAACACTAAGGAGGGAAGGAGAGTAGATAGACTCGAATAAAGTACCCCATAAAACAAAGCACATTGATGTATTCCCAAATTGATTTTTTTTTTGACTTCTTCATAAGTCATGATTCAACCGAAGTCTTGGCCTCAATAACCACAACAAGGTGGAAAGGATAAAGGATAAGCTATTGGAACTACTAGTGAAAGGTAGTGGAAAGGTCAAGGCTTATGACCAATAAGAAATATTTACAACACAAATCTATACGTAATTGAGTTGGAAGATCAATAGTTATTATCGTTGATGCCTTAGAAAAGGGATAAGGTAATATGACTAATCAGGAAAGGAAAAAATATCTCCTATGGAATCAAAAGAATTATATATTTCTAACCTTTAGTTAACAAGGAACGTGCATGCTTGATAGTTAAGTATGTAATTATTGCTGATATCTTTTTGAAGATTATAATATCAAGTTAGCATGATAAAATGAGAATTATTATTCGAACTAGTATAAATGCTCATTAGAAGAAATAGATTGAGCTGAAAATCAGATTATAACTTAGAAATGATTAAAGGATGAAATAAATCCAAGATATGGATATCCTAAGAGGAAGGAGTTTAGCTCCACCATCAATATTTAAAAATTATATATTGAGAATAAAATGTGATAAGCCCATAGAAGGGGTTTTCATTTAGCTAGGATGGACTATTATGAATCGGAAAAGAACCTACGTACCCAAAATTTTGGGAGATGAAAGAGTGAATGAGGTAAATTGATGTTATACTCAGAACATTGGAATGAAAAATTATTTGTCAGTTGAGGAACCACTATAATCTGAAAGGGGATAAAGTATAATGCTACAAGGTATGTAGCAAGTTGATGTCCAGAATGCCAAAGGATGATGACGGAATATCGTCATTGGCAGGGCTCATATACTTCCATGGAATTCTAGAGGGGAAGTGGTAGATCACAGGAATAGTTTTGATCTTTATATATCGATGGAACTGACATAATGTTATGGTGGATAGACTCACCAAGGTAACCAATTTTGATTGGAAAATTTGATTTTTAGGATATTAAGTCTGAAAAAGAAAAATGTGTGAAGAAGTTGCTTAATGTTCCTAATAAGGTTATCTCAAATGGGAACAAGAAAGGAATGATAAGGTTTTGTGTAAACCATGATTATCTTATGAGGAATTCAATTGTGTTAGCTAGTTAGGAAAATGGGATAAACCAAATCTTGGTAGATTTGTAGAATACTTATAACTTCTATCATTAAGGTTAAACACCCATTATATGGGAAGGAGGATTGAATCTCTATAAAGCTAAGATAAGATAAGAAATAGGATTAACCTTAGAACAAAAAGGTTGTGAAATGGAATAATAGATCAAGAGGATCAAGGAAAACTTGTTGATACAAGCTTAAAATTATGAAGCGATATAATTATGCTTAAAGTAGATAGTTGTGTAGGTGATGGATGATCTTGACTTTTGAGTTGTCCGATAGTGTAAACACCAAAAGAAAGGATGGGACCCACGTGTAGTGTACAATACACTGATATTCCTTATATTTTTGGGTTACATTAAGGATAAATTCATTAGCCAATGATAACGTGTTTTCCAGTAACTAAGGTATAGGTGTCATATAGGATATAGTCACTATTGTACTCAAGTGTGAAGTACAAAAGATTTAATATGATTATGAAGTATAGCTCTTTAAGGGAAAGTATGTGTGAAAGCACACAAGCTCTCCCTATATATTAGTTTGGACCCTCAGCACAAATTCCAACATGGGAAAGATTGCAATAGGTCATGCTCTAAGGGAAGAATGTTTTGTTATTAATAGAATAAGCTTATTTCTTACATGATGAGAAAAATTAAAGGTAAAACCTTTATTTGATTATATATTTATCTATATGTTTAAAAAAATTGAGGATGATAATTCACAAGGGGAAAGTATGTTACACCCCATTTCATAGATATCGAGTTACTTTTACCATTATGAGTGAAAATATTGGTAAATGCAAATTGTGACTTTAATATGTTTGTTAGGTGAATGAAATATTTTATTATGTTTTGAATTGATGGAATGCTATGTATTCCAATGTGAACATTCTAATTCTTTATTGATAGAAATGTATTATGATGCAAATGGATTTATTATGAAAGTCTAACTATCTTGGTGTTGAACTAAGCTGGATGCAGGGACAAATTCAATCCTTCAAAAGGGAGGGGAAGTATCACTCAAGATAAGTGATTGGTTGGGTAACCCTTAATGAAGCCTAACTGAGCTTTCACACACTCACTTTTAGTTTGGCCTAGTTGAGTCAGTAGTTTGGGAAAATGGTAAGTAACCTCTAGTTGTGTTTGTGCATAACCTGTACTAGGTTATGAGTGTTTGGTATTGGTATGTGATCTTGCTCTTTGGATGTTTTGGTTTTGGTTATGTCATTGAGTCTTGTGAAAGTCCTTCATATATTTATATTTTTTTGATAAGTATATACATGGAATGAGTGTATGTATAAATGTATGTGATTGCATGCTATGGATGAGGATGTTAATTATACGTTTATGGCATATATGTGTAGGTACACATTTCAAGAATGTACTCATCGATGAAGATGAATATACATGTATGTGTATAGTTCAGATACTAAAATAATGTTAAATATAAATATATACATATTAATATATATTAATATAGGTGTATATAGTTGTCATGAATGTAAATGTATATACATATGTATTAATATACATATATGTGTATATATATGATAAGGTAGGGTTGGATGAGACACTCACTGTCCCATGCTCTGGGTCCTTGATCTCAAGAACTCTTAGGTGACTCTCCCATCTTAACCTTTAGGTCCTATTTCAGGTATAGAAACCCCTGGTCCTTCTGGCCAACCCCACTATCAATAATCTTTCATACTACCAATCCAATCTTGGTGCTTTGCCACTATCTCTCTTTAGACCCTTATTCTTCCCTAAAGGCCAATTACCCTCAACACTCAATTAGGTACTTGCAGGGGTATGAAAACATTGTAAAAGCTTCAAAGTAACCTATTTAGGGTTCTTATACAATCACAAGACTCCAATTCCCCATCGCTTCCACCAATACCTTTCCTAGGGTTAGAAAAGGCTACAAGCCTAGAGCCCCAATTAGGCCTCCTAACCTGAGGAAAATGGAACTTACTCCAAAACCCACCAAAATACCTAGGTTCTTTGCTTGGGATTAGTGTTTCCCATGTCCACACCTAGTAGATTTTCAGGGTTTTGAACCAGCACTGCCCGTACACTGCCCATACACAAAAATGGCCAAAACCTAGGGTTTACTAGCCTTTCCCAAGTTGTTTCAAACTGTCAAAGGTTTCACACACCAAATGGGATGTTGGAGCCTCCTCCTAACCATCATACATTGCCAAGACCCTCAGCTGAATTCACCAAAAAGAATTTCTTCAAAATCTTAACACCCCTGCAAATTATGTGCCTTTCACTCTTTGTCATCCCTAGCTGGACTCTGCCTGGCTCGCCTAGGGCAAGACATTGCTAGCAACTCCTGTACACACACAAAGTCTACAACCTACCATCTGTACAAGCATGGAGACTAGGCACTGTTCCCAAAGGGCCGTACGGTGGGAAAGTGCTCTAGCACTCCATTTCCTAAAAATAGTCTGGTTCAAACCAGCAACAGGGAAAAATTAAACTATTTACAAAAAGTGCTTGCAAATTGAACAAAGAAACTATTTAATGATGTACAATTCATGTAAACTACTAACACCACATCCTACAATCAAAATAGTAGCATGTCTAATTCATGAAATCTCTATTTAGATGCAAAAACTCGGAATTTTTAGCACAGAACGCTATTTTTTTTCAATTTCACAACTTTTCCTATAACGTCAACACTTCCAACCCTATTCCATGGTCGAAGCATCTCTTAAATAGGATTCTAAAATAGTTAAGTTCCTTTTTTTGAACCTATAGAAGACCTAAAGATGAAACTTATAAAATCCACTGTGTTTTTCAACCTTTGGCAACTTTAGTCAACTTAGCAAGATGAGCTTCTAAACTTATTGAATTCTTGACAACCTCTTTTCCAAAGATCAAAAACACCTCTAAGCCCTCCACACAATGGTCTACATGACCTTATGACAACAAAACAAAATTATTCCTCTAGGTTTCTTATTTACATAATGAAACTGCCTGTTGTTCCTTAGGTGCTCCTGCACCAATATATACATAACTATTTTGATTATATGTTTATATGTCATTATTATCAAAATATGTGTGTGTATTTGAATATCAAATAATGTATTTGATGAACTCGTAATTTGGATGTATATACACACACACACACATATATATTATGTTATATATATGTATATATATAATATATATGTTTATACAAATATATTAAAATAAACTAAATGATTAGCACTGCAAATGCATATTGGGGTGCATAGTTTAAGGAATGACATTGATTTCATTTGGAATATAAAGCATTTAGGTGGAGCAATATTTGCACCATTCTAAACAAAGAAGGCCAAGCAAATAGCCAGTGCTATACCAAATGTTGGCAAGTGCATAAGATGATACAAGTTCTTTAATGCATTATAACCTTTGGGCTGCATATAAGCCAATATGGAATAACAAGTTTTCTTTCCTATATAATAGGAACAAAAGAAATGCATAATGGTAAAGACTATATGGTAAATAATGCTAAGTATGGAAACACAATAGTCATTCATTATGCATCAACCAACTTGCAAATACAACACAATATATAAAAGACTTAGTCAAAAAAATTTATGAGATATTTGAAGAGCATTTAAACACTGACTTGGCCATTGAACAAAAAACACCAAAATGCACGATAGAAGTTATAAGTGGTGCCAAAATATGAAAACTGCATTGCAAATAGAAGTCTAAGTTGTAAGCTATGTACAACGATGGAAGATAAAGTAAAACGTAGAACAAGTCATGTAAAAGCTAGCACATTTGGAGTCGATCTGTTGATCTTTTACCTTGCATTTCTGGAATGCATTCTTGTTGTCTCTGATTCGGTTGATCTGTTGCTTTGTTTTGATGAGTAGTTTTTTAAATGTTGCCACCAATTGGAGTTGATTGTTGAGTCGAACCTTATAGCTAAGAAGTGTCAATGAACATAACTTTATTATAGGCAGTTAAGTCTCATATTTCTGTATAAATAAGGCTGAAGATTACTTCATTGGGACACATTATTCATGTACATTATGTTGCATTTTATCTGAGTCATTCTTGTTTGAGCTGAGATTTGTTTGTGAGGAGAGTTAAGAGAGAGTTATTGTGAGAATTTCTATGTGTGGGTTGGAGAATTACAGAAGATACTAGGAGTGGATTGAGCTTGGAAGTTAGTTTATTTCATTTGTGATTAGCATTTAATAGGCATGTTATTTTGCCCTCTTATATTTTATATGTTTTTGAAAATATTGAGTGAAGTTATTATTTTGTGTAATAAGCATTGATTTGCTAGGTTAGGTAAAGATTATGTTTTGAAATAATCTTATTATATTTAAATCTTATGATCCTTACTTGAGTGTTTATACATACTCCATATTAAGGAGTTATTGCGTTCATTAGTATTATATACTAGGGAAAGAAGAAGCTTAGAATAGCTTATGAAGTATTTGTCTTCAAGTTATTGTGTATTCCAAACTATAGAAAGTTCATAGATTACCTTGGAATTGGATTATCCAATGGAAGAAGTAACTTCTATTTGATAGTGTATTATGCTAGGTAAACCCTAGTGGTTAATGAGGGAAGTAATACAACAAAAATGATGGCATAAGAGGCATGTCGTCGTTGATTGGTTGTAACGTTATACAAACCAGATTGTTAGTTGACACTTGAAAGATCACTTGATTGTTGCTTTACTTGATTATTGATTGGAACCCTAGGTTGAGAATAACCTACATGAATGGTATGATCATTGATTGCTGATTTATCTTGAGAATAGGGTAAACTAAGGAGGAGAATGCCTATGTGATTAAGTTGATTACTTGAATTTATGAATTAATATTGATTAGATCCATAGGTGGAAATACCCTATATAGTTGGATTGTTACTTGATTGGTTGTTTTACACTCTTTGATGTAGGAGCATCCATGGTGTACTGGCAATCCTGTGTCACCAAAAATATTTTATTTTGCTTTGTTTGGTTTCAATAAGGGCTTAGGTGATAGAAAATAATATTTTTTCATTTGCAACATTGTAAATTTCCTTTGTGTTAAAATGTAATGTAACTTTTGATGGGAAAATACCCCTCCGATAACTCCTTAAATGTAATTTGTAAAAGGTTAGGTCTTTGGGTGTCCACTTTTGGAGGAGATCAAAAGGGGTCATATTTGCATGTATATGTGTCATATTTTGTCATAGAGTGGGCTGCCAAAAAAATATTGCATGTTGCTTGCATGTCTTTGCATGCAACAATTGTTACTGGCTGTAAGAAATCTGTAAGAAGTGTAAGTGGTCATAGCATCTCAAATTTGGTTGGTCAAGAGTTTAGGCGCGCAAGAGAGGTTAGCATGCATTGTGCCACATGTCTTATGGAAGATTTTCAAACTCCCAAGGTTGAGTGTACCTTTCTCAAGGTGATTTTGGTTGATGGTTTTGGAAAACTAGGAGTTGTTTTCTCCTTCTACATCCTCTATATTATCCATGCCTTTTCATTTTAAAGGGGGGGCTTGGAGAAGTGAAGTTTGCATATCCAGATGCTACCAAAATTGCACCAGATTGTTGAAGACATCTTTGTTGCAATTGTTACATGTAGGAATGAAGAGGAGCCCATGAGCTTCAATCTTTTGTAATAGTTTGCATATTTGAAGACAATAAAATCTGTAGATTTTCTCTTCCAATTTCAGTTCTTGTTATGTACTTTTTGCCTTCATTTGTTATGTTTTATGAGGTTTTGTAATCAGATTTGAAAGGGAGAGTCTCCCTTTTCATTAGTGGTATCAAATCAGGTCATCTTGAGCCTGTAAACCGAGCACCAAAGAGAGGTAGTTTACAACAAGACCTGTGAGTTGTGGGTGAAGATTAAAATGCCTCCAAGAGTTTCCAATCATGGTAGAGGTAGAGGCAGAGGTGGTGGAGGAAGAGACCCTCCAAGATATGAAAGTAGAGCCCTCAGAAGGCAATTAGAAACTTTGTAGGAAGAGATTCGTAGAAGAGAAGTGCATAGAGAAAGAGATGATAGTGAAGATGAAACTGAAGAGGAATTGGAAGAGGAAGAACAAAAAAAAAAGGATCTTGGAGAAGTAGATTGTTGAAAGCAATATGAAAAATTGGAAAGAAACCAAAAATGGAGGTTTCAACCTTCAACGAAAGCCTAAATCTTGAAGAGTTGATAGACTGGATTAATGACATGGAAGATTTTTTCGAGTTTGAAGAGATTGAAGACCCTCACAAAGTGAGGTATGTAAAAACAAAGCTAAGAGGCCATGCAAGCATTTGGTGGAGAGAAATATAGCTTGAAAGAGGAAGACAAGGGAGGGAAAAAATGAAAATACAATTCATCCCAGTAGATTATGAATTGGAGCTACTCAAAAAGATGTAGAGCTTGAGACAAGGAATGAGGATGGTGAAAGAATACACGAAAGAATTTCACAAGGTCCTGATTCAAACGAGACAATTTGAAGCAAATAAGGAGAAGGTAGCTTGTTACATTAATGGGTTGAAACCTAGCATTCAAGAAGAGTTGGCATTGGTGAGAATGCCCAACATTGAGGATGCCTACCAATTTTTATTGAAAGTTGAAGAAAGTAAAAAAAGAGGGAGAGGTCATGGCGGAAAAATCAGAGGAAGGAGTTATGATGGAAATTAGAAAAATAAAAAATTTGAAGACCAAGGCAATATCAAAAATTAGAAATTAGAAAATTTTCACCCTCCCATAGATCAAAATCCAAGAGGTAGAGGAAGATCAGGTAGAGGATTCAGAAGAGGTGGCTTTCATGGAACCTATTTTTGATGCAGTGAAGAGGAGCATAGAGCTTATGACTTCCCTCACAATCAAGAAAGAACCGATAGAAGACCTGAAAGCCAGAATATAGTAGCAACCATCAATGAGGAGGATGCACGCTCATCACATTCCAAAGAAGCAGAAGGAGGTGAAGTCTTGATGACAAGAAAAGCATTGTTGAACGAGAAAGATGAACCAGTTCAAAGAAAGAGATTATTCAAGACAAGATACAAATGTGAAGGGAAAACTTGTAATTTCATCATAGATAGTGGAAGCACAGATAACTTTGTATCCGAAGAAATGGTGAGAAAATTGAACCTAGAAAGAAGGAAGCACCCAAAACTGTACTGAATATCTTGGGTACAAGTTAATCAAAAGCTTTTGACAAGTGAACAATGCTTGGTAAAATTTAAAATAGGAGGTTATTTTGATGAAATATTGTGTGATATAATTCCAATGGATGCATGCCATATTTTGTTAGGGAGGCCTTGGTAGTATGATAGGAAGGCAATGCATGATGGTTGTTCTAATACATGTACCATAGTTAAGGATGGTGTAAAGCATAAATTGAAACCTTTGAAAGAAGATTTGCTTCAAGTTTATGGTGATGCAAGGGTTTGTTTAGTTGATGCAACAAAATTTCTAGATGGCATGAGAAATGAGAAATTTTGTTTTTCTTTGATTCCTAAAACTAACAGTAAAAATGTGGAAGATGTTCCTATGGAGGTTGCAAGTTTGTTACAAGAATTTGTAGAAATTGTTTCAAACAATGCACCTGAGGGGTTGCCACCCATGAGGAAGATCAGTCATCAAATTCATCTAATACCAGGAGCAATTTTTCCTAACAAGGCAACCCATAGAATGTCTCCAACCGAGAGTGAAGAATTGAACAAGCAAGTTCAAGACTTGTTGCGGAAAGGCTTGATTTGAGAGAGCCTAAGCCCATGCATAGTGCCTATTGTTTTGGCACCAAAGAAAGGAGGAGAATGGATGATGTGCACAAATTCAAGGGCTATCAACAAAATCACCATCAAATAGAGATTTCCATTACCTAGAATGGACAATATTATGGATTGTTTGAGTGGAGCAGAGTACTTCACCAAGATTGAATTGAAGAGTGGTTACCATCAAATACGAATTCGAGAAGGTGATGAGTGGAAGACAGATTTCAAGACCAAGGAAGGTATGTATGAATGGTTGGTCATGCCTTTTGGACTAACCAATGCTCCTAGTACATTCATGAGATTGATGAATGAGGTATTCAAAGAGTTTTTGGGAAGATTTGTTATTGTTTATGTAGATGATATATTGATATTTAGTAAGACACTAGAGGGGCATTTGATGCATATTAGATTTGTTTTTGAGAAGTTGAAGGAAGAAAAGTTGCTCATTAACTTGAAAAAGTGTAGCTTTATGAAGAGAGAATTGGTATACTTGGGTTTTGTTGTTTTAGGAGGTCTTAAGATGGACCCAAAAAAGGTGAAAGCCATTTTAGAATGGCCTACACCTAGAAGTGCTACCGAGGTGAGATCATTTCATGGTTTGGAAAGCTTTTACAAAAAAATTATTAGAGGTTTTAGTAGTATTTGTGCACCACTAACTGAGACCATGAGAGGAGATAAAAGAGATTTCAGATGGACTACAAGAGTAGCAAGAAGCTTCGATTTGTTGAAAGAAAAAGTGACTGAGCGACCTATTTTAGCACTTCTAGATTTCAACAAGGTATTCCAAGTTGATTGTGATATAAGTGGTAATGCTATTGGAGCTATCCTAAGTCAAGAAGGTAAACCCATTGCTTACTTTAGTGAGAAGTTAAATGATGCAAAAAGAAAATATTCAATGTATGATCAAGAATTTTATGTTATTGTACTAGCATTGAAAAATTGGAGACACTATCTTTTACCTAAGGAGTTTGTTTTATTTACTGATCATCAAGCACTTCAATATTTGAGTAGTCAAGGGAAGTTAAATCAAAGGCATATGAAATGGGTAGAGTTCTTGCAAAGCTATAATTTTTTTTTGAAACATAGGAGTGAGAAGTCTAATAGGGTTGCAAATGCTTTGAGTAGAAGACATGCTATGTTGATTGAAATGTAGGTTGAGGTTATTGGATTCAATGAGTTGAAGGAGTTGTATGAGGAGGATCTAGATTTTGGAGAGGCTTGGAAGGCTTGCAAAGAGCCTATTGCTGGTGATAGAATCAAGTGGTTGGATTATTTAATCCAAGATGGTATGTTGTTCAAAGGTAACAAGTTGTGTATTCCTAGAAGTTCAATTAGAGTAAATTTGATTAAGGAAAAACATAGTGAAGGACTTGTAGGGCATTTCGGTTTTGATAAAACCATAGAACTTGTTGGAGAGAAATATTATTGGCCTTAGTTGCAACATGATATCATAAAATTTGTGCAAGGTTGTAGGATTTGTCAGGTAGCAAAAGGAACTAGTCAAAACACAGGTTTATATCAGCCATTTCCAGTACCTGAGAGGCCATGGCAGGAGATTAGTATGGATTTTGTTTTGGGTTTTCAAGGACCCAAAGGGGACATGATTCAATATTTGTTGTAGTAGATAGATTTTACAAGGTGGCTCATTTTATTCCATGCAAGAAGACTAATGATGCTGTGAATGTTGCATAATTATTTTTCAAGGAAATAATGAGATTACATGGTCTCTCAAAGAGCATTGTTTTAGATAGAGATACAAAGTTTGTGGGGTAATTTTGGAGGAAATTATGGAAGAAGATGAAGATTGATTTGAAGTTTTGTTCAACCTACCATCCACGAACATATGGTCAAACAGAGGTGGCGAACAAAAGCTTGGGTAATTTGTTGAGATGCCTAGTTGGAGATAAGCCAAAAGGGTGGGATTGGATTCTACCTCAAGCAAAATTTACATAGAACAACTCAGTGAATAGAAGTACTGGTAAGTCTCTATTCCAAATTGTTTATGGAAGCAAGCCAAGAGTTGTTTCAGATTTGAAAAATATTGATAATGTTGATAAGAAGAGTGTAGAAGCGGAGAATTTTGCTGAACACATAAAGAGCATACATGATGAGGTACAAAATCACATAAAAAAATGAACTTTTAGTACAAGTCCAAGAATGATTTGAAGAGGAGACAAGGAGTTTCAAGTTGGTGATGAGGTAATGGTACACTTGAGAAAAGAAATATTTTCAGTTGGTACCTATAACAAGCTAAAAATGAAGAAGTTTGGGCCTTGCCGAATTGTGAGTAGGCATGATTCAGGTAATGCATATGAAGTAAAGTTGCCTAGTGGACTTAATGTTTCACCTATATTTAATATTTCTGATCTAACAAAGTTTCATGAAGCTGAAAGTGATGAAGGTACCATGGGTGAAACAATTCATATACTAGCACCTACTTCAGAAGAGGGGAAAATAGAGGCAATTTTGGATAGCAGGGTGAGTAGGAGTACAAAGCACAAACAATACTTCGAGTACTTGGTCAAATGGTTTAGAAGGCCTATTGAGGACTCATCTTGGATGTTAGAAGCTAAATTTGAATGTCTTGATTACCCTCTTGAGAAGTGACAGGGTCACTTTTCTTCTACCTTGGGTGTCTAATGCAGGAGCATCCATGGTGTACTGACAATCCTATGTCACCTTGAAAATATTTTATTTTTCTTTGTTTGATTTCAATAAGGGACTAGGTGATAGAAAATAATAATTTTTCATTTGGAACATTGTAGATTTCCTTTGTGTGAAAATTTAATGTAACTTTTGATGGGAAAATACCCCTAGTAACTCGGTAAATGTAATTTGCAAAAGGTTAGGTCTTTGGGAGTCCCACTTTTGGAGGATGTCAAAAGGGGTCATATTTGCATGTACATGTGTCATATTTTTTCATAGAGTGGGATTCCAAAAGAATATTGCATGTTGCTTGCATGTCTTTGCATGCAACAACTATTATGACAAGCTGTAAGGAATCTGTAAGAGGTGTAAGTTGACATAACATCTCAAATTTGGTTGGTCAAGAGTCTAGGCACTCAAGAGAGGTTAGCATGCATTGCACCACATGTCTTATGGCATATTTTCAAACTCCCAAGGTTGGGTGTACCTTTCTCAAGGTGGTTTTGGTTGATGGTTTTGGAAAACTAGGAGTTGTTTTCTCCTTCTACATCCTCTATATTATTCATGCCTTTTCATTTTGGAGGGGGGCTTGGAGAAGTGAAGTTTGCATACCTAGATGCTGTCGAAATTGCACCAGATTGTTGAAGACATATTTGTTGCAAGTGTTGCATGTAGGAATGAAGAGGAGCCCATGAACTTCAATCTTTTGTAATTTTTTGCATATTTGAAGACAATAAAAGTTGCAGATTTTCTCTTCCAATTTCAGTTCTTGTTATGTATTTGTTGCCTTCATTTGTTATCTTTTATGAGGTTTTATAATCATATTTGAAAGGGAGAGTCTCCCTTTTCATCATTCTTGATGTGAAGTCTTTTTATTCATGAACATCTACTTTTTGATAGTCTTTTATTGATGTGAATTCACCCTCACTTAGAGTCTTTTATTGTTGAGACTATACTTTTAATGAGTCATTTATTGATATGATTATTCTTTTGATTGAGGTCATTTATTGATAAGATTATACTTTGAGTAAAGTCATTCCTTGTTGAAGGTTATACTTTTAGTTTGAGGTTATTTATTGATACTCTTGAAGGGAGTCATTTAATGTTGAGATAAACCATTGATTGGAGAATTTTATAGTTGGGATTGTACCTTTGGCACTAGAGTCATTAAATGATGTGATGTTATGTTATTTTGTTTGGTTACTCTTAAAGGTTATACTTTTAGTAGGAATGTTATAGTCATAAGTTGTTCCTGGGGTTAACAATTACCCAACGGAGGGAATTGCCTATTCATAGTTTATTATAAAAAAAATAGGTTGTTCCTAGGGTTAATGATTAGCCAACTAAGGGAATTGCCTATGCATAGTATAAGAATGGTCACTAAACAAATTGAGCTAGGATAGTGGGTGAATAGATGCCACTATTATATGAAAATTTGGCCAAAGTAGTGTAAGTAGCCACTGTTTACACTATTAGTTCACTATGTCCAGTATAGACAATTTTAGTTTGGGATTTTCATACTCGTAGTTGTAGCTACCATATGATTAGGTTCTAGATTGTAGGGCACAACACTAAGCTCAGAAAGACTATTTGTTATGGGGTTTTACCAACCAATCTCTTCATCGAAGGGTAGGGCTATCTATTAGTTAAATAGATGTGTGGGGGACCACATTTGAGTCTGTGGTTGGTGGAAAAGTGCTTGAGTAATGCTTCTCCTCATCAATTGGCAGTTGAGATTTGCAGGGGATTTCTTGGACTATTTGTTACTAGTGCTAATGAAGCTCAAAGGAGCTATGTATGTTTTCTTATATCCATTTCTATGGAAGTTGTAATGAATGAGATGTTATCTTGAGATTTTATATATGTCATTGTTTTGGAAAGATTGTAATATTCAATTATAAATGCAAATGGAAAGTTTGGAATATGTGTTATTTCAGATGTGCATTTAGTCTTTGAATTACAAGAATTTTTTTATTGCTATGTGATGGCATCGTGAAGTATTCACTTGTGGTTAAAACATTGGTATTTCTTTTGAGTAGAACAACAGGGTTGTTACAATATTTATCAAATTGAATGGAAATGGTTTATTGAATTTTTGTTTCAAATTATAAACTTTTTTTTCCTTCTAAATTTCTTATTTGTTTGATCTATGGACTTGAATTTTATTTGTTGAGAGGGTATGGATTGAGAGTGAGTCCATTTTGAGATTTGTTTGTTTAAATGTGCTTTATACATCATTTGATGAGCCTTATATCTTATTTAGGGTACTTCATTTTGGTAGTTGAGGTCTCAAAAAATAGAATTAATTGCACATAACCTAGAGTAGAAAGAATTATTTGTTAGAAATCAAGATTTTTAACCATGACAAAATGAGAACATATATTGTTCAATAAAAAATTAATGCATGTTTCATTTAGAATCAAAAGTTGTACACTAATACATTTTTTAAAGAGTGTATTTAATTTGAAAGATTTAAGATGACATCGACAACTATGCTTTATGCATTTGGACAAAAGATTTGCATCAAAAACTATTTGGTATGATGACAAAAATATAATATTTTAATATGTCATCTTTATCTCCAATGAATTATATTGACTTATTGACTTATATCCACTGTAAAGTTAAAAATTGACCACTATTACTTATATTTTAATAGAAAATAAACTAGCAATCGCACCTGTGGGGTGCAATGGGGACGCCGAAGAGAATAGAGTGATAATTTGAAAGTGATAATAGTAAGTTAAAATTTGAGAATTCATTAAGGTTAAGATATAAAGGGTCTTTGTCTTGTACAAAGATAAATAGAATATCAGTTAATCTAATTAGATTGTCCAGATTATCATTTTGCATTACATTTGGCATTTGAGTGCCTTCTTGTCTGTGTGACCTGTTAATCATAAACTGTGCTACACAATACAAAAGATATCCTACTTTTGTGACTTTATTTGGAATATTGGCAGACCTTTTCCCATTAAAATGAACATTGTTGAATATCTCCATTAGAAGCACAACATGATCTGCCTGTCTTCTTAGAAACCTGTAACAACCAATATTTGTGCAAAAATCTTGTATGAAGCGCAATAGCTCTAAATCCAGATATTTATAGATCTACTCTTTGTTTATCATGAATAGATTGAAGCAACAAGCTGTAGGGAGACTGATTTTGCTTCGTGTCAATTTTTCTGAAATTCTACTTTGGTAGGGTTTCATAATATTTTCCTGCAAATTCTGCCCATTTTTCTCAATGGCATCCTTATAACACAACATATTATTCAGTGTTGTTTTGGTTTTAGAGTGTGAATCTATGTTGAAACAATCTATCAAATGTTGAATTAGAAGGTCAAAACTTTTGTATCACTATCTCTGTAAAAAATAGTTGCCACTTTTCATGTGACCAAAGAAAATTTGAAGTTGCAATATTTTTTGAAGCTACAGAATTCCTATTACATATAAACCTGAAGTGAGTGTGCTTCAAGATGGCATGTAAGTGTGCTTCAAGGTGGCCTAGAAATGCAACACCCATGGAAAGCTTATTATGGACAAGAAAACTGGTAGAAGCAAAGGGTATGCCTTTGTTACAACATAAACTATTGAATTCTTTCTCTCATTTCGTGTTTGCCTTGCCTTGTAAATGTTGTAAATGCAAAAATAGGGCTAAACAGATGATACAAATTAGTCCAACATAGCTATCAGTAAACAGCCTCCCCTACAGATTTAGGACAAAGTCTGTAACAACAACAACTCATATCAGGAATACAAGCTTTTGTATAGTATTCTATAACTGGGAAGTCCTTAATTCACAAACTATGAGATGCTCATCTTATAGGGTAATCTTGTAAAAACGTATGGAACCAACTATTTGAAGAGGTGAACTTTGGCAAACAGTCAACTTAGCTTTCATTTTGTGTGTAAAATTAGTTTACTGTTATTTTTGAATCATAGGGGTTCCATTGCAGTGATTGTTTCACTGAAGAAGACCAGACTTTGGCATGAAAGAGGATAATGTCTATTATCTTCCTCTCTTCTATATCTTTGTTTGTCTTCAACAAATTAGATTTAGCTGCTGTTTCGTTTTCTTAGTATTCTTTTTTGAAATATCTTATATTTTAGAATATAGTGTTCTTCATCTTTTTCTAGGAGGCCTGTGTAATTTTCAACATTGGAGGTTAAATGCACTAATATTTTATTTAACAGAGTAAAAATCCCTACAATATTATTCTGTTGTATATATATTTTATATCTCTATGAAAGCTAATACAACCTGTTCTACAGTCAATGGATATGTATTTTTTTTGTTTTTCATTTATTATGTTCTTTCATTATCAACAGAAAGGTGTTGTCAAGGATTTTGGGGGAACCCTTCCTCTGGTAACTTTATATATATATATCCAAATTTACTTCCCTAAATTGATTCAGAAAGTCATAAAATACATTTTTACTAATCTGGGATTACAATATGAAAGATCTCTACTATGGGCTTCTAGTTCTATTTCGAGGGGATCCTGGCCCATACCAAATATCAGATATGAATCTGCTGATCATGACTCTGTCAGTTCAATTCAAAAGATTAAGAGTCAATTTCCAACTTCAAAGGTTTGCCTACAAATTAAAAAAATCAATGGCAGGGGTTCCATTGATGGTCTGAGGCAGTGTCTAATTCTTTTTTTTGTTGGCTGGATCTAGAGTTTAAAATTCTTTTTGAAACTTGCTAAACATCCAAAACACCCAAACACAAGGAAAATGAATAACTTGAATTCTTTCTTGACTCAATGCACATTTTTGCATCCAAGTCAAATTAACTGCACACTAGTCCCTGAATAAATCAACTCCACACTAGTCTCTGAATAAATAAGAAAACTCTGTACCAAGTAACTATTCTGAGCACCCACTACATAATTACTATTGGGTTTGGTTCAAGATGGCATGTAAGTGTGCTTCAAGGTGGCCTAGAAAATCTTTATATCCAACTACTACAGAGGCTGCTACCCAACAGTCTAAACGCAATACAATCAATGATATGGGTATTCTTGTTCTATGTGAGTAAATGTAGGTGGCATTGATTGGCAGTTTCCACTAAATTAGTTTCTACCATGTAGTTTAATATTCACTATTTTGATTTTTGAGCAAAATTAAAACCATAGTGTATGGAGCTTCATGAGAAGTTGAGAGTTTCTGTTGTAACTTGTTTACCCCGAGCTACTTCTACCTACAATGCTTTTACAGTGTTCATGGTGAAGGCTGAGAGGAAGCTACAAAGAAGAACAACTACAGAAGCTACAATGTGAGGGCCAACTTCAATTGGTTCATCTCATTTAATGCATACCCATTATTTGATTTGCCATGATTTGGTCTGAGTGAAACGGTGGCAGTCTACAAGAAAATATATGTTTGAACAACTGCAATGGATCATCATTACACTCTGTTGGAGTCAAGAGCAAATGGTTGCCAGGGTGCATTTTTCTATCTTCAAATGAGATTTAATGGTGGATCCAGAATTGGGGCGTTTTATCTCCATTTACATTGCATTTGCTGATAGTCTTAACGTTTTGGTTGATTGGAATTGCATGTTGAGTGGATGTCATGGAGAAAATGACTAATTGTCCATTATAGCTGGAAGCTTTGGGTTTTTCTTCTGTTCCTTTATCTTAAAACTGTGATTGTGTTGTCTACATATGAACGAGACAAAAACTGCTGGAGTCATCACACTGTACACCTATAACATCCAACTTGTTTGTACTTGGAGATAACACTTGACTGGGACACCCCTTTCCAAAGCAATCACTCAAAGCTCTATTTGTGCTCAAGTCAGTCAAATTTTTATTTTCATTTTCATTTATCACTTGAACAAATCCAGATTCTGAATGTTCTGTCACATTTCTATTTAATATTGGAACACACATCTACCCTCCTAGTCCTCCGTTTTTGCCTTCCATGATCTGGGCAACTACCCACATGCTGTTCTCAAATTGGTTTCCCCTGGTCCCCTAGACCCACTGTATTTTAACCTCGAGGGAGTGGATTTCGAATGTTGGAGAAGCACCAGTTTGATTTGATTTGATGTGGGTCTGGCTTTTTTATTTCTCTTTTTTATAGGCTCATATCATGTGACTTCGGCTCTGCTAATGCATATGAGGAGGAAGCAAAAATGCCATTGAAGTATGTAAGTGTATTGGGTGATAGGCAATGAGAAGGTGGAAGGGACATCCTATCAGGCACCGGCTGGCTGACTTGTTCCAATGCAGGGTGGAACTTGGTCCAGCATAGCTTATATTTTCAGAATAATATGCTAACCAGTTTCTCCTTCAACAACTATAGTCAAATTCTATGCCCTTAAATAAATCATGGTCCACGTCTGCATACTTATGAAGAACAAAGCATTTAAGCTACACATAATTTTGTAATGGTCCCAACTAAACCATGAATGGTAATGAAGGGGTGCTAAAAAGATCAATACTTCTATTTTAAGGGCTTTACAGTTCCAATACCTCCCCACTGCAGAAGCTAGAATGTAATCACTATCATTCAATCATAGGAGACAATAGAGACAGTAACAACCAAAGGTTTTAGTAGAATGATATTATGAAGACTGTCGAAGTAAATAGCTTTAGAAGGTTTATCTGGTGTCTGAATATTTGTCAAGAACAGAGCAGAGACTACTGTTGCAAGCAGTTTCTGAAACAGCTTGGAGATTGCTTTGAACTGTGACTGTTGCAGTGGGTGTCAGGGGATTTGAGTCACAGCCATGAAAGGGTACTACTGTTATGTTGGAGCAGCCGCTGTCAAGCTTCCAAGAATGTTAGTCATCATGATGCTTCTCCTGGCTGCCTTGATATCATTTCAGCCTCCAGGAGCCTCTGGAATGAGAGATTCTGTTGGAATTAGGCACAGGCTATATGCAGTGCATGGAGGTGCAGAGGCTCAAGTGAAATTTCACAAAGGGGCCACACCAGATCTGAATTATGGCAGTGTAAAGCGTAGAGTCCCCAATGGTTCAGACCCCATTCATAACAGGTACTGTGGGGGTGATTGAATTTTGTTTCTAGGATAGCTTAAATTTTTTCAACAATTGGGTTTTTCAGCACTGCAAGGCTTTTTACAAGTTTCAGCCCTGCAGCTTCACCCTTTTAGCAACAGGGGATGCCCAGAGCAAGAACTGAAACACTCAACCTCATAAGATACCAGTTATGAGATGAATCGGTATGAGAGATGGATAACTAATGAAATGTTTCAAACCATCAATTCATTGGAATCTAGCCAAACCAAGAGTTTAAGGGAACTTTTTTGTCAAATAAAACAAACACAATCATTTCCCACTATTGTATGTCAATGAGATGGAAAATTACTACCAGAGGCAGAAATTCAAAGCGGCCGACTAGTTAGGAGTTGAATCTAGGACCTCTCATTTTCTGCTTATGACTTGTATTACAGAAATTCGAAGCCGTTCTTAAACTTTTCATGGACTAGTTAATAGTCGAATCTTGTCCTACTTATGACTTGTATTGCAGAAACTCGAAACCATTTTTAAACTTTTCATGTTAGGAGTCGAATCTAGGACCTCTCATTTGCTGCTTATGACTTGTATTAATTCATAGCTCAAAATTTGCATTTATGATTTGTATGTTGAATGTTTTCAGAAGAGTTGGGAAATCAGGGGAGCCTCCAGCAGTTTAGCAGAAGGAAGAGTTTGATGAAGAAAAGTTGGAAAAAACTAGTATCAATGAAGCCCTTCAAGGAAGTAGTGGTTTGCCAGTATATTAATACGAGACTAAATCTATCACTTCTAAATACAGGGTAAAAATTTAGAAAAAAGGCTTCTAAGACAAAAATATAGTTGAAGCAACTGTATCAGTCCAATACATATCTTGACTTGTTTATGGTATTCATCGTTATTTTACACTGTACAAACAACAGAATTGTCAGATTTGCTTGTTTCACAGACATATTTTTGAGCTTACAAAATAGTGAGAAAAAAATATATGAAGATAAAATTATGAGTCATCATGTGTGGCCACCTGTCCACTGTATTGCTGAATTATTGAGTGCATGATAAAATTGATTTGCAAAATCAACAGGAAGAAGAAAAGTTCAATTCAAATACCTCTCTTTCAGAAGATTAAATGTATTCTCCATTATTCTCACATAAAGAATAGCAAAAACATGGTAAAAACAAGAGACATGGAAGAACAGTATGATGCACACTTTTATAGTGAATGGATGCAAAAACAATAAATCTTGGATATTCTAGTTTTGTTTCTGGAAGCTCAGAGATCTGGTAGACTTCCGTCAGGCCAATGTATTACATGGCGTGACCACTCTGGACTCATTAATGGATTGCTGCAGGGTGTATGTTTTCTTTTCCTAAATACCTATTATGCTGAACAGTAGCGATACTATATAATGTAGCAAGATATAAAAGGAAAACCCTAGAAAAATCGAATACGATAAACTAGAAGTGACTTACCTACAGATTCTGTGCCAATTGTGTCGATCTGTCAATGATGCGAATGGAAGAAAATGGGCAGAGGTCGCAGGAAATTTTCAACAAACCCAAAATTGTTACTGTTGCTGCTTGCTGCTTCAATCTGTTCACAGTTAAGGGGCGGAAAGCATTAGCAGCGGAATAAGGAGTAAAAAATGGAGTGGAAATCATTAAGGGCAACAGAAATGCGCCTTACCTCACGATTCTGCACAAATATCTCTTGATGCCGCTGATAAAAAATAAGGTAAACAAACTAACGCATATATTAAGAGGGCATATATTTTGAAAGGAGTTAATGCGACATTGAACACAGGAAAGCTCAATGAGTGACACGCCGAAAGGGGCATTCTATCGTGCTGTCAAGGAGGCCGACTCTGCAATAACTGCTCTGAGTGACACGCCCAAAGGGGCAATCTATTGTGCTGTCAAGGAGGCCGACTCTGCAATAACTGCTCTGTAGATATTTTCGTCTTCTGCAATAACCTCTGTGCCATCCGCGGAAAGACATTCAATCGCTCAGATGCATTTGGTCGCAAGCGATCGCCTGTGCACGATTCTAGACCGTTGGACGCAAAAAGCCCTCCCAAATACTAAGCATGGGACGCCTTCGGCGTAATAATTTATATATTAGATGAAATTAAATTACAACAATTATAAAATTATATTTATTAATATTTTTATATTTAAATAATAATGAGAATATATCTGATTAAAAAATTCTAATATAATATATAAACAATATTAAACCTTTAGCGTGCACCTGCAAAACTCTCTCTGCGATAATATAAAAACGACCATCCGCGTGATAAATTTTGTCCAGAGGAGTCTTTCCATCTCGTGAAGAGCGTACAAAATAGACAGGAACGACAATATAAAATGTTTGTACACCTCTATAACTTTATTTAAGCCTGCAAATTATGTACAATACTTCTGTCGATTTCTTCATAAAGAAAAACTTCAAAAGTCTGCAAAAAAATGTACATAATTTTGTCGATCTTGCCCATGTGCTTTCCTCCAAATACAGGCACATTTATAAAATTATTGTAATACATTGAACTTTGATGCAAAACTTTTCTGGCAAAACCTGTTTGCTTCAATAATTTTAATGCAAATAGTCAACTTAAAAATAAATAAAAGTATTAGGCTAAACATTGTTGACCCTTGGGAGAATGAAAGAGTAGATTCTAAAATTAAAATTGACATATGCTCAATTAAAAAGCTGTGCACTTCCGGAATTTTTAATGGTGTAGTACCTACAGCACAGTAAATGTTCAATGATGGCTACAGAAATAAATATGATCATTTCTATTGGTCGCCAAGAGTAGACAAAAGCAAAGGAAATAGCACAGCATGGCTTTCAGCAATCGTCAACTCTCATTTTCTTATTTTTCACCCAAAACCAAATTTAGTAGCACCGCCGAACAAGGCCTGCGATCTTATAAGAAGCTCAAATACTCTTCTTCGCTTATTTGCGTGCAATGCCACTGCTCTACGATTTCCTTTTCCAGCCAAGTGGCTATTCGTAAGGGTACTTTATTTTTGCGCTGTCAAATTTGATGAAATCTGTGGTTGTTAGATGAATTTCTGGATCACTGTTTTCATCATCTGGTAGTAATAACATTTTCTAATGTTCTGAGCAGATTTGGAGACACTTGTATCAATAATCTTTTTCCTTTAGGACTATCATAACTACAGTTTAAATTGAGTAGTAGTAGTAGTTTAAAAAAATGCCTTCCAAAGGCAAGAAGGTTGGAGCACTGCCTCATGAAATTTTATTGCCAACTGTAAGCCTGTATCCAATCACATTCTTTTTTAAAAACAATCGTTTTCTCGTGATACTTCTAACAATGGATCTTCGGGGGAAAAAGGTAGTGGGACACTGAAAGACTTACAAAAGTTTGCAGTTAACAGTCCCTGAATTTTTATTAGTAGTCTTAATCTCGTATATATTCAATCAGACATTATCGTGATAACCCCTCACTTTACCGTAATCTTTAACTAAAATATTTGCCGATACCCCGCAGAAAATATAGGAATGCCCCCTTTTGGGATCATGAGGCACGCCCAGCTGTTTATCCAGGCTTCCCCGCCTAAACGTTGCTCTCTAAAGTAAAGTGTTTTCAGATTCAACTGATTCTCTCAAAGTAAAGTGTTTTCAGATTCAACTGATTTAGTTAATTAAAAGATATAAATTTTTTTTTTAATCTTTTTTTCTTCTATTTACTCATTTTATACAAATGAGATAGTATTTGATTTTGTTATCAAGTTTTTCTTCTTCAAAAAATATTTGTCTCTATATAAATCTTTTGTTGATGATCATAAGTGAGGTTAAATTTATTATCATAATATTTCCTCTTTTCTTTCTAATATCTTTTCCCACATAAACTTATAAAATTTATTGATAACAATTTTTTTAATATCTTTATTATTAAGAAGACATACATTTAAGTTATTAATTTACTTATCTATTTGATGTTTTATTTCATCTAAAACTTCATTTTCTTCCAATGATAACCTTCAACAACCTATTTACCTCTATTTATTTAATATTTTCAGACATACCATAACAATAACTTCAATAAAAAGTACTGAAAAACGTTGCATCAAAGTATAAACTAGATGTTCTTTAAAATTGAGTGACATAAAACCCAATGGGCTGCTCTTGCTATGTACATTATCCATGTATAAATTAGCCAGCCAATTTGAATCTGCATCTTCTATTACTCATATTCCATATGCAAGCCCACTCTGCAAGCTGCAAATGCCTAACTCAACGTAATACTCAAAGCCATTTCAACTTAATCTAAAACACAGAAGTCAATTAAAAAATAAAACTGTAAAATCATACATATGAGGTAAATTTCTAGTATTCTATTTTAAAAGGGCTTTTAAAAGAACTGTGTTGAATTTTTCTATCAAAATGTTTTGAATATATAGATAAAAAAAACATTGACAAATGATATGAAAATTGCTCAATTAACTCAATAATTTTTCCCATGTTAAAACAGAATATTCTTTCCTAATGTTCTAAAGCCCCATTAAGGAAGGCTAGAAAACTTAACGAAAAATCCATTACTGAGGCGCCAAGTGCTGGAAAAAAGACCCAGTTCACAGCTGGCAATGAAAAATTAGGAACAGTTGTTGCTAATCTTTAGGGCCCCACAGCTTCTTAGCCTCCATAACCCACTTCATGTCTGAAGAAAAAGATAATTTCAGGCAAACATTTATTGGATACAGACTTGAGGCTGGCAATACAAATTTAGGGGCAGTTGCTGCAAATCTAGAGCCTCCCACTGATTCTTGTCCTTGAAAACACTTTTTATAAATAATAACTGCTCCTCAATTAAGTTGTAGATTATCTTTTATGGCAGTTTTAAGATTTCATCTAGTGCATGAGACGCCTGCGGGAAAGATAATGGCATGTATTCCCTTTCATGGACCCCTACCTAAGTTAATATTAGCTTTAGAAACTGTGAGGTTTTGGGCCATTTCTTAAGGCTGTGCAGGGGTAAGCTTGGATAACTTTGCCACATTCTTAAGATTTTGAAATTACTTCATGTTCTAATATGTTCATGAAAAGCTAAAGGTGATTTTTAAGGTAGCTTCTCCACCAGCTCTAATTAGCACATAAGAACAATCCCCTGAACTTTTAAGCTTGAAGTTTTTATTCAACAGATGCTAATGAAAAATTCCTGATCGTGAATTGCTTTTGCTGGTAATTTGTAGCCTACAAAATTTAATTTATGATTAGTAAATGCTTATGCTAAGGGGAATAAATAGGAGAAGAAACCAAGTTCTTCCATGGAAATGTGGATGGCAATGCTGTACATCGAAGTGTGGTTCGGTTAGGCTTGCCCAGCAAAGGTCGAATGGCTGAAGAGACCTTGGCTTTGCTTAAGGTATGCAAGAAATTATACATGCTCATTTATTGTAAATATTACAAAATTTTCTAGAGGCTTGAATTCTTAATTGATTCTCTTTTCAATCTCATATACTTAATTCTTATTTATCTCTTTAATTGAGCATTATTAAGATATCTTTGCTTTGATAACCATTGTATCATGAACAAATTTGCAAAACATGCTTAAGAACTTAGTTTGTAGACTAGTTAATATTCATCTTGTTTTAGAATTTCACTTCCTCGTCTCTTTTTCGGCATGAATATTAACTAGTCTGCAAACTAAGTTCTTAAGCATGTATATTAGGCATCTTGATATGTTTGAAACTTTGATGTACTTGGGTGATCCCCACCATGGTATGAATAGCTCTTGTAAAGAAATTTTTAGACAAGAACATTTATTTTGTTTAATTTCTTGACAGGATTGTCAGCTTGGAATTAGACAGGCCAATCCTCGACAATATGTTGCATATGTCCCTGGGGTAAGTATGTTTTTCAGACGAAATATCGTTGCCATATTAGACTTCTGAATTGAAGCTTTTAAACCAAATCTATGTAAGAGGCTAGGAAGTATTTAGAATAGTTAAGGAGTTTTTGTGGGAATTTGAATTATGGCACCATTTTATTTTGAATTGACATTTTCTGGCACGGAGCTTTTGCATAAGGAATGTATGTAGTTTAACTTGCACATGATTAATACTGATTTCATAATGAAACTTGAGTTTTACTTGGAAGGAGAGGTTTTTGGGAATAGTGAAATGGGCACTTCTATATGATTCTGTTTACCATGAATAGTCACTTGTAAGGAGTTTGAACTTAAAGCTGCTTTTTGGTAGATAAATCTAGATACTTATTACTGTTCGTGTAATCTTCTCATTTTTATAGGTGGGGGTAAATCGATATACATTGTTCTTTCACTTGCAGCAACGGCATGCATATCATATACGGAATGATGAATATCTTATCCTCTTGTATTCCTTTACTGCTTAAAACATTGACTCCAAAATAACTGGACATTTGATGAACCTGATCTGAATCGAAGGCGCAACCTTCTGACTTAGCATTCTCTGGTAGTTAAGGTGACATTTTTATGTTAATTGTGTTTAACTAAGTACAGTCACTACCAAGGGTTTTGACTTAAGGCTATTCTTTGTAAATAATTCCTTGAAATATTTGTGACATCATATTTTAACAGATAGAGATACACAGATTCGTTCAATGGTATGTGTATTACGTGTGGAATGGTGAATCAGTTATTTCAGTTTACTTTTGTATCTTTGCCATTCTCAACATTGTGTTAGGCTAGGAAATGGACTGCGAATGAATTTGAAAATGAAAGAGTGAAAGCCAATTCTCATTCACTTCAATGTGTGTTACAAAGTACTACATTTATTCCCTACACCTAGGATTATGTACAATAGTATTGCATCCTCCCTTTAATCTACAGGGGTTATTGTAAGACCAAGCATGGCTTTGAATTTTCAAAAATTTCTATTCCAATCACTCTGGTTAGAATGTCGGCTGGTTGTTATGTCAAATCAAATGATTTTTTTTGTTGATGTGTGTTGTGAAAGACTGGATTTTCTATCATTTTGATTATAGAAGTGTTGTCGACCATAAGAGGTGATGAAGAAACTCATTACACGTAAAAATATTCAAGAATCCTTTTGAGCCTTGAAATTTCTCTTGTTGCCTTTGAAGCTGTGACATATTCTACCTCCTTTGATGAGAGGGCTGACATTGACCGCTTCTTTGAATTCCAAGAGATGACTGTTGATCACAGATGCATTATGAAACCAGAAGTTGATTTCCCTTCTTCTAATTCCACTACATATTCTGAATTTGAATATCCGACTAACTTGAACTATTGTGCATTGAAGTATTTTAGTCCATAGTTTTGAGTTCCCTTGAGATATTGAAGAATATGCTTTGTTGCTACTCAACGATTTTCTCTAGGTTGTTGCTTGAATCTAGAGAGTACTCCAACAATAAAATAAATGTTTAGTCTTGTTGTTGTTGCATAGATTAGACTTCCAGCAAGTTGTTTGTATTTAGTTTCATCTACAAACTCTGTAGTATCATTTGATCTCAGTTTCAATTTTCCCTCCATAGGAGTACTGAAAGGCTTACAATTTGTCATTCCGAATTTTCTCATAATTTCACCAATGTATTTTTTGTTGAGTTATTAAAGTATACTCTAATTTTTGAACTACTTCAATACCTAACTAGTAATGAAGGTATACCAAATTAATTATTTTTAAACCCTTTCTTTAGCTCTACTTTTATTGTTGCCTTCTACTTTTCATTTTTACTTGTTATGAATAGATCATCCACATATACAACCAAGTATACAACTATCTTGTAACTTTCCTGACAAGAAGAGTTGTATCTTCAAACTCAAATTGTTTGAAATTCATCTTCAGGAGGTGCTCCATGAGGTTTTCAGACCAAGCTTTTGGGGCTTTTTCCAAACCATTTCCAGACCAAGCTCTTGGGGCTTGTTCCAAACCATACAACAATTTTATCAATTCACACACCTTTTGTTCTTGACCTTCAACTGCAAAACTTTTTGGTTGTGACATGTATACTGTTCTTTGAGATTACAATTTAGAAAAGCTCTCCCCACCTCCAAATGACGGGTTTTCCACCTATTTTGTGCAGCCAAAGCAGAAGAAGTATAAATGGTAGTCCACTTCACTATAGGTGCAAAGGTTTTTTCATAGTTGATTCCTTCTTTTTGAGCATTAACACTTTGTGAAAAGTCTAGCTTTATATTTGTCAAGTGAATTTCTGCTATGTACTTGTTCCAAAGACCCACTTATAGCCACTATGTTTACTATGAAGTGGAGGACCATTAAGTCCTAAGTTCCATTCTTCAATTTGGCATCATATTCATTTTTCATTGCTTTTCTCCACATCGATCTTCTCAGCTTCTTTGTTGGAAGTTGGTTTTGAATCAATTGCAATGTTGATTTCTTATTTTGGATGTCAACCTAGATTTTTGAAGCTTATCTTGAATTTCTTCAAGGGACTCTTTGTATTCACTTCTATTGTTTTTTTGCCTGCTTCATTAAGTTTGACATCTTTCAATGTTTGTGTTGTCCATTTTGGCAACTTTTCTTGTGTTTCATGAGTTACATTTGGTGCCACATTTTCTTGGTCAAAAGCTCCTTCCTCGAGAGGTATTACTTGTGTGATAGTTTCTTGATCATTTTCCAAAATACATCATTTTTTGATTGTTGTTGTTTTGAAATATAGTCCTTTGCAAAAGGCATTGCTTGGGAAATAGCTTGTCCCCTTTTGTAGTTTCTAGAATTGTTGTTGCCATCCAAGGTATCACCTTGGCAATGAGTTGATATATAGTTTGCAAATTTCTCAAGTTGACTCAGTTGTTGATCAATGCTAGTTGAATCATTTGTGGTTTCACAGAATACCACATTACTTGCTTTGAGAAATTTCTTATTTTTCTCATCATACATTTTGTATTCATTTGGGTAATTCTGAATACCCGAAAATAATGCATTTGCGGCTTTTGTGATCCAACTTGTTCCTATCCTCCTTGGGAATCAATGCATAGCATGTGCATTTGAAAATGCAAAGATGCTGCACTAAAGGAAGGTGATCACACCAATTTAATATGGAGTCTTCATTTGAAGAGCAGCTAAAGGTGATTTGTTGTGGAGATAGACTGTTGTTTGAGCTGATTCTACCCACAAATGTAGTTTTACTCTGAAATACTACATTGCCCAAATCAATTATCATATTCATTACAATTTTGTTCATCCTTTGAAGTTTGAACTATCCATTATGTTGAGAAGTATGAAGTACTGTGAGATGATGCTTGATCCCATTTTTCTTAAAATAGTCTACAAAAACCTTTGACATGAATTAACCACCATTATCAGTCCTTAGTGTGCCAATATGAGATTGTGCATCATTTTCAAGCATTGTGCGAAACTATTGAAAAGTTTCAAAAGCTTTTGATTTTTGCTTCAAAAAAATAGATCTAGGTCATTTTGCTATGGTCATCAATGAACAACAAGAATTGATTATTTCCACCAGTAGAAGAGAATGGTAATAGACTACAAAAATTAGAGTGGATCAACTGAATTTCCTTTTAGATCTTCAATTTGATTTTTGAAATGGTTTGCTTTGTTGTTTGGCCAAAATGCAAGCTTCAAATTTTTCAATTGTTTTGGCCAGAGTTGGCAAACCTACAACACCATTTTTTGCATTGTTCAAATTCTGTCATAGTTTGCATGCCCAAGTCATGCATGCTGTAAAAGACTTCCTGACATGCCTTCTTTGACAAGAAAAAAGCTGGTACAGATTTATGGAAGATGACTATTCAATTTCCATCTTTTTCAGAGGTGTCAGTTCAATTTCTGTGATTTTTGGAATTGCTAGGAGGAAAAAAGAATTTTGAAACATAAAAATAAATTCCAGGAAAAATGAAGAAAACACACCTTCATGATCTGATTACTTGGCTGAACTGAGATTGCTTCAAACAATGCAACTATGCTGATTACCTTTCTCACAGCTAGGTATAGAATTATTAGTTGCAGTTAGCCATCTTCTTCCTCCTTTGATTCTGCTTGAGTTTTTATTTGTTTTTGTTCAATATTTTAGCTGCTGAAATGAAGCCTTATGTTTCTGATATTTATTCTCTTACAAATCAATGGAGAGAAGGAAAACAAATGAGGACAATTGGGAGGAATGTTCAACATAATAAATGCAAGGATGAGAGTTTAGAATTGGAGGATTGAAAAAGTGCAGTTAGTAATATTTTGCCATAGCTCATATACCAATGTTAGGCCAAGAAACGGATTGCAAATGAATTTAAAGTGAAAGAGTGAAAGCCAATTGTCATTCACTTCAAAATGTGCTACATAGTACATATTTATCAGCATGAAATGATTGTTTAGTTCATCTTCAAGATGATTGTTCAACTTCTATTGTATTTAAATAATAATAATATTTTATATTATTATTACATTTATTACCCACTCCTAGGATTATGTACAATAATGATTGTTACACATTGACCCCACAATATAGAAGCACTAGGTTAAGTGATGTTTATTAGGACTTTGTAAATGTTTGGGATGTCTCATTTTGGATATATAGGTGAATAGATATGACTTTTCCCTTTCTTTTGGCAGTGTCGTTTATTATATTTAGGATGGAAAATAGGCTTGTTGGTACCATATTAAAATTTTGTCCGAAGTCAATGTTTTAGCCATTAATCATGATTATCTTTCTTGTCTAGGTTTTCATGTTGTTTTATGTTAGTCATTTTTCACTAACAGTGTTTGTAGGATCCTTATGGGAAAATATATCCAATGGGGAAATCAATCTCAGGAGCTCCAACACAGAAAGTGCAAGAAAATGACAATCTTTTGGAGTTCATACAAGAGTGACAATGGAAGCAAGATTTGAAAGTGGTAAAAATAGGGCAGAAGAAGAAAGAAAGAGGCTAAAGAAAATAATTGGTACACAATTTGATTGGAAAATGCAAGACAAATCTCCTCCAACACACCAAGATAGGATCATAAATAAAGAGGTTGTCTTTCTAGCATGAAATTTCCATTATGGAAAATCCAAATTTGAGTGTTGGGAAAAGTTTTAGTGTTGGTAAAAAAAATAGTTCTCTTTATTGTATGGCAATGGACGATAGGGTCATAAGGTGATTGAGGAAAATTCAAGCTCCAACACAAGAAAATGGAATCTAGAAGGAATAGTAAGAAGTGGTAAAATTCATTAAAATTAGATGTTCCGTGAAAAGTATTAAAAAATGAGCAAAGGAGCTTTCTAGGAATGAAATCCACAAAATGGAAGAAATTTAAGAGAAAGTTTGACAAGTTTATATGAGATGGACTTTTTTCATGGAAAAACCATTTGAAAATTCCTCTAAGTTGGGGAAGGGAGGATATTTCCTCACTACACGCCAAGAAGTGGCGCTTTCCCAACGGCTCATTAGTTTAAAACACCAACAAGATGGTGAAGAGTGGAGATTTCCCCATTGCATGCCAAGAAGTGGAGTTTTTCCTTTGTCATGCCAACATCAAACTTCCACCAAAAATTGAATTGAGTGCCCAAATCCAATTGGATAACTTCTTTTTTTATTCAAGGCAATTAGCCCAAAAAGTTTCAATTTTAGTTGGCAAAACACTTCAGAATTCCACTGTATGGAAAGAGAAGTAGACGGTTTTTAGAAAAGTTCATCTTAATAGAAATAAGGTGCCTAAGTCAAGGATGAAGAACAAATAAAGAATTGGGAGGAGAAAATTGTCAAAGCTTATCCCTTCCTTCATATGGGCACCCAAGATGAGAAGAAAAAAAGAAAATAAAGCGATGAAAATTCAAATTTATATTATTTTTGAAGGGATGAAGATAGAATGTTATGATATTTCTTGGAAATATTTGTAAAAAATCATAAATACAATAGACCACTTTGAGGGGTTACCTCGAATAATCAGATAATATGATATGAATTCAATAATAGTTGATGATTTGGGAGGAATATCTCCCCTTTATTTATAGGCTTAACTATGTAGGGACATACCCCTTCATCCTAATAAAGAGTATTTAAGGTATTAACTAAAACTAATGTTAAGGTTAAGCATGCCACACGTGCTTAACTTATTATACTTAGGAATATATAATATATTCTTAGGAATATAAGATATTAGGGTCATAATATTAGATAGAATATTAGGGACCTACTATGCCCCTCCCCTTCATAAAAGCATTGTCCTCAATGCTTAGTAATTCTAGATGCTTTAGTATGAACTATTCATCTTCCCATGTGGCATCTTCAATTGGCATATTCTTCCACTTGATTAGGAACTCAGAGATAGCTCTATTTCGTAACTGTTTCACTCTTTTTTCAATAATTTTCTCAAGTTGTAAAATAAATTTGCCTTCTTCATCTAACTCTGGAAATTCTAACTAGATCAAAATACTGTTACCTATTAATTTCTTTAAACAAGATACATGGAAGATAGTGAGATGTCCCACCCCAGGTGGACACTTGCAAACTATAATTTTCTGCCTTGGGTTATGTTTTTGCTTGTTTTGATTTTTATTGAGATTATGCCAGGAAAGAAAGAAATGCAGATGACATAAAAATTACAAATGAAAGGATGATAAACTACTGCATTTCATCTCCAACTACTGAAGCAAACCCTTACTCATTTATTCAAATCAGCTTGCATATACATTATATTCTATTTAGCACTTCCTGCGATAATTGAGACATCATTAAACAACATACCCGAAGTCCATAGCATTTAATTACAATTCTGAAACTGTATATCAGCAGGACTGGAAATGTTTATCAGCAAATGGCATTGGTAATTAGCAACTGGCAAACCCTTACAGTGGATGCCTATGAACAAATGATGAATTCTCCAACATATGAATGCTCCAGAATGTTAGCTAATGACCAGCCATCCAAAATGGAGTTCAAAACCAATTCACAAACTAGGCGTTTCAACCTCACAGCAACACGTCCAACAAAGAGGAGGTAGTACGGCCTCTAGAAGAACTGTACGGCCTAGCTGAAATATATGGTACGGCCTTAAATGATAATTGCATTCAGCTAATAAAGATATCAACATACAATCACCAATGTATTCTTCTGATCTGCTCTTAAAGCCTTTAAAAACTTCTGAGATTTTCTCCACTATTATGCATAAGATGATAAGACTCTACAGCTGTAGATGCATCAGCAAATATATAATTCTTTTCTTCAAACAAACCCTTGAATGATCTTCAATTATTCTCCACTATTATGCTCAATGAGACTTCAGGTATAAAGCCTCCAGAAATGCAGCCTTCAAATGTTCTGCACACCCTCAGGTAGCTGAGATCAATGAGAGGCTCTGTTCCCAAAGATCAAATTTGCAGAAGAAACCTGAGGTACTCCTCCAATGCCAACAGCAAAAGCCAAGTGTTAAAAACATTCATCAATGATAATCTTCATTTGCTTTTGATGCTTTTTATACTCCTCTCCAAAGGGGCCGATTACTCCAAAAGGCCCTTTTTAATCATTAAATATCATTAAAATATATTTGCCTTTTGCACTTTATTATATCCCTTCAAGTGGGCGCCCAAATAATGATTATAATGAATTGACTTTATAACTTAAAATAATCCTTTTAAAGCAAGGTCAATAAAGTCATATGATATTGACTCCTTTATATTTTGACTTAAATATCATTAATGACCCCCTTTAATATAAAGTCAACTCAAGTCATTAATATATGCACCTTAATATCTTGACTTTATAATATTAAATGACCTTTTATAATAAAGTCAAATAACTTTAATGATGAGAACTTTAATTAATTAATTATTAAAGCTTTACTTTGATAATAATTAAACTCCATAAATATGTTAGTTTTAGGATTAGGTTAAAAGAAAGAAGAAAAATGCAACACAGTGAACAATAAACACAACAGTTTACCCTGGGAAAACCCTCCTACTTGAGGGAGAAAAACCCAACAAATAATCTCTCATATATATCATGTAAAAGTGCAGAATACTGCTTACAATCAAGGCTGAGTATATACAATGAATGGAGACACTCCTCCATGAAAGGTAACACTTCTCTTTGAGAATGGATCTGCTGCAAGGGAAGGCGAACTGCTGAAGAATGATGAACTGGAATGAATTGAACTTGATTACCAAATGAAGTGAATCGCCTTGTTTATATATATACACCAAGATGTCTTTCCATGAAGAGTCGGCCTCTTTCACATAAGAGATGACTTTACAAGAATGAGATGACTTTCATCAAGTCGGCTTTGAGAATAAATAAATAATTTAAATAGCATGTCCGTCTCAGCATTTAATATTATTTTTATATTTTTGAATTCGAAGGAGAAAGAAATCTCCCGCCGCTACTATAACATCAACAGTCCCTCTTAGCTAGGGAGATATCTTTCCAGATATTCATGTCATGGAGTCTCTCAACATGACACCCACAATGGCTACACCCATTTGTGGAAAAGAGTTCATCACAGAGTCTCTCAATGTGATATCGTCACGGAGTCACTCAACATGACGTCCACCATGGCTACTCCCATGTGCGGAAAGGAACATGTGCACAAGTGCCCATCACGGAGTCACTCAACGTGATGTCGTCATGGAGTCTCTCAACATGACGTCCACCATGGCTACTCCCATGTGTGGAAAAAAACACAAGTACAAAGGATTCATCACGGAGTCTCTCAATGTGATGTTGTCATGGAGTCTCTCAACATGACATCTCATCTCAGTCTCAGAGATGAACAAGGGATCACACCTCATATTTCTTTGTCTCAGAGAAATATACGCAATAAGGGCTTTCACCTCATATTTCTCCGTCACAGAGAAATATACACTACAAGGGCTTTCACCTTGTACTTCTCCGTCACAGAGAAATATACACTACAAGGGATTTCACCTCATACTTCTCCGTCACAGAGAAATATACACAAGGGATTTCACCTCATACTTCTCCATCACAGAGAAATATACAGTACAACAGATCTTCATGATGATGTGACTCCTCCAAAGCTCCAAGTTCTTGCATCAACCTCCTGAACTCCTTGTCCAAGGTTGCCTCTGTTGGTTTTTCAAACTCCCTCTGAATGTTAATTCCTCCTCTTCGAAGAAACTAATCGCAATGACAATCTGAATAGGTTCTTCCTCTTCGAGAGATGTCTACAGTTACCAACTCAGTCCCATGACTGCAAGCTATGTCTCCATTCTTCAACCTGCGTGACTTCCTCACAGGATGCATCAAGCTCTTTCTCCCTCTTATGCTTCTCAGTCCGTCCTGAAAGCATTTTAGAGAGTTTAATAATAGTTCATAGAACTAAACTATCTCGAAGAGAAATACCAATGCTAGAAGCATACATGATTCATTGTTCCAATGTTATTGCATGAATTAATAACTACATAAAAATTCATGAACATTATTCAAACATGAAATACTTATCTCGTTGAAATCAAAATCTCATTAAGTGCTGCACTTAAACGCTTTTCAGGTCTGCACTTATCTTTCTTGAGATCTGCTCATTATTTTACAATAATTTCTTAGATCTGCTCACTAGAATGCCCTGTCCTTCCATCTTCACCAAGGCTTCTATTACTCCAACTGCTTGAAGTACCTAAAGCATTTCGAAGTCTATCATTTATGCAAGCATACAAGGTGTTCTCGATAGCTCAAGTATTTCCGACTCCCACCACAAGTTACATATGCGTTGCCTTGATAAACCCGACACTCGACTCCAACTTTAAGACACATGTAATTTCCGCCACTTATGTATATTGAATCACATTAAAGCACCATAACTTCCTTGATGATTTCAGACCATTTGAGAATGACACCATTGCAGGTATAAGCGACAGCCACAGGTTGAGTTGTCACTATCCAAATAACTATTTTCATATGCAATGACCATATTCAGGCGTCAAATGAATCTCAAACCCATCAGTAAGGAATACACCAATGCAGAACTTTATCTTCTGCCAATTATTTAATTGTGACACTTCCAACTCACACAAAATTTCTAGCTTCCCCTGAAGACTCCACGTTACAAGAAGATGATGCGCTGCCTTTGCTAGGTTTCATAACCACAATTTGGCTTGAATTATAATAATCTTTCCATATCGTCCCATTTCTGGTAATAAAACATTGGCTTTAAAAGAAATATTAACACCATTTCATGATGTAAATCTTGGCATCAAAATACGTGTTTACACAAAAATTAGAATATATTTACTTGCTTCGTGACTTCTAATCCTTCTTTCGTGTGAGGTAGACGACTCTTTTCTTCTCCACAGAACTTTACCCGAATTCTGAAACCCACATATGCTCCCTTACAATGACTCAGCGATAGGAGGTGAAATAGAATAATCTTTCACCGATATTATTTGTCAATATGCCCGATAACATCATGAATGGCGTCAATGTTAGTGAAGATCAATTCGTGCACCCAAATTAATACAAGCTTAAGCATAGACTTGATTTCCATATGTTTTCCTTGTGGTTTCAAGAATTAACCTTGTCCACACTTTGCAATTCCGACTTGATTGAAAACTCACGGATATCCACAATGAAGCGACCTTTGAAAATACGATTGTTCAATTACAAGCTGATCTTGATAATTCATTGCTTTCCAGTGTTCCACGGGGACGCGTCCCCCCCAAAAAAACCTGCATTTCCTAGACGAGGACGTCTTGGAGACTTGGGGACTTGGGGGGACGTCCCCCCAGTAGCCCACCACCAGTGCCACCATCCCACCACCAATGTCGCTATCTCCAAGACGCCACTAGGACTTTGACGATTTCAGGGTGTCCTCAAGATGTCTACGGGACTCCTAGTTGTCTCCAAGATGTATAATTCTTATACTTATACATCTTTTTAAAACTATTTTTTGAAGTACTATATGTATTTCAGCGCCTTGCTGGCCCCTGCCGTCGTCGCCTTGCCGCCCCCAAACTTAGACCCCTCGTCCCCACGTCCCCGTAATGCATCCACTGCCGTCCCCTCGTCCCCATCCCCGAAACCCCGTGGAACACTGTTGCTTTCCAAAATGAACTTCATGGAGAATTTGCTTAATTAAATCTGATCGGATCTCTAGAACCCGCTCTGATACCATGTTAGTTTTAGGATTAGATTAAAAGAAAGCAGACAAATGCAACACAGTGAACAATAAACACAATAGTTTACCCTGGGAAAACCCTCCTACTTGTTGATGGGTGTTTTATGACCGCACCAACACAGAATAAAGTTCCCAACGGTTACTCTATCCTCTCTTGATCAAAATCTCCTGCATGCTAAGATTGCGAGAAAGATCATGCATTCAACTCCAAGGTTCCTTCATGCAGTGGATGTAGTCTCAGTTGGCCTGATGTGATTTGCTGGTATCTCAAGGGGGACTTACCTAATTGTTCAATCAGATATCAAAGAGAGTGGTTTTCACAAGCTTTGAAAGATATGTCAATGAAGCATAGGTTTCTTAAACTAACCAGAAAGTACTGAACTTGAATGGCTCCAAGGATTAAAAATACTATGGTCTATCCTAGGCGTAGGATGTGGAGGTCAACTCTTGCAAACTTCAACCAAGCTTTGCTTCGCCTCACCTTGGACAACTTCCACAGAATTGGTGCAATCTTCAAAGGAGTAGCTAGAGATATTCAGATCATGATTCAACATGAAGATACCATCACGACGATGCATACCAGCATATAAACCGTAATTGAAGTTGGGTCCACAATATTCCAGTTGACCATGCAAGGCGAACTCACCATTAGGGAGCCCACTAGTGGTATGGATTAGCGAAGCTTGCTCAAATTAAACACCGCATTCTACAACTACCATCTACTTGCATGAAATGAAATCTATTTTACTCTAAGCTCTACTTCAAGATTCTAAGCGAATTGGAAGGACGAAGAAATCTTGCTAGCTACCCACAACAAAAGATGAAACCACAAGCAATGATAACTCTTTATTATAGGAGTGTTCACAACAACTTCTTACAAAGCATTCAATTTAAAAACTTTCCTTCCTCTTCAATCTAAGCTATGCTATCAATCTATGCTATCTATCTCTCTATTCTATCTCTCAATTCTATGATCTATCTCTAATAATGTACAAATGAGGGGGGATGCCCCTTTTATAGATGGCCAAATCCATTAGATAGATCAGATTCAATTATAATGAAGGGCCCAAATTGAGCCACATATGCCCTAATCAAGATTCTTCCCTAAAAACCGCCACAAAGAGAAGTGGGGTAATAAATGAGCAACAAATTCCCACTTTCTCCCGAAGTCATAATGAGCAATTAATGTCCACCATCATCTTCTAGAAGGTCATCATCCAACAAGGCATTTCCATTCTCCTTCTCTTTGACCGCGAACTCGACGAATTTGGCTAACACCACCTCAACCTCCTGAACCGAAATGGGTGGAATATGGTTGAGCTGAAATTCAAGCACCATGACTATCTGCCCATGCCGAGTACAAGATTTTCTCCAAGCGACCAAGGCATCTTGAGTACTCTGAATAATGTTGGAGAAGGCTGAAATATTTTCAAAATCATCTTGAACAAATGACCTTACCTCAGAAAAGAAAGGCCCCATTATGTTCTTTAGGCCATCTGTAGTCATCTTCTTCGGAGTCAGTCTTCTAGCGAATATAGACTCAAGTGTGTTCAGGACTCCTTCTAGAATATTTCCCATAGCTTTTCTAACTCTAGCCGAATCTGCCTGTGCTGCATTGAAGAAGCCTCGGCCCGTGACCACTGAAGAATAACAATTGGTGAAGTCATACCTGCCACCCTCCTGTATCACGCTTCCCTCCAACAGAGTTTGCAAGGGCATGTACATCAAAGCCTCCAAACGAAGAACAGTCTTAGTTTGATAGATATGCGTCTCACTCTAGGCCTGATCAATATTGTCCATGCGGGCCAGAATGCTAGAGGCTTGCTGATAAGAATGAGCGAGATCCTCCATGAACTTCTTTGTCTCAATGCAAACATTGCCAACCCACTTATCTGCCTCTTGAGCCATCTTCCTCAAATCCTCCAGGCCACTAACTGATTCTCTCGGGAGTTCCGCTGGATTCTCCTGCCCACCCGGATGGGCTAAGTGTTGCACATAACCAACCAATGTCCTATGCTCCCTCTTCAATCGTTTGTACTTTCCTTCGGTTCGGAGCAACTTGTCCTTGAGTGCCTGATAGGAGTTGTCACACTCCTCAATTATCTGAGCCCCTGTGAGACGGCCTAGCTCAATAGTAGTAATCACATAATTTTTTGGCATAGCATCATCCCGTCACACTCAATCCTGGGAACGGCCACATGTAGCGTGTGAGAACCATCCTCATCCATAGAAATTTTTGGGAATTTTTTGGCCTTCTTCTCTAGCGGTGCACTGATTCTACTGAGGAATTCTTCCATCTCAATCGTCGGGTCAGTCTCCTCAATAGGATCTCTTCTCATTCTTTCCCTTAGCCAATTAGGCACTGCCTGTTGCGGGTCACAAACAATAAGTGGCTGCTCCTCTCTTGCTTCTTCATGCACTTATTCTCTATTAATATTCTGATGAGGCTCATCAATCTCTGTCTATTGGGTATCTTCCCCTAAAACTTGAGCCTCCTGCCCTGTAGTAGTCTCATCCTCTAAAGCTGCCTCAATCTCCTACTGGAAGCGAGTATCTGTGGCTGTTTCCTCTTCTTCCTGCTAGTTGTCTCTTCTAGGCACATTGACACTTTGACCAATTGACTCCCTATGGGGTGGCTAATTTGCTTCCTGTAACTCTTGTTCTTCATTCACTCTATTTCTTTGGTCTGCTAACAATGAGACCTCTTGTACACTTGGAGAGTGGGCCCTTGATGGCGTGCATGATGCTTCCTCAACTCTTTGGGGCTCCTGCTAAACCTGTTCCTCTTCTCGTGGTTCCGAAGCTTGGGTGACCTGCTTTCTTTTTTTGATTGTTGGCAGCCTCTGGTCACCCATCAAGTTGTAAGTGAGAGAAATTGACTTGCTCTTAAGTCTGTTCACATGCCTCTCCACCCAACTCCTTGTAAATGTCAAAACTGGAATGCACAGTGTGTCCAAGTCCGTTATCTCCGGCTTTGACCAATCAGGTAGTGGAACTGGTGTGTTTCTCACTGAATCGTAATTTGGCTGTATTATATTCATGTCCTCATTTACTTGGTCTAGAATTAGAACAATCTCACATTCTCTGATCATCTTTAGAGGTAGCCCGGTAAACATTCTCCTCCTCACTTCAGCATCATCCTTCGCATTAGCCCAGAAATCTTCAATATGAGCCCTGTGCCTGTACTCCACATTCTACATCATTCTGATGTTATTGTAAGGATCAAAATCCTGCTTGCCAGTGTGGTATGTGAGGTGGAAGAACTGCAACTTATCCTCAGCTTCTCTGGCCGCCTATAATGAGGGACAAACTTCATTTGAATTTCCCATGGTAATTGGGAAGTCTAATCCTCCTTTCTTTTTCTTCTTCTGAATTTTGTCATAGGCAATGAGTTGCCTAGACACTTCTAACATTACCATTCTGTCAGTGGGGTATCTTGGTAGTCTGTATGGATACGATGTGAACCCCTACATCCTAATATAGGTGAACTTAAGAAATTGGATAGACCAATATCCATATTCTTCGATCAGCTCTTGGGCCTCTTTTGAAATTCTTTGCTGAGTTCTCCGCTGAAGAGTCCTTGTTATATGCATCGTGAAGGCATCATTCACCCTTTTGTAGTTGGCGTGTTTAAGTCTGAACATGTTTGATATGTTTCATTTCCATTTTTGTAGATGTTGGATCTCTTTCTTTTGAATGTTGAAATCCAATGTATATAGTAGAAACAGTTGGTGTGTTAAGAGGATTTGACATTGCAATCCATTGTTGATGATTGAGCATGTGGAATTTCCACCCTAGTTTAATAATCACTAGGGCATGGTAAAGAAGTAAGCCATATAGTCTACTTCCTATCTGAAGATTACTAGAAAATAAATAGGATTGAGATCTAGAAGCTTGACTATGCCTAGAGGATCATAGATGGCTTTTAAGAATAGTTCACGTGGCTTCTGCAAGCTTTGTTTATTTATCCATGTCTCTTATTATTTTAAAAAAATCTATATTTATATACATGCAAACAGTTATCTTGGCATTTATAGTTTTTAAACTATAGAACTATAATCATTTAATTCTTGCTTTGTTTTAAAAGTCCTTGTGCTCTAAATGATGGCAATCTGATTTGTTCCACAATATTCTCATTCAGCTTTCTAACTTGGAGGTGTGGTTTCAACGGCCCAAAGATATTGTGCGAAAACTTATGAGTGGGGATCTAGATCTTGGTATCATTGGATATGATACAGTCTCTGAACACGGACAGGTAAGCTAGCTGTTTAGAAATATATATTTTTCATGTCATTCATTATCTCCATGTTTGTTAAGATCTTGATTCTTGAAGTGATTCTTGGCACGGTAAGTAGTTTTTTGATTTCTATTAGTCAACTGTTTAAAGATAACTGTCCACATGGTTGGAAAGCCAGAGATGTTTCTTGTAAGTTAATGCTTTGCAGACTACACATAATGAGTTTACAAAGGGCTGTTACAAACGTTGGTATTCACAAAATCAATTTGTTATGGAAGCATGTTCTGTATTTCCTTGTGCTCTTATGTGTTCTAACAGAGACATGACAGATATTGATATAGCTACAGATCTGGGGCCAAGTCCACCTTCATTTGTTTGAGTTTTCTATATTTCCTTGTAAACCTGTAAATTTTTCTGTTCTGGAATGAGTGCAACACAAATAGTTAAGATTCAAATGGTGCATTGATTATGAAAAATATGCCATTAGAAGTTCAGAGAAACAAAAAAAATGTATTGTGGTAGTTTGAGAAAAGTCCCAAGGTTTATATCAAATTTCCAGTCAGATTGGTCCTTTGTTTATAACTTTATGGTGCATACATCATCATCAGTATATGGGGATGCTCATGATTTCAGTAATAAATATCTTTCATTCAATTGTGCAAAACCATTTTTGTTGCCATCTTCAGTTCATCCAATCTCTTGAAGTCAGACAGTCATCCTTTAAAATCACTTTTTGTCATTGAAATTCTTTAGTGTCATATTGACTTAGAGATTTTTTTTTAAATTTTAAAAATAGTTAAAAACCTCTGAGAGACATCAGTTAGCTTTTGGGAAGTACATTGATGAACTTAGATTTAGAGATATCATCTGTTCTTATAGAGGGGCATGAGAAAGAATTACAAAATTCTTGTCCTTTTCAGATTTTCACAATTATGTTTTTCATCATGCTCATTAATACAAAGGCCACTTTGCTTAGTAGTGTCTGCTGACAACTGCATTATCAGAGATCAAATTATTCCAGGTCTTATCCATCCTCTTGCAATTTTGTAGGTATTGTGGTGGCCATCAGAAATGGCATGCCTAATGTTGACATGGTCTTGGGACAAGGTGAAAGTAATCCATGGGGATTATATGATGAAGGTTTCTATTTAAAAAGTGAGATTGCAACATTTATAGATATGTCTTGGCTGGTGATCCGTCACCTATCCAAGATTGTAGGGTTGAGATGCTTTTATAATGATATCTTAAGGTATTCGTCCATGCTTCATGGGATGAGATTCTTCATTTTTCCATTACCAGCAATGTGATGATTTAACCAATTGTCAGTATGCCAATTTGTGGCTGTAGTGGGATGAATGTTTCACACTCATGAGGAACTACTTGTGGGTTAGTGATGGGATTGGAGACTAGAGTGTATCAATCTTATTTTGATTCTTCTTTTTATAGCTTGAGATTTGGCCTCTTTTTAGTTGAGGCACAGGTTATTAAAATCTCTGGATATCATGCAATAATGACAATATTTGGCAGATCCCTTGTCTTTTGCTGTGGGCCTGTTATGAAACTTTGGAAGTATTTACCTTCTTTTTCCAGTGTGAGCATGAAGAAGTGGTTGATCATTTCTGCAGTTTGGCCTTGATTCCCTATGCAAGATAGAATGCCTGCTTCATTGAAGTGACACTGAGGAGATCCAACTCACATAGAGTATGGTGTTTATAGAAGTTTGTTTCATATAAAGAACCACCTTGAATATATTAAAATGATGGCCACTGTCAATATCACCCAGAAAGACTCATAAAATCCACATCTCAAAAGATTTTCTTTTTGTCACGGCCACTTTTTGGTAACCCTTAAAAATTGAACAATTTCAGGGAAAATCAAGGAAATCTTAAAGTTGAAACTTGAAACAGTGTTCACTTTTTGCAGTTTTAAGTAAGGCATAAATTCTGAAATTTGATAATTTTATTTCTGTCACTTTCCAAATACCTTAAATATGGGTTTTGATGACTGCCACTTTGCCCCTGCAACCTTCTAAATGGTATTTCCAAGACATCTTATAAGGAAGTATGGATTTCCACTATGTTTTTTTGGCTGTTTGAGCTAGCAAACAACTTTCTTAGTTTACACCAGCAATGAAATTTCTGATAACATTTCTCCCATTATAAGCAATATCAGATAGATATTCTCCATGTCTATTTCAGGCCAGAATGCTCCCAACAGGCTTCAATAGGCTGACTAGCATTTCTGCCACATTTCAGGGTCATCATATCCATTATGCAAGTCATATGAATGGCGAACATAGTACAGGGACTGTGCACTAGATTTTGTACAGAACCTTAAAGATTTTCTATGACCAAAAGATATGTACAGAGCAACAAAGCTTGTACATGAGTATACTGCACAATAACTAGAATGGTCATAGAGAATTGTGGACCAAGTTTTTGTTAGAAATTAAAATAGTGTCTGAAGTGTAGGATATTGGGACCATAGTTTACATACTCTCTGATTACTCTCCGAGTAGCCAAGTAATCTCCAAAAAAATTGCATGCCGGGTAATTTCTGATTTTACTCGTGGACAGTATGCAGATGGATTTTCTCCCATCAAATTATCGAGTAATCGCCAGTAGCTCGCAAAAAACCCACAAAATTGGCATGTTTGTGTGTGTATATGCATGCAAACTTGGCATCCTGTGTATGTTTATAGATATGTATGTGTGCACAGTGCAGTCCTGAGTATACATATACATAAATATCCACAAACATTTTCCGAGTATTTGCCAAGTATTTGTCGAGTTTTTCCCGTGTCAAAATTTTTGGGCTTGCCGAGTACTCTCCGATTCCAAGTATGCAAACTATGATTGCAACAACTAGGTATGAAAGCAAGTACAGATTAATAGAACCAGGATTGACACCAATTCATATGAGTGTAGGTGTGGCAAGATAATGGATTTTAAAAGGAATCTACAAATTCAAGAGAAGACACAAGATACCTAGTAAGAAAGAATGAGTCATCTATTCACTTACACTGAAGATACCATAAATGAGAAAGAATTGCAATCTTGAAGACGTATGTCATCTCCTTTCCTATTGCCTATGACGGAATTTAATTCTAAGTAGACACAAGATTCAAGTATGACCTCTTTGTGGCAATTATAAATATAGCTAAGCGTCAAATTAAATGTGAAAATGCTATTCACTAAGAGAAAGTATAACATAAAATACACAAATGATGAGGGTAACAAGCATTGATGTTAAATTCTAGAAACCATTTCAGGTACGTTTGATCCATTTGCACGGGCTGGAAACTTTTGAAAATGTCTCTAGAAAATTCATAAGTGTTTCCTGCAGTTTACAGTCATTCTCTAAGAATTTCCAAAAGTTTTAGAACATAACTTATCTTATGGAACATTTTTTAACTTTTCAGTACCATACCTAGATTTTGTAGTACTTTCTGATAGTGTTCTCAAGAGTTACCAGAAGTTAAAGACATTTCTGATATGTTTTCATACCATTCCTTGTTCTTGGTGTTCTTTCAAGAAATCTCCCCCAAAGTTTTCACTGTCTCCCGACCTAGAAGACCACACTTTTGACATTCATTTCTAAAGTTCCCAAGTGTCTAATAAAATTTCTTTGTACAACATAAACATAACTGTAAATCACAAAGATAAAATATAAAAACTCATCATTTAGAGGCTCTTCACAATTACATAAGGGCCTACATATTAGTTTCAAGGGAGGTTGTAAAGTTCCAATGTTTTTCTGGTTTTCCTAGCATTTCTCTGAGTTTCTGTGATGCAGGACACAGGGACATGAGTACAGTTTTAGGTACAGAATTTTTTTTCTTGAATTTTGGGATGGCAGGGGAATGGCAGGCGGATGGATTTTAAATTAAATTATTCCAACTAAAAGCAGCTGAAATATTAAAAATTAATTACAATGTGTTGAATTTACAATGGCAATTCTTCCCCGTTTATCTTTGTAAGGATTTATAGCATTTTTTTTTTCTGAAAAAGTTAATCATTTTTAATTTTTATGCACTAAATGGAGCAAGCTGTCTGGTCCTGAAAAAAGGCGATGTCCTCTCCAAGTTTCCAAATCCCTAGGACATCTAGGATGTCCAAGACATCACTTGGATCCCTGGGGAAACATCCTCATTGAATGCTGATTTTTCCATAGGAAATTTTGAATAAACAAAAGATGTGAAAAGTATAAGATAGGATCTCATGCTATTCGTTGAAAAAAAGGAGGATGATCTACAGACAATTGGTAGAACAATGTAGAATGAAAGAAGAAATGATGAGAAAAATGTCATTTATGTCTCATGGACCCACTGAGATTGTATGGCAATGATGTAGTCAACAAAATATATGCTTTAAGGGATCTTGCGGAGGGCCATATTTACATAATTAGATATGTGGTTAACAATGTAAACTGAAAAACAGTCATTGGGGTTGTGTCCTTTCTCCAGTTACCTATCCTTTGCAGCTAGCTCCTTGCTGAATTCTACTTGTCTACCTTTATCCCATGGAGGTTCACACATTTCTCCTTATATTAATTTCCTTATTTTTGTCTGCATATCACCATCTCTTATGGAACACACTCATTACCACCCAATTTTACCACCACTTGTAAAGGTCAAAGGCATTCTGTAGATTTTTTTCCCGTTGCTCTAGCTGTGTGAGACTTTAAAATGTAAGTGACCATTTAGGTCACTTCCTGTTTGCGTAAATTCATATGACATCATTCCAAAGTAGCTTCCTTGTCCAGGGATGGCTCCAATTTATGTTACTAAGAAAATAACCCACACCCTATTTCCTCTTTGACAGCATACTTGCAATCCGTCTGGCTTCAAATTTCTTAGAAAAATTTTCTTGGTTACCCTGCATTCCTTTCCACTTTTGACAAATCTGTAATCAACAGCAATTTCAACCTGCTAGGCTCATTTAAAAGCACAACGTTGATTTAAAATACAATGGAAAAATAGTTGAAATAATACCTTAGTTTCAACTTTTATGTAATATATTTCCACATTGGTACATGCAATGACATTCATGCCTAATTTCTGGTTCAGATTTTTTATTAAATTATTTATTAAAGGTAAATGATAAAGGAAGTTTTTTTAGGTCACCACCAAGCAAGAAATTAATTTGGTGTATTAGATGCCCTTTATGAAAACATTTCATGAGATGATAGCTTTTTCCATTTCGCTAATATTGTTTTGTGTACAACCCTACTGCCCTCCATATTTGAATATGCAAACTCTATTATGGAGTTAAGGTACCTTCATTATATTTAAGATTCTGAATCCAAAATCCTTCCTTTCCTAGAAACCAATTGCATTTCCTTATTTAAGGTGGTATAATTCTAGGTTGCTCGATTATCATGTCAAGAAACATTTGTGCCTGGGAAAAATATGGTTCATCATGGCATTTTTTTGTATGGTAACAGGAACAAGATAAAGAACATTCTGTATAGATAAAGAACATTATTTTATGCTCAAATAGTTCCCCATAACAATTTTCCTAAGTTACCGGTTCGGTTTTGGGTTCGGGTTCGGGTTCGAGAACCCGGTTCGCCGGTTCGGGAATTTTTTTTTTTGAGGTTGGGTTCGTTTTGGGTTCGGTAATACAAAAACATATAAAAATCAGAAATATATACATATTTGCAGCAATATTTAAGTTCAGAATACACCACCATATTAATAGTCAAATAACATAACAAAAATACACCACCACTTTATAGTTTATACTCAAAAGTCAAATTTCATGATATAGAATTACAAATTAAAGTTCAAACTTCAAACATAAAAATGTCAAGTGTTTACAATGTCAATCTGAATCATATGGGTCATCAAAAAAAGCAGCATCATTAGCAACATTAGATGCTACATTTTGTGTAGAACCACAAAGAGCATTAGTGGCACTGCCACTAGCACTGCCACTAGCACCGACACTAGCACTGACACTACCACTCTCATGCTCAGTAGTTGCTTCAGGCTGATAGTCATCATCAATATCAAGTGCAACTAAGTGACTTGTGGAAGCATCCAAGTCAAGTTGCTCTGGCTCAATATCCCACCTCCTTGTGTCTCCTTCTTTGTAGGAACTATGTTTGTGTGTAAGGAGGCACAAGTTTGAATGCACATACACCAAGTCCTCAGCCTTTTTTGAATGAAGCCTATTGCGTTTTATTGAGTGGATGAAGGAGTATGTGCTCCAATTCCTCTCAGAAGAGGATGAACTAGCAACCTATTAAGACCAAATTAAATTAATAAATAGTTAAGAGTTACAAAATTTAACTAAACAAAATTATTAATTAAAATTAAAATTACAAATATAAATTATAAAACTTACTTGGGACAAAACTTTTATTGCAATAGGTTGGAGGTGCATGTATTCTTGCCCATGGAAGTACCACCAACTATGAGCAGCCACCCTACACTTGTCTCAAGAGCATCCATATTCTGATCAACACTCCCAGAGCATGCAAAAGCCATAAACTCAGCCCTCACTCGATCACGTTGGTCACGATCAGTGAAGATTCTACGAATTGCTGCCTTGTACCCTTGGGCCACTTCACCATCCCTATATGGAGCAACTCTTGATGAAGTAGAAAGTATCTCAGGGCTATAATATTTGGGACTCAATGCAAAAGCGAGAAGATGCAAGGGAGTGGTCATTTTGTTCCATCTATCAACCATGATTTCCTGTAGCTCTTTGAAGAATTTTTCTTCAGGATCTTCCTCTTTTGCATTGATGATGGATCTCATCTTCTCAATCATTGAGTCGATACCATCATATACTTCGCCCAAACAAGGTCTATCCAAGTCAGTGTAACGGATCATGCTCAGTGAAACTGACGAGATACTCAACACGATCCCACCAACCATCATCTAGGATCCTTTGCTTGATCCTATTTTCCCTTTCATTGCTAGATTGCCTCCATACAACCCAATTAGGGCTGATTACCATGGCACATAGTGCCTCACGAACCTTTATAAGTCGTCTCAACACAATTGTGTTGGAGGCAAAACGGGTCTCGGCAACCTGTTTGAAAATCAAAATTAAAATTAAAATATAATTTAAATATACAAAATCAAAATTTAAAAATTAAAATTAAAAGAAAATTCAAAAATTTAAAAATATTGAGAATTAACTTACCTTCAACAACTCCAATTTAGAGAATTGTCTAAATATTCCTTGCGTCATATGGTGGTTGGTGACAAACATTTGGATGTCTTCGCCCTCGGCATACACCTGTTTGATCCATTCAATTTTGGATCCAATTTTTTGTAGCATTAGATTGAGGGAGTGGACAGCACAAGGTGTCCAAAAAATGTGTGGATACTTCTCCTCAACCAATAACCCAGCAGCCCTACAATTTTTGGCATTGTCGGTTACAACTTGCACAACATTTTGATGACCCACTTCTTCAATAGCTTGGAAAAGGATGTCAGCAATAAATGGACCATCTTTCACCTGTCCTTCACAATCCACTGCTCTCAAAAACATTTCCCCTTTAGGGGACACAGCAATAACATTGATCAATGGGCGATTTCTTGCATCTTTCCATCCATTAGAAACTATGGTCACCCCTGTTTCGATCCACGAATCCCTTATGGGCTTCAAAGAGTCTGCTACATGTTTCACCTCTTTCTCCAATAAGGTGCAATGCACCTTCTCAAAACCTGGGCCCTTATACCCCTTTGGAGCCTCATTAATAGATTTCACCATTTTTTGCCAATATGGTGAACGAACAACATTGAATGCCAATCCATTGGCATAGACACATCTTGCTATGTCTTGATCAGCAATCTCTCTTGCCTCATTCTAAAATGAAGCTTCCAACGGTCCCTTAGATCTTTTATTTGAAGAGGGCATGGTTTGCTCTTGAGGGATGTCCATAAATGGATGGCTTTCTGTAGGTGGAAAATAAGGGTGGTGTAGGGGGTTTCATGGATCGAGATCCTTTCTTCAAAGGATGGCTTGTTTTACCACCGGTTGTTTTTTGGTCTGCCTTTTCTTGCTCAGCAATATATTTCAACACTATATGTTCTAGAATGCCATCGTTGTTTTCACCTGGACAATTTTTGATGCCTGTTTCAGGGATCCCGCACAAGTGCCCTTTTACTCGACTGTATGAGCTTGAATATTGAACATTGCAATGACTACAAATCCAAACATATCCTCCACCACTTGGAAGTTGCTGAACCATTTCTACATATTTCCAAAGGGGAGAGGCTGGGTTTATTTTGAAACAGATTGGATTGAGCCTGAGGAGGTACCGGTTGCCATTGTAATACGGAATAGTGAATACCTAAGGCACAACATATTGAAATTTTGGTATTGATTCATTGAATTTGAAACTAAAAGACTTAATTAATTTCAAAAAAATGAAAAAATTGAACATGTGTTATAGACATTTAGAAGAATGAAAAGTAAAACAAAACAATAATTAAAAAGCAAAACAAAAGAGTTGAAGTTCACTTGTGAAAAAAAATGTAAAAAAAATAATCAAAAAACTTCAAAAAACCTACCTCTTTTGAAGAAATCTTGCTCTACGATCTTCTTAGCAACGAATAGACACTTGCAAGTGCTTAGGAATAGCACAACAATCAACTTTGAACAATCTACGATCAGCCTTCAAGTCTATTCCAGCTTGTGCAAGCAAAAGAGAAAGTTCAGCAATGGAGGCAAAAAATCCTTTTTTCTCATTCACAAATTGGTAAAATGAGTATCACTTTACCTATTTCATGTTTTTGAGGCAAGTATTAGGGTTAGAAAGAATAAAAAACTATTTAAAAGTAAAAAAAAAAGTCAAAAAAATATTAAAAAACCAAAAAACGAGTTAAAAATCGCGCCTGGGCGCAAAATTCTGCCCAGGTTCGAAAATTTTGAACTTTGGCCGGACCCACAGTCAAGGGTCTGAACCCTGGCCGAACCCACAGGCCCATTTTCGGACCCACAGCGAATTCGGGCGGACCGGACCCGAATTCCGAACCCGAACCGAACCCGGGGCCTATATGGGCGAATCCGGTAACATTATTTCTTAGGGTTTTCTTTATTCAAAAGGTCCTTAGGCATCCCTCCATGCAATTTCTTTCCCCAGTGAACTCTCATCACCGGCACTGATTTCTGATATCAATTTTGAATCGGCATAAGGGCATCTCCCGATTAAATACCTTAACAGAGTACTCTATGCTGATGGATAAAGGTAATTGGTAATTATCTTTCCTTTCATTTTACTAGTTTATGTTTTTCTCTTGATACCTTGTATCTGAGGTAGATAACTTAAGGCAATCATTTGTTAAAGTTAACTATCACCAGTGCAAGTTAATTAACTTAATCTTAGGGGAATAAAGAGGGACTCAAAAGGATTGTTGTGAACTTTTGAAGTACTCATGGAAGACCATAGTTCTCTTATGGATAAAATTAGCTTGGTTTATGTTGGGAACGACTACTTGAGAAGGGCTTTGATGGTGTTCTGAAGTGTCAAAGCTTGTTTTTTATTTGTGAATCGCTTTTATTTTGATTGGGATAGCTTTTGGTTGGGGTTTATTGTAAAAGGTAGATTTTATCTGAAGGTATTTCTAGAGTATACTGATTGTATTTTACTTTATCAAATTAGTGCTGTGTTCATGGATTGTGGGTAAAGATACTACTTAACACGAGAAATACTTCATTGTAATATCTGCACAAATCTGCTTTTCAGTTCATGAATAGTCTGAAAAATGATGCTTGGAATTAGAAATATAATATTATTCAATTGTAAAGGTAACCTTTGAAAAAAATTATATGTTTGTCTAAATGCTTGGGATGTACAGGAAAATAAAGACTTGATTTTAGTCCATGACGCTCTCGAGTTTGGACAATGTTGCTTGTCACTTGCAGTAAGTTGCTTTCTGTACTTTTTCTTTACTTTATTTGTACATTTTTTAGTCTTAGCCGTTATTTTTCAGGTGCATTATAAAATGTGCATGTCTTTTTCTTTAACAGATACCAAATGATGGGATTTATAAAAATATCTCCACATTGGATCATTTGGCAGCAATGCCTCAATGGACTACAGAAAGGCCGCTCCGAATCGCCACAGGGTATACTAATGTATGTTTTACAATTTCTTGAGCAGCTGCAATTTGTTTGCATGTGGAAACATAAGATATATTGTTCCATATGCTTTTATTTATCCACCAAATTTATGCTTTTTCAGTGATTTAAAAATGTAAGTCTAAGAAAATTGCAGTTGCCATTTATTTGTTTGACATATTTAAACAAATTTTTCTTACATAAGTACCGGTTCTTCCTTGCAGCTAGGTAAAGCATTTGCAAAGAAGAATAGTCTAATCCATGTAACATTTTTGACAGAAGATGGAGTATTGGAAGCAGCTCCTGCGGTAATGAAGACATTTGAATTTTTGTTGAATGTTTTCCATTTTAATTCTGATTGGTCAGTGAAATGGAGAAGATTAACAACTGAATTGATTAAGGAACTAAATCATATGATATTTCATGCAATAAGAATATTGCCTGAAAAATATTCAATAGAAAAAAATGTCTATAAATGAGCAAGGTAATCATCAATTGTCTATAAGATGAATGTATTGAGCCATGACACAACACAAATATATGTATTTTACCATAATTAAATAAGGCCCAAAACACAACTGACATAACATTTATTACAACATAATTTGGTCACAATGATAACACAATAAATTTCCAAGGTCTTGAATCCCTAAATATGAATTGAATTTTTAATTGTGAGTACTTGTTAGAAAGATCTTAAGTTTTATTTCCAATGGCATTTTAGAGAACAAATTTTAGAAGTTGTTTTCTCCTGAAAAAGATCAGCAAAAGCATTTCCGGTTTCCCCAATCCATACAAACATCTCACTTTCCCAAATTGCCACTTTGATACCACATTTTAATATGCAAATGTCTAATTATAAACAATATGCAGAAATGTGGCCAAGATCATACAACATGATAGAAGAGAAGTATGGTGGGTATTGTTATTCCTTCATCAACTTGGACCTTCAGTTCAAACCCAACATGAGTCTTATGAGCAATATGATAGTAAACATGCTCAAGATGCTAGATGTATATCTAGGTTACCTACAACCCCTAGGACAAGCTCCTACTCTCTTGTAGATGAGTTGGCCTTTGTCCATTAAAGTAATTCTATCTTGTACTTTCTTTAGTATTCTCGCATCCATGGGAATGTGGTCTTTGAAGTTCCATGTCCATCCATCTACCTTAGTCTTTCTTCAACCAAATTTGCATAGTAATTCCTCAAGCCTCCTAGTATAGGTCATACATTTTCATGCTTAGCCTGTTGGGTATTGTAAATTTCAAGGACAATCTCATTATCATCCCTCAATAATTCAAACTCTTGTTCAAATGCCTTATTACTTCGCTTTCTCAATATTAGGAATATCCACGTACCAATCTATTTTCACTCCTTGTAGTGCGGTTGGGTAACATCTCAACCAATATCTCTAGTTTGTTTTCCCATTTGCGGCCCACATGGTAATGCATGTTTTGCAATACCTTACATGGCCTTTAGATCCATCTCAAATGAACTTTGATAGTTTTTGCCTCTTGACATTCAAAATTGTTGGAGGGTTCACCATCACTTGATGTGATTGCAGTGTTTAAACCTTTTCTCAGAAAGTTTTGGTCAAGATGTTCCTTTTCTCCTTGGGCACTTCTTGGCACATCCTAATCCTCGACCCTTCAACAAACCTTGGTAATTTGGATACTAGTACCACTATCAAGTTCTTTTCTTCTTTCTCCAAGGATTTATCTTGTCTTAGGCTTGGTTTCCTCTTTGATGAACAATACTTTGATGCCTCGGAGATTTCTCTTATACACTTCTTGCTCTTCATTTGCCAAGAAGTCCTCAAATTCCTTTTTGCAATGAAAACTTCTCTTGTCGAGAGAGGGCTTAGTTGACTTTGGAGATTGTCATTTATTCCATTGACATAACTTGATTGGCAAGATCTATGCATCCTTCTTTGAGAAGAGGGAGTTACTTAGCAACCTTGACCCACTCTTCCTCTATATGCTCTTGGACATTTGTAGTCATCTAGATATTCTTGTGTTTTTGTTCCAAACTATGGCTCCTCCTCACACTTTAGCTTCTACTTCTGCTTTAGTTTCGACTTCCACTTCGATTTTGATGATGTAATTATATTGATGGATTTTCTTCATAGAGTCTTCTTCATTCACTTTGTTCCACAAATCTTAGAGACCTTCTAATCTCTTGGTTTTGACCATGTTGTGGTCTCTTCTCACTTAAATTGAGGTCTAAGGGCATTGATTTCTTAAACATAACCCAACTTCTTGAAGGAAATGACACCAAAGTTTACTCCTTTACTTGATAAGACTAATGCTTGCATAAATGAATGTTAAACACAATGCATAGCAGAATGAGCAACAGATTTAAATCTTTATTCATATGAATTTATTACTTATTTACATAGAAGTAGATTAGGGATGACCAGCCAACGATTAGACTACTTTCCTTGACTATGAGAAGCCTATTTAAAGTACCCGATTTTTGTTGAGAAAAACACAATTGTGAACAACCATTGACAACCGACTCCTAACAACTATCCACAACAGGACAAGTGATTAATACATAGTTGGGTACAAGATAACATAATGTAATGTCCCACCCTAGTTGGGAATAATTTTTTTTCTCAAACACCTGGTAACTTTACTGACTTCTAGTGAGCTGACATTTCATCAAACACTTTCTTGTTTTAAAGTTTTTCTGTAGTTTTCAATGCATTTCAATGTGTTTGTGCATGGGATCATTCAATATGCAGTTTTGTACAATATTGCTCAAGAAATGACTTGACAATGCAATTAAATCTCATAGACAATATAGCAAACACTTTGCATGAAATTGAAATAACAATGAAAACTCATTCTGACCTTAACTCCAACAGATTGTATTGATTTTCAATGAGTTAGCTTGCTGCTATACAAATCAGTCTTCAACAACAGATTTACAAGGCCAAAAATCATAACCACAATGATATTTTGTTGTCAAAACAAACATACATGCTGCTGTAACTTTATCAGAATGCTGTCATAAAGAGCTTGTTGCTGTAGCTGAGTTTCACAAGGAAAATGCTTACAAACTTGAAGGACTTAACTCTACTCAACAACCCTCACTGCTGTAGCTTAATCTCACATGTAGTGAATAAGAACAAGTTTGGCATCAAATAAATTCTTTTAGACTTCCACGTAAAAGCAGAAGGATAGCTGTGTCTCCCTCAATGCAAGTATTATAAGTGCTAAGCTATACACAAGAGCGCAGCTGCCCTTGGAAACCCCACAATTCTCTTTGTATGCTAGGTATGCCTTATGTAGAAGCCCAAACCAACAGCGATATGCACTAGAAGAGCCACATGACTCATTAACCCAATGGTCAGGTATGAGAATATCCCACATAGCTGTAGAAGTATAAGGTGCCTAGGATGGTCTCACAACAAACATCAACAAATTCTCACAACAATAAAATATTCCAATAACATCAAAGCTTCTTACCCTCAAAATCTCCAAATAAACAAATTTAGCATTCGTCTCAAATATTCGATAAATTTGATCTTCGCTAAACCCTTATGCACAATGCCAAAATCCTGAAGTGAAGCACAAAGCATAAACTCTGAATAAGTTTACCAGCAATCAACCTAGGAGGGTGTTTCACCCACTGGAGTTGATCATCTCCAAGAGGGTTTTTGTCCTCAAGAAGTTTGAGATGAACCAAGTTCGATCTCCAGAACCACAAGGGTTTCAATCAGAGAAATAGAATAAATTGCATAATCCCTAATGAGCTCCCAATCCCCTTTTTTTATATGCTTTTTAGGGAACTTTCTAGAAACTCACTTTTAAAAACAATTTATTAATTTATTAAGCCTTTTAACTCCAAAAAGTGATTTATTTTACTTTTATAACATTTCTGGCATTGAAAATCACTTTTAAGCATCCCATCATTTAAATCTTTCCATTCTCTTTCCAACGAGCTATAATACCGAGGTGCCTGATTAAATATTTTAATTAAAATGACAACCTTAGTAAAATTAGTTAAATATAGCTCAATATCTGTAGAAACCCTTGTTTCCCCTATTTTCTGATTCTGACTGTTTTGATAGTTTTTGTGTATTTTTTGGTTTTTTTTGGTGTTTTGAGCATAAATGAAATAATGCGATTTTTTGCACAAATTGATTCAAAAATCTAAATAATTTCAAAGAGGTGTGAACTAAGCAAATAGCTAATGAAATAGATAACCAGCATGTTTATTGTTCATTCCAGATCATTACAATGATGGGTCTTTTACATGCAAGTGAAAAGACAAGTGGATTTGAAATGTTCAAAAACCTGATTTCAGCCGCTTTGAGAGAAGGTAGATCAGTACGGCTATCCAAATGTAAACTCTCCCTTAGCCAGATGATATCCAATGCTTCCAGATGCAAAGGCGCTCTCTGCTGTGAAGTCTGACTGCAAAGAAAGTAGGCGATCTGCTCCAGATGGATAGTACGGCCTGTTCTAGAGAGGTATGGCCTGCTGCAATAGTACGGATCTGGTAACAGCAATTAAGAGATCCCTACGGCTCTTATATGCTTGGTCTGGAACTTGTGAAATAGGCGCCCAAGGAATATAAACCCTTCTGAATGTGTTCCTGGTCAAAAACCCTGAAGATAAATCAATTGTGAATCTCTGTGATAACTTCTGAATAAAGTTATCTCTCTGCCTGGCAATAGATCAGCTGGTATTTCATAGCCTCTGAATCGCACACACTGAAGATTGCACGTTCTCCAATGCAAATTGAAAACTTGAACCCTTGGCTCTGTCTTCAAAAGAAAATACTCAGCAAAAAGTCGGCTCCATCATAATGGCTCGATTTCCAATGAGAAAATCTTATATTCTTCAAAAGCTCGATTTTCACAATTAGGTTTTTCATTAAAATAATTCAAACTTCTTCCTTTTAATATTTCAATAGTTTCAAATCACATTTTTAATTATAAAATATAATTAAAAACGGCCCCTTCCATGATGGGCGACCCCCTTCAGCAATTCACTTAAGTTATAATATTAAAATATTATAACTTTATAATATAAGCTCCAAAAATAATTAATATTTAATTAATCAATTAAATATTAATATCTCCCTCGAAATGTGTCCGATTCGCGAACCGTCTGAAGCTGGTGACTAAGTGAATGATTCTGCACATGATCAATCCATACTGCTAAAAATAGCAACTCAGGCAAATGGTGTCCGAATGAGCCCGAACAAAAGCCAACTGGTCAAATTCTAACAACTGAAGCCAAGCCAAGCTCCATCAAGACCCTCTATCCATCCCATCAGCCTACGAGGGTCGCATAATAGGCTAATCGTGAGCTCTAAGAGATGTCAACTGGAAGGGGACATGACAATATTACACCCAATTAGCAGAAATAGCCGAAATGCATCGGAACCGAAAACTAATTGTACAAGAGTGATCCCGATGATGAAAGATGATAAACAAACTTGACTAGGTGACTTTCTAAAAATAGATGCTCCCTCCAAGAATCTTGGAGACCACATAAGATGCCAAAAATCATATCTCAAAGTGGCATATGAATCCTCCAGACCACCCGAGCTCACTAGACACATCAAATAATTCCGCTAATAATGCTAACACACACCTAGAAGGTTAGTGCCAACTGCAATGCAAGAGAACCCGAAAATGGGGACATTACACATAACACACTAATTTTAGGGATTTTGAATACAGTTTTGTACTCTTTTTTTCTTCTTATGGAATTTTCCCTTACAGATATTTGGACCTCCCTCTTGACTTACAATTATGAACTCAATCCTATAATGCCATTTACCACATGTTATGTATCTCAACATATGATAGTGCATAATGGGTTGTGGAGTAGCCAACTTGTGGCTCACATAACCAATGTTTAGATGGGATGGGACAAATAGATAAGTTGTGAAATAAACTAATAGTTGGTTAAACATGTAATGAGTAACTTAAAATTTTATTGTTGACAATAGTTGCTAGAGGAGAGGTTATATAGAGGTTTGCATATTTGGAAATGAAGATGGGAAGATATGTTATTTGGTTTGGAATCTCATAGCAAGGATACTTGAAGTGACTCCTCCTTCAAGGATTGTTATTTGGTGTAATCCTACCTCAATGGTATTCTTCTCTTTTGGAGTAATTTTATGAGCCTTGAATTTTACTTCTTCTTTTGACTCCTCTCTTCCTTACCATCCACCTATTTATTTTTTTTCTTGTATTTGAAAATTTAGAGTTTCCTTAATGAGTACACATTTCCTATATAGTTCACCTTCAAAATATTTGTTATGCTCTTATTTAGATTATTTGTAAGAGTTGGTATATAATTCTCTAGACCATGCAAGATTTGGTTGAAGATGTAGCCACCCAAGATCTAGGAGCTTCAATGAAAGCACAAGAGAGATCAAATATGAGAGACTAATTCTATTTTATCAAATAATGCAAATGATACAATGATAATGGATTCACATTACAAAGAAAACCCCTTGGTTATATAGACCAAGGTGAGACATATGATTACATAAGATTATTACACGTGTCTTAATCTTATGACTTGAGACATAAACTGATAACTATCCTATGTGTACCCTAAGTAAAATTAAGTTATTAGTGTGAATAGGGCCTAGGTGATGAACTAGCTAGGCAAAACACCCCATTCACACCAATAGCCCCCCTTAAGTACAACTTAGGGAGAATGTACAAGATGCAATGATGCAAGGATGGGTTTCGACTATTAGGTCATGTTAGGTATCCATGTATAAATGCACTTTCTTACAAACAAAGAAAAGGAGAAAATGTAGTGGGAAAAAAGCCCTCTTCAAAAGAGAGAAAAAAAAATGTTTGCAAAGAAGAATGAGAATAACAAAACCTCATGTGAGGAAGAAGTCCCCCCATAAGAGAGAAGAAGAGAGACTATGCAGCCCCCCATCAAAGTAGAGTCTCCTACAATGATAGTAGATGCCCAACAATGAATGTTAAAGATGATTCAATACCGTTGAACAACATTCCTCTCCTTAGGAAGAAAAAAAACCAAGAATGTATGCAAGATGTCTTCCTATTCTTGGAAGGAAGATGAGGGAAGAAAGATCAAGATAGGTGATGTCTTTGAACTCTGCTTGAAAGTGTTCCCATGTTGATACCAAAAGCTACCACAATCAAGTCAAGTATTCTCAGTCATACTGATGAAGATGACAATCTAGAATCTAGTAGAGATGAATGTAGAACATGATCCAAAGACAAAGGTGACTCCTCCAAATGTTTCTCAAGAATCTCCACACCAATGCCAAACTATGACAAATGTTGAGATAGAGAAGGAACAAAGAGGGTCTAGATGTTCCCCCACAACATTTGAAAAAGATGATGCAACTCCATAAGAAGTAACATTAAAGAGGAGATGGATATCCTCAATAGTGTCCTCCAAGTTTTCTAGATAAGACTCACAAAATAAACTTGCAATGTTTGTCAAATACTCATCCCAAGTAGCTATATTTGGAAGACTACGTATGTCATGTTACACTAAATAATTAGAAGCCATGGATGTAGCAACACTAGTTTCATCAAAAGCAATAGTAGATAGAGGAGAAGGAATGTCAACACATGTCTCTAGAACCTCCATAGATGAGAGAACACCAAGATTCAAATGACCATATTGAATCTCCTCAAAAGTGTCCACACTAGATTCCTAGGTGTGTACATTAGTCGAAGGAACAATAGGAGAAAAATGTTGTAATAAATTTGGTGTTTTGTAGCCTTGAGAGCAAATTTGTTAGAAACCCTAATTTTTCAATAAATCACTTATTTTTGCTTCAAATTTTTTGAAATTTGGACTGTAGGCTCCTCTCTTACTTCAAAAAACCACTAATAATCAAAAATAAATTTTGCAGGATTTGGGAGATATGCACTTTCCAAATAAATTGGACATAAACCCTAATTCTACAATAAATCGCTCAATTTTGCTCCAATTCCTTTAAAATTTGGACTGTAGCTTCTTGAATATGTTCTTCAAAAACCCTTTAAAAATCTGAGAGAAATGTACTAAAATTTGAGAGATATGATCTTCCCAAAATGACCTCTAATATTAAGAAAACGCCTTGCTTCTACGGTGCCAAGACCATGCTTTGATACCACTTGTAATGAAATAAATTGCACAATAGAAGACTATGATAGGAAATATGCTGCAAATACTTGATAATAACTGATAATAACAAGTCACTTTGAGGGGACAAACCTCCAAATATCTCCAATGAGAACACAATTCGCAATATGATGATGAAATAAGACTCACTACCTCCTATATATATCTTATTTATGCCTAGGATATCACCCAAGCCAACTTAGATAACCCTATATAAGCCTTAGGCTGACTTGATTAACTAAATATCAATGTAATAATGATAATATGACTTAATTAAGAGTTAAGATAGCCACAAGCCGACTATTCATAACCCAACGTGTTATCATGGAATCTAGCAGCGCTCGATTCACGGATAACCCCCCTACGAAACTTGTCCGTTTCCTAGGTTCATGAAGTTCAAGCACGCAAAACGAGGTGATTTTCAAGCCACCTCAAAATGCGTTCCAAAGCCTCAAATAGTCAATTTGAGCATCCCCTATGTTCACCTCACGAAGACCTTCGAAACAAGCTCCTTCGCAAAGTCTCACTGATCATACTTAGTTAAATTGCGAAAGATGCAGTTGTGCCAAAAAAATGCGCTCTAACTCATCCAAATTTTTGGCTAAGTGTTGAAAGTGCAGTGGCGCCATAAATCAACGACCTTGCATAAAAAGTGATTTTCCAAAAATGTGTAGAAGTGCTAAAAAAGTGCGCTCTTACACATTATTGCCAGACTTAGCCAATTTTTGGTTAAGTGTTGAAAGTGCAGTGGCGCCAAAAATCAGCGACTTTGCATAAAAAGTCATTTTCCAAAAATGTGTAGAAGCGCTAAAAAAGTGCGCTCTTACACATTGTTGCCAGACTTAGCCAATTTTTGGCTAAGTGTCGAAAGTGTAGGGGCGCCAAAAATCAGCGACCCTGCATAAAAAGTGAATTCTCCAAAATGTAAGAGCGCTGAAAAAGTGCGCTCTTACACTTTTTTTTCAGACTTAGTCATTTTTTGTGCAATGGTGCTGAATTTTAGCACTTTTACACTTTTCTTCCAGACTTAGCCAATTTTTGACTATGGCATTATTTTTCGCACCTTTGCACTTTTTCCAGACTTAGTCATTTTTTTTTTTTGGTGCAATGGTGCTGAATTTTTGCACCTTTACACTTTTGGCAGTTTTTACCTTAGTCTCTTCAAACTTGCTCTGTTTCCATTCCGAACCCCGTTTCTTCGCTCCCACATCGTTTTTCGTGCCTAGTTGCTCATTTCACGCTTGCTCAACATCGTTTCTCGCTTCACGCTTCCCAATGCTACTTTTTCTGCTAACGTCTATTGATTCACCATCCTTGCAGTTTCTCTCCAGATTTCATCAAGTGATCCTAAAGGTGACATCTTCTGATCCAGTGAACTATCCCAGATCTACAAAGAAGCCGTTATGCAACAAGTTGAGGATGACAGTTTTTCCCAGAGCCTCAATACATATCATTTGCAATATATGGCTGACACTTGATAATCTCAAGATGCATCTTCGCGGGTGCAAGAAAATCCATTCATTTTCCAGAAGGCCGATCACAAGAGCTCACACCCTTGTAGATTACACAGTCGGCCTAGATGATGCGTTCATACAGGAGACCAAGAAGAAGTATGAAGACTCCACGCCCAAAGCAAGGAACCATGAAGATTCTTGATCTCCAATGTTGAACATTTTGATGCATCCTTTTATGCATCTTGTAAATATTTCCTGACATCTTATATGTCTTTTCGTAAAATTGTAATTGCACCAAGTTCAAAGATGTAATCTTTTGAAAACAAATTACACTTTGACTTTGGTCAAAGTTAGGTGAGATCTCCTAAAATCGCTCACCTAAATTTCCTTGATTTCCTCAATTAGATTCCTAATTTTGCTCATCCCTCTTTCTATATAATGTGAGGGATTTCTATTGTAAATGGATCCTTTAGTATTTTGCAAAGAAGTGCTGCCCTTTTTGAAGCAGAATTGTGAAACTTTGCGTTCATGCTTTGTGAATGAAATTTGATCAATAAAAAAGAGGATTGCAAACCAAACTTTGCGTTGGATTCGATGCTTTTGTGAATTGATCTTATTTGGTGGTGATTAGCTTGAGAAATCTGAAGGACTCTAAGTGATTTATGTAAACTTTGTGTTACATCTATTATTTGGATTTGCATTTGTGTTTTTGTTTATCTTTTGGTTGAATAATCTACAAGACTTTGTGCTTGTAATTGTTCATGCTCTTGGATACTATTGTTGAATGATCTACAAGACTTTGTGCTTGTAATTGTTCATGTTCTCTGATAATTTGGTTGGATGATCTACAAGACTTTGTGTTTGTAATTGTTCATGCTGTTCGAGGAATTGCTGCATCTAAGAAGACTTTGTGCTTCTAACGTGACAAATGGTACACTCTTCACAGATCCACCATTGAAAAAGCTAAAGAACGACTTTGTGCCTTCGTGAGCCTTCCCTTTTACTTTATTTGTTTATTATTAATCACTTCTGGTATCTCTACGCTTTGCTTTGACAAGATAGAGGTATTGGTATTACTGCTAGTTGATTGTTTAAAGTTGTTAAGAATCGTGAACTTCCAATGGTGAAGCATTGTAAACATCTTCTCTGAAAAAAGAGAGAAGGATGAATGTAACACACCCCCCCAATTCGTAAGTTTTGTGTACATTTTGTAATTACTTGTTTGTTTTACTATCGCTTCTATCAGCAGTAAGAAGGGCGCCTCTCCTTTCCGAGAGGAGAGATTTACATCTCACATAGCTGTGGCTGAAGTCCAAGTTGTGTAATCTATCGAAAAGCTGATTACATAATTTTCACCCAACACAACGTACACTAATACTAAAGGCATAGCAAATGTGAGGTGTAGACTTGAGATTGATGATCAACCTCCCCAACTGCAACTATATCTTTGCTATGCAAATCCTGAATGATGACAGAATCTGGTGTGAACTCAACACTCTTTCTTGCTACACCATGTGTGATTTGATAGATAGAAAGGATATTGGTTGACAATGAAGGCATGCAAAGAAGATCATTAAGTGATTCATCATCCATGTCAATAGATCCCTTCCCACAAACATGCATATATGTGTTGTTAGCCATCAAGATGTGTGGTGATGAACAAGACTCAAATGAAGAGAACATACTCTATGATAAAGCCGTATGATGGGATGTAATATACCGTACAAGAATATTTCTAAATTTTTTGCATTATATGTTGTTTTGACATGTTCTCATATTTGTTCATCACTAGAATTAATTCCCACAAATCTGAATGTTGATATCATTAGCACTATATTTCTGATCATAGTGAACATGCACAACAGCTGAAGCGTATGCAGATATAAAAATCAGAATATATATATATATAAAGTAATTTTCTGACCTGAAATGTTGATGGGCACGAAAAACCAAAGTCAGAAATTATTTCTGATTTAATAAATCATCCTTACAGCTGAATGGTTGATCTTTTACTTCCATGGTATGGGCCTCCAAAGGAAAGTGGAGTGGAGATAAAAAAACACAAAGAAAACTTCATACAATCTTCCAAGTGCATCCCGCGTGCAGATTTTTGTCTTCTTTTGAATGAAATTAAGCCACCCTTAATTCCCACAACCAAATTTTATGCAAGCTCTATTTTGTTGACCTGCGATGACTTCTTGGAGATCAACTCTTACCCCCTCCTTCCCACGTCACCTTCCAGTGGACACTTAGGCTGCTATCGTTGATTTTTTTAAACCCCTTTATGGCTGCACTAGCTCTTATTGACTCCCTTTTGACTCCTTGAAATGCTGTGTTGGAGTGTAAATAAGGCTTTTAAGCCTCCCAATGTGAATCGGCTCTTCCTTGAAAATATATTAAAGTGTATGGCAGACTTATATGATGTATGAAGCCTTGGAAAATGAGTTGCCACACTAAAATGAGTTGTGCCTAGCTTGGTATGGATTTAGTGGAGGCCTTGTTGGTATGTAAAAGGCTTGCAAGCCTTCATATAAATTAATCACCCCTTTCTGCTGTTCTATAATATGAAGGGGTACGACACCTTTTTGGATAGCACAAGCTGCATGGCTGGATAAACTCAGCAGATATAAAATATAATATTCTCATATCACTTCACCACAACACACTACAAAAATGGTCTCATAGATATATGCACTTGCACACACAAATTATATTTTCTGTTTTTTTTACTAGTGTACACACCACAATAACAATTTTATTATTTTCCTGCAAATTTAATAAATTTGTACCTACACACCTGGCAAATCTGTAAATTTGTGTCTTTTGGAAGGATAATTCGTTTCAAACAATTTCTTGCACAAACTCCTTCAAATCTGCACACCTTGTATGAATTTGCCTCTAAATTTGAAACGAGGGTTTTCATCCCTGTTTACAAAATCTTCAGCACACCATCAATCCCTGGTTGGAATCGCATTGCCTTTCAGGTTTTCGTCCGTTAGGAAAAATTTTGAGGTTTTCATCCCTCCAGTGATAAATCTGACCACAAGCACAAATCTCCAAAGAAAAATAAACAATCTTATGAATAACTCAAATGAACCATTTCAGCCCTTTTTATAAACTTCTTCAAAAAAATTTCAGAATTTAATATTTTTAAATCCCTTATTAAAAATAATCCTTATTTCACCAAAAAGTGACTTTATTAAATTAATTAACTTTCCCAGCACTTAAGTCACTTTTATACTCCTTATAAATAATTAATTTAAGTCTTTTAAATTATACTATTCCGACAACTTACAATTAATTATTTAATTATTAAATATTCCCTGCATAGCCAACTAAAGATGCGGAAAATACAGAAATAGTCTGGAACTGAAGGTGCCAAAATACTTAGGAGCTCATCGGAAACATCAAACATCCCCTCTGGTACAATTGACAATCACCGAGAAAGCCGAAGGTAACTACAGTGCTGATGTGACAAATAATGGGGACATTACATGGGAAGCTCCAAAATCTACTATCCACCTCTTTGACTCAGAATCTGCAACTACAGCAAGTTCTTGCCCTTTATGTTTCTCTAAATTTGAAGAAGAAGATGAACCCATTGACATTGTCAAAGTCAAATTGATTTGATTCTTTTTAGGAAGATGCTTCAACTCATCAAGTTGTTTTGAATAACATTGATGTTCATTATGCCCTGATTTCTTGCAATATGCACACTTGGGCTTCTCCTTCTTAGATGATTCCCCTTAAGAGGGGGAGGATTCAAAATCGTTGTGTAGCTTGTTCTTTTTCTTCTTTTGTTTCTTTTTAGGATTCCTAATTCTCTCTCTTCCTTAGGCTCTTAGCCACCAATGCTTGTGGTTTAGAAGACTTGATGAGATGCATTTGAATTAACTTTGCTTCCTCTTGGATTAGAATATTTGAAAATTCATCAAAACTAGGATCAACATATGTAGCTCCCATAGAAAGTTGATGGGTATGAAAGCCAAAAAAAATATTGAATACTTAGGACCAAGCTTGGATAACACATTTAGAATCATTTGTAAATCCTCCTTAATTATATTACAATCCTTTAGTTGTGTTTTTAGTTGCTTAATCTTGGAGATGTAGTCTTGGATGTGGTCAAACCTTTAGGATCTAGATTCATCAAGTCATTGTCAATCTGATATCTCCTAATCTTATCAATTTTATCATACAATTATTAAAAAGTCTCCCAAGCCTCAGGTGTTTTACGCGATTCAATATAAAATTGTAAATCAAAAGACACTTTTGAACCTATGCATCCAAGTGTTTTCTCACAATTGATCTCCCATATTGCCTTTGCATATCAGCAGGTTCAAAAAGGGTTTCTCTTAGATAGCCTAGATAACCTTATTCCATTGGATAGTTCCATATTGATTATTTGCATGAAGCATAATTATATGAAGTTAGGAGTTCAATTTGAGATTTCCCTATTGCAAGAACACACAACAAATAAAAGAAAACAATTAACCACCATAAAATTATCCCCCCAAATTACTCAATCAAGGATCCCCCAGCCATAGTTGAAAAACTCGATTATTCGGCGAGTTAAGACTCGTGAGTTTTTTTGCATTGCGGATTTTTCCTACATTTACTCATTGAGCCAAGGCAAAAAAATCAGCGAGTTTGACAAAAAAACTCAACTGTCGAAAAGATAGACTTCTGCAGCCGCTAAAATGATGTATGCCATGAAGGTTTGTGTGGCTTTGATGGTCTTAATTTGGGTTTTATTGTTAATGCAAAATGATGTGCACCATGAAGGTTTGTGTGGTTTTGGAGGTCTTAATTTGGGCTTGGTGGTGGGGCCTCCACCTTGTATCATGACAGGGAGCGCGTTAGGGGTGCTACCCCTTGACCTCGTTGGGGGCACTACCCCTCGACCTCGTTGGGGGTGTTGCACCTAGACCCCCACGAAGGGTGCTGCCCCTCAACCCCATTGGGGGCATTGCCCTCAAACTCCCATTGAATTCATTTGATTTTCTAGGTACTCTCCAATTCCAAGTTGCCAAGTTTTCCTACAAGTCTTCATCTATAATATCATCTAGTTCTACCTCTCCCCTAGTTTTCACTAAACATGGGAAGAGGAAGATGTAAATTTGTAAAATATATTAATGTAGTATTTACTTTCAATTTTACAAAAACAATTTGCTATTTTCATTTTGTTTCAGATTATTAGTATTAGCGCATTCCACATGAGGATGCCATTTTGTACCCAATTTGCTTTCAAATTAATCAAATACAATTAGACTCAACTTGTTTCCTTTATGTACTCATTTATTGACTCATTGGATGCATCTCATCATTGAATTTTGCAAATAAAATGCATTTTTAATGAAATTTAAGCAATTTTTTAAGTTGCTGAGTTTTTGTTGAGTTGTGTTTTTTGGGCTTGGCGAGTTTTTCTTGGAAAGCTTTTCAACTATGTCCCCAACAATACATGATCTTGAAAATTTATACTTAGTGTAATTATAGGTGCCACTTGCCAAAAACAATGAAGTGGACTTGATCTCCGTACATGCCAATGCCAAATTTGGCCACAAAAATGAAGTACAATTTTTTGATAGAATGGGACCAGTCTGATCATACCATTGTAAAGTACACAAAAAATTATGCATTTTAAAAAAAATTGCATAAAAAAATGTTACCTATGAGCTTGAACAGAGCCCTAGAAGTTTCTGAAACAAGAACCTAAAGTTGACTGTCAATTTCTCAAAATTGGAGTAATTTTCTTGGAGCCATTAGAGAAAAAATTTCCCTTATTCAGCCATGCAGATTGTATTGTAGAGAATATTTTGACAAAAAAATATTCATTTCTTGCATCATCATGTGCAATGCTTGTGCAAGTATAGTTGGGTTAAATTTTTTTTTGTTTGTTTTTAAATTAAAATTAGAGAAAAAATCACAAGCGGTCGTACTTGCCTATGTAGGCATTGCAGACCATTGTAGGTCACAAGTGTATCATGCCAACAAAGAGGTTCCATATGGTGTGTCACAAAGGCTTCTCGTGGACCTAGCTAGCCCCTCCACAATGACCAAAAACCATTTTGTTGGTGTGAATGGGGTGTTTTACCTATCCGGTTCATCACCTAGGTCCTTTTCATGCTAGTAACTTAAGGTTAGTTAGGGTACACATACAAAGTTATCACTTCATGTCTCAAGTCATAAGGTTAAAACACTTGTCATAATCTTATGTAATCCTATGTCTCACCTTGGTCTTGTTGTGACCTTTTCACACATTGCCCCATTGCAAATTGGGACCCCCTAATTTTTTATTTGTTCGGGTCTTTTGGCTTGGTTTTTTGTTGGTTTTCCTATTGTCTCTCTATTGTTTTGTTTGTCTTTTCGGGGGTGTGCCCACCGTTGAGCTTAAATGTGAAATTTTGGCTAAGTCTATAAAATTAGGGTTTCGAGTCTTCTGGTCAGTTTAAAGTCAAATGGAGTGAATAAATTGAATTTTGAGCTTAGCATTGCTGTTAAGATGCTTCGAGCAGACTCCCACTGAATTTTCATCAGATTTTGATAACTTGCTATTTTTAGTAAGTGCCAATTTGGGGTTTGTTTTCTTGAGATTTTCAAATTCTGACAATTGCACTGCACTTAGAACATTGTGAGCTACCTGCTTGCAAAATTTGGGCTGAAACGGACAAATTGCTATTTTTAGCAGTCCTGCCTTCGGGGGCCACTTTTAGGGGTTGCATGTTGAAACTTTCAGATGCATGTCAGGAGATTCTTTGTGGGTTTTTCGAGACCTTCACAGTGATATAGCATGCAAAATGGGATGATGACTTTCAATGATTTGGGCTTCAGAGGCTATTCTTAGGGTTTGCATGCGGGATTTCTCAATGCATGTTAGCATAATCTTTTTGGGTTTTCTAAGAGCTTCGCAACGAGGTAACATGCAAGCGGAGTTGGTCACTTTTCAGATACTTGCTATTTTTAGCTAGTGCTTGCATGTTGATGATCTTTCTGGGTTTTTCAAGATCTCTCGAGTAGTATGACATGCAAACTCATCCGACAGCTGATGGGTCACTTTTTCAAACGTTTACTATTTTTAGCAGTACCACTCCGACAACTGCCCAACGCTTTAGAATCACGAATCTGATGACATGCAATAGAAACAGAGTTAAACAGAGGTCATTTGAGGCACATGCAAGACAAATTAGGGTTTCCAGCTTCAGGACCCAAAATGAGGGGTAAAATGCCAAAATTTCCAAAAACCAAGGTATCCCATCATGATCATCATCTTTCAAGGAGTCCGTTGGTAAATTTTGAAGGCAATCGGAGCAATTACTGTAAATAGTAAACCACCTCCAGAAAGTTGCTATAAATAGCAGGTCAGCGCGAGGCACCAGTATGAACAAGTCAAGCGAGTGATGAGGACCCCATGGCGCAAATTTCAAGTCAGACGGAGTTGTGGAAGTCTCAAAATCAAGCACTTACTATTTTTAGCAGGCCTGTGCAGAGGAATTAGGGTTTCCTAAAATCAAGGGAAAAACACGACATTCACATAGAGGCAGTATCCATCCACGATCAACATCCTTCAGGCAATCAACACGCAAAGTTTGAGCACATTCCGAGCAATTACTATTTTGAGTAAAGTTGCTAAAAATAGTAGGTATAGGCAGGCATCAGATGCCAACAACACAATCACATCACAAGGTTCGAGATAAAGTGAAAATCAAGCCTTTTGGAGCTTGAAATCAGCTTAAAATGCAAAATTTGAGAAACTTTCTAAAAATAGAAAGCTAGGGCAAGCTGAGGGCAACGTGAACAAACCACTTCAAATCGGACGAAAGCTTTGAAATTCATCTAAGTTTGATAAAATGAAAGCTCCAACATCAAAATCCGCCCTAGAAGCTTGAAGATGGCATGAAAAATTCACTAAGTCTGGCAAACTTGAAGCTCCAACATCAAAATGCGCCCAAGGAGAAGAAGAAGTGATTGCAATTTGTCTAAGTCCTTGAAATTTGAAGTAGGCATAGTGAAATGCGCCTTAGCTGCTTGAAGATGGCATGGAATTTCTCTAAGTGCTTCAAACTTGAAGCTACCCATGTCAAATGCGCCCTTGCTAGCTGGAAGTAAGTTGAAAATCTCTAAGTATGGGAAAAATGGAAGCTCCAGCCATCATATGCGTCCTAGCAAGGAAAGAGAGGTGAAAGTTTCTAAGTATTGAAAATTTGAAGCTCAAGGCCTCATATGCGCCCATGAAGAAGAAGGGGGTCTTTAAAAAATATTCTAAGTGTTTAAACTTGAAGTATAATACCCCATATGCACCCAAGATTGGGAAGGTGGCTTAAAAATATTCTAAGTGTTTCAAAATGGAAGATGATCCTCCAATATACACCCAAGTTATGGAAGTGAGTTGGAAATGTCTATGGCATACAAAGTGGAAGCTTGACCAAGTAAATGCGCCCAACAAGGAGATGACTTAGAAAATTTTCTAAGTGTTGGAAATTGGAAGTGCAGAGGGCTAAATGCGCCCAACTTGAGCAAATGATTGGAAAATATTCAAGTATGGCAAAGTGAAAGTGAAGAGGGTCAAATGCGCCTAAGTTGAAGAGGTTGATTAGAGAAATATGCCTGAACTTGAGAAAGGTGATGAAGTTCAAAATGCGTCCAGCTGGTAGGAGGAAGAATTTGAAATTTTCCTAAGTGTCAAAAGAGAAGAAGCACACCCACAGAAGTAAGATGAACTTTGATGATGAAATTTTTTCTAAGGCATAAAATTCCACCTTCCTCTAGAGGAAAATACGCCCAAGTTGATGGAGGAGATAAAATTTTCAGAGGCATGAATAAAATTGGCGAGAAGAAGTTAGAAGGTGCCAGCTTCACGAAGATGATAAAGTTTTCAAGGCCAAGCAAGAAAATACACCTAGAGATGAAGACGAAGAATAAAATTGTTGGCAAAATATTTTTCTAAGGTTTGAAATTCAAAAATTAAATGTACCCCTTCGTTTGGAGACACATGAATTCGACGCTTTTTGAAGGGAATTTTCTTCTGGGTATTGGATGTCTGCGATGAGGAATGGATTTAAAGTCTTCCACAATTCGCCAAAGCCTTCAGGATGGAGATTTTTGATGGGCACTTAAATAATGAATTTTCTAAGGCAAGGAATAAATGATGACTAGATGATTTTTTTATCAGGTTCCTGATGAAAACAATTTTTCTCGAGCCAGAGTTGGATGAAATATCAGAGTGAACGCCTCAGCCAGTGAAATGAAAAGGGAGCAATTAAATTAATATTTTCACAAGGTGATTTCAAAGTGCTAAAGTGAAGTATGCCCAAGCAGAGTACAAGATGGAAATTTGGCTAAGGCATGAAGAATTTGGGGATGAAGTGAAACTCGAATATCAGGATGATATGCGCCCATGATGAAAGGTTGTAAAGAAGGCAGAGCCTGCTGGAGAAAAAGAGATGAGCCCTATCAGATTTAGAGATCATTCAAATCTTGGAAGTCAAAGCATGAAAATCAAAAGTAAGGTGAGTTTATATTATGAGGTGTTTTGATGCCCTTCTTTTTATTTGTTTTGTAGGATGAATGCCGGGGCCAGAGCACGATGACTTGGGGAGATGAAGCGAGTACTTGGAGGAAATGGCTAAGTGTTGAGACTCAGTATGTGCCCAATCCAAGTGGCAAAAGAAGAAATGTTTGAGTTCAAGACTGGAAAATCCTTCAGGCTCAGGCATTGAAGAGTTGAAGAGCGACAACTAAGAAGAAGGTTGTCCTCAAGCACTTCGTAGTTGAAAAAATGACAAGGGAAAATCATCATCCAACAAAGGAAAGAAGTTGCAGTCTTGAAATTTCAGATCGAGAGCATGCCTACTATATCAAATTCAAGAGGATTGAAGTTGTGATGATCAGATTGATCCAGCTTGTTGTGACCTTTTTCACACATCGCCCCATTGCAAATGGGGACCCCCTTAATTTTTGCTTCGTCTCGAACTTTTGGTTTGATTTTGGTTTGTTTTGTTGTTGTCTCTCTTTCTGCTATCTATCTTTCTGGGATGTGCCCGTCTAATGTAAGATTTTGGCTAAGTCTAGAAATTAGGGTTTTTAACTTACTTGCCAATTTGAGGTCAAATGAAGTGAGTAAATTGAGATTTGAGACTAATGTTGATGTCAGTATGCTTCCAGCAGGTTTTCACAGAAATTTCATCAGATTCTGACTACTTACTATTTTTAGTAAGTGTGCAATTACAGGCAATCCTTTAGCATTTTTGAGATTCCGACAGTCACACTGCGTCCAGAGCACATCAGGCAACTCACTGGTAAAATTTGAGCTGAAACAGACAACTTACTATTTTTAGCAGTTCAGCTTCCGGAGCCAATTTTAGGGCTTAGATGTAGAGTTTTTCGGAGCATGTCTGGAGATTCCTTCTGGGTTTTCAGAGACCTTCGCGATGGTGTGACATGCAAAGCGAGATAACGACTTTCAGAATTCAGTCTTCCGAGGCTATTTTTTAGGGTTTGCATGTCAGGGTTTTCTTTGCATGTCGGCATATTCTTTGTGGGTTTTTCGAGAGCTTTGCAGTGATGTGACATGCAAACGGATATGGCCACTTATTTGGGAACTTACTATTTTTAGCAGGTGCTTCCCGGCAGCCGCCTCCCAGCACTTCAGAATCACAAATTGATCGCAATGCAACAGAAACAAGGACAAACGGAGGTCGTTTGATACACATGCAAGACCAATTAGGGTTTCCAGCTTCGGGACCCAAAAAGAGGGGTAAAAGGTCAAAATTTTCGAAAACCGGTGTAAACCACCACGATCAGCATCTTTCAAGGAGTCTACTGGTAAAATTTGAAGGCAAACAGAGTACTTACTATTTATAGTAAGTCATTTCAGAAACAGGCTAAAAATAGAAAGTCAGCCGCATGCGCCAGTGTCAACGGGCAGGTCACGTGGTGAGGAGCGCGTCATTCGAATTTCAAGTCAAACGGAGTTGTGGAAGTCTCAGAAACAAGCAGTTTCTATAAATAGTAAACCACTTCCAGAAACATGCCAAAAATAGCAGGTCAGCGCAAAGCGTCAGTATGAACAGGTCAAGCAGCTGATAACGATCCCATGGTGCGAATTTCAAAGCGAACGAAGTTGCAGAAGATGGAAAATCAAGCACTTACTATTTTTAGCAGGCCTGGGCAGGGAAATTAGGGTTTCCTAAATTCAAGGGCAAGTAACGACAATTGCATAAATGCAGCATCCAACTGTGATCACCACCCTTCAGGCAATCGGCACGCAAAATTTGAAGGCATTTTGAGCAATTGCTATTTTTAGCAAGTTGCTAAAAATAGCAGGTATAGATAGATATCAGGCATCAACAGCACAAATGCATCCCGAGATTCAAAACAAAGCAAAATCCAACCTTTTTTGGAGCTTGGAATTGGCTTGAAGTGCAAAATTGACAAACTTTCTAAAAATAGCAAATTAGGGTTAGCATGATTGAGTCACCCTAAATCAGGCAAAGAACATAAAATTCACTGAAATTGATAAATTTTCAAGTCCAGCCAGTGAAGAACGCCTTTAAAAGCTGAAGGTTGGTGGAAATTCTCTAAGCACTGGAAATTTGAAGTTCACAGGCCAAATGCACCTTGAGAAGTTGAAGAGGAGGTCTCGAAAATTTCTAAGTCCTTCAAATTTGAAGCTCAGGACTCCATATGCGCCTAGCTAGATGAGAGGCTTGAAAAATTTGCCTAAGTTCTTGAAACTGGAAGCTCCATGGCTGAAATGCGCCCACCAAGTGAAGAAAGAACTTAAAATATTCTAAGTCCTTGAAAATGGAAGAAGAGCCTGTGAAATGCGCCCATCACAAGGTGGTTGTGCAAAGAAATTTTCTAAGTCACGAAACTAGAAGTTGCCCCTGCCAAATGCGCCCAGGAGCTAAGGAGGCTAAGTGTTGAAAAGTTTAAGTCTGGAAATTGAAAGCTCAAAGGCCCAAATGCACCTTGCTTTGTCTGGAAAACTTGAATGAAAATATCTAAGTGTTTGAATTTGAAGGAGGTCACCTTGAATGCGCCTTGAAGCTGGAGGAGGTTAAAAGAAGTTTGAGTGGTGAAATTGGAAGTTCACCCCACTAAATGCGCCTTGATCTTAAGAAGTCGATGGTAAAATATTCTAAGTACTTTAAGCTTGAAGCCCACACCTCCAAATGCGCCCTAGGCAAGATGAGAGGCTTAAAAAAATTTCTAAGTACTCAAAAGCGGAAGTAGCCCTTGCTAAATGCGCCCTAGCATAGAAGGAAGGTAAAGAACTTTACTAGGCGTTGAAAATTGGAGGTAAGCCTAGTCATATGCGCCTTGACTTGTGGAGAGGCTGGAAAAAGGTTAGTAAAATATTCTAAGTTATAAAATTGTAAGCTTCAAGGTCAAAATGCACCCATGCTGCAAGGAGGTCAAAGGGTCAACATGTTTCATCCACTTGCACTTGCCAAATGCGCCCTTATCTCAAGATAAAATATGAAGAAGAATTCTAAGTGTAGAAACTTGATGCTCACCCATGAAAATGCGCCCATCATGAAGGGAGGAGTTGATAAAAATTCTAAGTCATCTAAAATGAAAGTAGGCCCCTCCAAATGCGCCTAGAAGAGGGAGAAGACTTGAAGAATATTGAAAGGCATTAAATAGCAGGTGAAGACCAGGCATCAAGGCGTTGAATCCATGCAAAAGAGGAAAAAGACAAAAGGTATCCATGCAAGGAGGAAAAGGATAAAGTACGCCCAATTGAAGACAAGAATACATGCATACATGATGACAAAATAAAAGGCGTCTAAAGTAGGAAGTGGGTCCCTTTGCTGCAAGCTGTAGAATATTTCAAGTGTTTAAAATTTAAAGCTTGTTGGAGCCCAAGGTGAGTTTGATGTTGGAAGAGAATCTAGGCGTGGGAATTTGAAGTTAAATGCCTCATATGCGCCTTGAATATGTGAGGATGATTTTCTTTTGACATTAGAAATGTTTCTAAATGGGGGGAATTTAAAAGTGGACTCCTCTATAGGTGCCTAGAAGTTAAAAATATATGAGGAGTGTTTGGATTTGAAGCTGGACCCACTTTATGCGCCAAGAGGCATGTAGGGTGGTGAAATTTAATATTCCCCTTCAAGTAGGAAATGCGCCTAAAGCAATGGAAGTGTGAAATAAAATGCAAGGTGGTGAATGAAAAATAAAATGTGCTAGGTGTTGGGATTAAATATCTTCCATGATATGTGCCTTCATGAAAAAAATTTCTGAGTGAGTTGAAATCAAATTTTCCTCACAGGCAAGGTGATTGAAGATAAAAAAATAAAAATAAAAAATATTTCTAAGGCACAAAATGTTCTTCCTTAGAAAAATGCCTAAGTCTAATGGAGAGTGATCAAATTTTCTTAAGACGCAAACAAAATTGCCGGAGATGAAGTCAGATGATGCCAGCTGCACAGGGTCAACGAGAAATTTCAAGTCAGAGCAAGGAAATGCGCCTGGAGATGAAGAAATGGATTAAATTTGCTAAAAAATTATTTTTCTAAGTTTCAAAATTCAAAAAATTAAATGAACCCGTTCGTTGTATATCCATGAATCTAACGCATTCTGAAGAAAATTTTCTTTTGGGTATTGAGGATCCTCAACAGGGAGTTGATTTTAAAGCCTTTCACACTTCGCCGAAGCTTTCAGGATAAAGATTTTGACAGGCACCGAATTGATGAGTTTTCCTAAGGGAAAATTTGAAAATTTTCTAAGGCAAAGTGAAGAAAATGTGTTTTCAAGGTAAAATACTCTGGACGATGAATTTGAAAGGAACTGCCTAGGTGAATTTGCTCAAGTTCTTTGTGAAGATAATTTTTGTTACGACCCAATTCTGCGTAAATTAAAAACTTTCCAATTCTCACTTAAAACATGTAAAAGTAACATATAACAAAGATATTACAATAAATTTCTTCCTTTCTTTATTGATAAACACGTACAAGTTACAATATGTTTCCTCATGAATTTCATTTTCATTGCAAATATAAATCAGAGTTAAAAAGTAATACAGTTACATACATAGCTCGTAAGCTTTTGCACAAATAGAAGTAAGAATGTCCAGGAGTCCTTCCTTTCAAATCTTGGTACATCGGCCGCTCGCTGTGGAGGAGAAACATCGCAGGCTTTTCCTTCAACCACCGGGGATATAAATGCGATTCCCCATACGATCGACTACAATGAGCGACCTCCCTAGCCGAGAAGAAGAGATTGGTAGGGTATCCTTTAGCGATTACCAGCGAGCATAGTCTTTGTGTCACACAACTAGAACGCGTAAATTTTACTGCAATCTCGATCTAGTACGGATGCAATAGGCCCGGCAGTGTAGTCTCAACTATCTCACACCTAAGTGGATGTCGTACCTTTCACTACTTTGGCCAAAGTATTCTCATTCAGTACTTCGAATGAAGGTCATCTATCATATACACTACTCAGGGCCGATTTGACTTGAGGCTTACTTACTCTATGCGTAGGTTTTATCCTTCATTGGGTAATCCGTCACCCCAGATATCCTACAATCATACGAACCTACTAGAAATGAGACAGTCTACAAGTATCTTGTATCAACTCTCCTAATTAGGAAATCTTTATCCTAAGAATACTTAACTTGTCTCAGTTATTCTAATAACGTAAGCTAAAAGACCTTTCTTGACTTTGCCTTCATTTCGATCCTAGTAGATAATAAGAATATCTATGTATTCTCCATATACAAAGACCATACACAACAAGCAATAGTCATTCAAAATGCAAGCAAATCCCTCTCTTTTATCTTTTCCCATTATTTCTTTTAATGTAAGATAAGTAAATTAATCCCCTAAGCTCTTTACTCATATATTCCCTTTTTTACAATCCTTTAATCATTGAAACCGTATATACTCCTCATATACAAAAAACACACTAATACAAACAGGTATACGCTTCAGTAAACATGTATAACCATACCTTAAAGTAGATTACTTACATGGTGCAACAGAGATCTACTTCTTTGTTTATTTTAAGTGAAATATTGAACTCAATGCAATTTCCCTATCTATGCACATTCAGTAAACATACTTTTAGATTTATAACAAGTAATACATTCAAGATCATGAAAGAAGAAACAGCATGCCTGGTTTATGTCTTTCCTTTTAGAAGATGAACTTGATTACGTTTGCAGCACTTCAGGCCTCCAACAATTCTCAGACCAGTCTCAAACTCTTTCTCAGAAATTAATCACTTGCTACAGATGAAAAGTAATCTCAACTTCTTACTGTGAACTCAGAATTGGTGAAGATAATAACAAGGGATGTCTCTCAGCAAATGGTGATATATGATCTCAGAAATTATGAAAGGCTTCTCTCAGCAATAATAAAACTCACTCATAGCTCAAACAGGGATAGCCACAGTAACTGGTAATTGCTGGTAAAAATTCACAGCATCTTTCAAACTCAGCAATACAGAATATTATAACCAAAATAGGGGATGATCATGGAAGCTCAATGAGAATGATAGACTCGGGTTGCTCAAATTGCAGTGTATAAGCTCTCTAAAAACGTCACAAATGAGAAAATCCGAAGTGTATTCGAATGAAAGTTTGTGAAGTATTTATAGGCCGCAGTTAAAACAGTTTCCCCATTTCTGGGCATGTATATTGACAGATTTCAATGTTTACTCGTTCAAAATGCTACTTGCCATTTATCCAAACCCTTAGTCATGTTCTTCCATGATGATTCGACTTCTATACAACCAACAATTCGAAGAATATTTCAACTTGCAATAAAAACGAAATCTACAGCCACGTTTTGCTGCCAGGCGTAAGAATTTTACCTGATATTATTGTTGCGTCCCAGGTCAAGTTCCAAATCGACCCAACACAGAGGTTCTTTGTTATTTTTCCTGGTTTAAAGCTTTGAAATTGTCTTCTTTCACTTCCAGCTGCTCAGGGACCTCCGCCATTTTCACGGGTGAGTTTCATTTTTATATTTCCATTCATTTCCTTAAGTTCGACTTTTTAATATTTCCTTTTATGAAGTTTGCTTCATTTTCAAATGTATTTTGAAATGTTTAAATATTTAATACGGCTACCTTCTAATATTTAAACTTTCACAAATGTAAAATG
>VDFB02271358.1:200679562-200888385 GCA_007258455.2 Sequoia sempervirens
AAAGAATAAACTGTCTCGATCAAAAGCCAATTTTTTTTTTTTATTTCAAAATTTTCCCCATTGCTGCCTCGACGAGGGAAATTATGCTAGTATACTGCCCCCTCGAGAGATTGAGCGAAAATGTTCGATTTGAGGGTCGATCTCGTGACAAAGAGGTTCAAGATGGACACATGGATGGTTGTGATGATGAGATGGTTTTAAGATGCTTAGACTAACAAGTCTATATTATCCTAAACAACTCAAATGATAATGTAATGCATGGTGAGTTGGATGAGATGGATGATGTGATATGCTATGCTTATGAGATTTATGTATGCTAATGATTTTTGGATGCAGGACAAATGCATTAGCGATGATGATTAACTATCCTGACATGATGTTAGTGCGGAAAAGAAGAAATGAGAAATGAGATGATGACAAGAGAATCCAACAAGCCAACTTTATGAGAGATGACGATGAGAAATGGATGATTTTCTTATCAAGAATTGGGATTTTAAAAGGGCCACTTACCTTATGTTTGATAACACGCATAAGCACGATGCATCAAGGTATAAAGAACCAGGATGGCGTTGCAATTAGTGTGATGGACTTTGACTCAACAATCAAATAGGAGTACTCCTGTTCACACCTGACATATGAAACACCATTTAAAATGCAGTTCAAATATTTCAAACATCTCAGACCAAAACATAGAAAATCAAGCCTTCCTATGTGGTCAACAAGATACCTAAAACATCCTCCCTACACCCAAATAAAGCACACATGAAAGAGGTTATATTACAAGAACATCCAACAAGTGCAACAGATAAAAAGATAATGATCATTTCCCCATTCCTAGCTCTCTAATTCCTTTTGTTTGGACATCATTAAGAGGTTATTCGAATGAGCACAAAGAGATAAGTCAAAAGACAAATATAAAGTAAACAAACAAGCTAATGTTCTTCAATACCGCTAACCAAAAGGAAATGTGTTTTTATGGATAAGAATCGAAACTATTGCCAATAGATAATGCCCATTGTAGGAAGGATACATCCTAGGACATGTTAGTGGATGGCAACATGCCATTTCGTTTATACAAAGTGTTCTTTCTGATAAATAATGCCCATGGTAGGAATGATACATCCTAGGAAATGATGTTATCAGATGATTGATATGGGACTGATTGGATGATAGGCTATTGACACAAAGAGTTGACTAACTTGTTTACATACTGACCTAAACCTGAGACTTGACGTTTTGAGTTTTCACTTTTAACTTGCTAGACTTGTTTCCAATTTTTTTACCAAAGTTTGAGGATGACAATCGTTTATTATGGGTGATGTTTATTGCAGGTGAAAGCGAGATGAGACAAATGGATTTTTTCAAATATTTGGATATTTTTGGAGTTTTTGAAATGTTTTGAGGCTGTTTTTGGTATTTTTCGAGATTTTATAAATGTTTTGATTTTTAGGTTTTTTAAATGTTTTGGTGTTTTCTAATATTTTGACCAAGAGACTAACCTAAAGACCTATCCTAGGGGCCTCAGGTACTGATCAACAGATTAGCCTTGCCTATGTTATACATGCAGAGACCACGTAGTTCGAATCGAATTACCACCAATTTATAGATGAAGATATACATGATGAAATGTCGGGCTTTATTATGACTCGACTTCTAAAGGACTGACCTAATTGTTCGGGATATCGGCATGATCAACTCGCCACGCTCAAGGCCGAGAGAATCTATAATTCGGCCAAGATGACTTTGTTTGAATTTTTTGATTTTTTGACCTTATTTTGGATTTCTTTTGATATGTTTTGAATGTTTTGGATTTCTGTGATTTTTGATGTTTTTGGATTTTTGGATTTTTGGATTTTTTGATGTTTTTTGATTTTTTAATTTTTTGATGTTTTTGGATTTTCTGATTTAAGGACTTCAAGAATATACACGAATCTGATATGATGAGAACATTCCCCCAACATGATGCAATAGACTACTACGATAAAGGTAGGATAAACTGACCTTGAGGATGGGCCGAGTAGTACTAGGAGGGATCATGATACAAACACATGACCAAACTATGATGCAGATGGAGAACGGATGGGTGATGGATGGAGATATGGAATATGATGGATGATGTAAGCGTAATGGATGGATGATGAAGAACAAGTCGTGAAGATCCTGGTGGATGGAAAGTGCTTATTTACACAAGGCATTTGTTTGCCAGGTTTTCACCAAGGTACTTGTCCAAAGTGCCACCAAAGTGGTTTTCACCAGAGGACAATTTTTCTCTTTACTGTTTTTGAATCCTTTTTCTGATTTTTTTTTTTTGGATTTTGTGCTTTTTTATTTTTTTTGTTGTCACCAAGATGCCTGTTTGCCAGGTTTTCATTAGGGTGACCATTTTTTTAGGACATTTTCTAATTTTTTGGATTTTTTGGTTCTATACCTTGAAAGATTAGGCATAAAACTTTTTGAGATGGGAGCTATTCATGGGCTCCTGTAGAGGTTCCCCTTCAGGTGTTGATAACTGATATTCCCTTGACTTATAGCTTGCTGTGATAACAAATGGTCCCAACCAGTTGGGTTCAAATTTTCCTTTGCTGTTTAGATTTGGGATGTTCTTCTAATTCTCCTTTAGTACCAGTTCTCCAACTTGGAAAGTCCTGCTTATGATTTTCTTGTTATAGCTCCTCTTGAGTCTGTTCTGATAGACTTGCAAATGATTTAAAGTGTCTATACACTGCTCATCTAGTAGCTCTAGTTCATTCAGTCTTGATATTTGGTATTCTTCATCCGTGATGAGGTTTTGCAGTGATATTATTAGTGACAGGAGCTCGATCTCAATGGGCAGTATGGCTTTTGATCCGTAGACCAGGGAGAATGGGGTGGCGCCAGTGGGTGTGTGGATGCTAGTTCAATAGGCCCATAGGGCGGGATTGAGCTACAGATGCCAGTCACGAGTCACGACCTGTGTCATTGATTGTCTTTTTTAGAATCTTTAAAATGGTTTTATTTGTGGCTTTTGCTTGGCCATTGCCTTGGGGAATGTATGGGGTGGAGAAGCGATGTTGGATTTTGAATTTTTCACATAATTCATGGACATCTTGATTCTTGAATGGTGTCCCATTATCTGAGATAATAGCTTGTGGGACACCATAGCGGAAATAAGATAGTTCAGGATAAACTTTGATATCTGCTTCTCGGTTATATATGTCACGGGAATGGCTTCCACCCATTTGGTAAAGTATTCGGTGGTGGTTATGATGAACTTGTGGCCATTAGATGAGGTGGGAGTGATTTTTCCAATGAGATCGAGTCCCCATTGCGAAAAGGGCCATGGTGTGATGATGGGATGAAGTTCTTGAGCTAGAGCATGGATGAGGTCCCCATTTTGTTGACATTGTAGGCACCTTTTGACATAGTCATGTGCCTCTCTTTCCATTGTAGGCCAATAATACCCGATCCTTAGTAATTTCTTGGCCAGGATCATTCCACTCGAGTGCGAACCACAGATGCCGTTATGCACCTCAGTTAAGGCAGTCAATGCCTCAGCATTTAGGCAGCATAAAAAGGTTCCTTCTATGCTCCTACGATACAAGGTATCTCCTAGGATGATGAATCAGGATGCCTTTTTGACAAAGGTTCATTTTAAGGTTGAAGGTAGGTCAGCGGGGAGGACTCCTATTTGTAGGTAGGTGTAAATATCATGGTACCAAGGATCATTGGGACTAAAAATTTCACACACGAATTCCAACTCTGGTACCTTGAATGCCGGTGTGAGAAGCTGCTCCACCAAGAATTCATGTTTTATGACATTGCGAGGGATGTCCAGTAAGGATCCAATGGTTGCCATGGTGTCTGCTGCTTTGTTGTTTGCTCGTGGAATCTGCTCAAATGTGATGTCGATGAATGATTCTTTGAGAGTTTCTACTAGCTTCTTATATGGAGTTAGCTTATCATCCTTTGTCTGATTCTCGTCATTCACTTGGTTTATTATTAGCTGAGAGTCTCCATAGACCTTAAGGGCCATGATGTTTCACTGCACTGCTATTCTGAGACCTATGGTTAAAGCCTCATATTCAACAATGTTGTTAGTGCAGGGGAATGCCAGTTTGTAAGATCTCGGTATACAATCCCCTTGTGGGGTGATGAAGAAGACGTCGACTCCTGATCCATGCTGCATGTATGAGCCATCAAAGTAGAGTTTCCAAAGGTCGGCTATGTTGAGGTTGAAAATGGATTCATCTGGAAACTCTGAGATTAGTGGATTCTTTGAATAGATGGGTGCTTCCGCAAGCTGATCTATGATGACTTGACCTTTAATTGTTTTCCGATCCACATATTCAATGTCATACTCTGATAGTATCATAACCCATTTAGCCATTCTTCCCGTGAGCATTGCTTTTGACAGTAGGTACTTGAGGGGATCAATTTTGGAAATGAGCTGACTTTATGTGCTAACATGTAATGTCTAAATTTCTGTGAAGAAAACACTATTGCTAGACATGCTTTCTCAATGAATGAGTAGTTTAACTCATGCCCAACCATTGTGTGACTGATGTAATATATGGCCCTTTTTGTCCCATTTTCATTGTGATGAACTAGAAGAGCATCGAGGGCTACTGCTGTTGCTGACACATAGAGAATTAATGGATTTCTTGGGGTTGGTGGCATGAGGACCGGTGGTGTAATCAAATATTCTTTGATCTTATTGAAGGCTTCCTCACACTTTTCATCCCACTTGTATGCTACTCCCTTGTGAAGTAGGTGAGAGTATGGATTTTGTTTATCTGCCAGCTATGCTATGAGCCTTTAGATGGACTAAAGTCTGCCTTGCAGGTCTCTCAATTTTTTCAATGTTTTGGGTGCCTCCATCTCAAGGATTGCTTTTACCTTGGCAGGGTCTAACTCAATACCTCTCATTGACACTATGTATCCTATCAACTTTCCTGATTGTACGCTGAAGATGCACTTCTTTGGATTTAATTAGACCTTGTATTCCTCCAACTTGTCAAAAATGGCACTTAAGGTTGCTATGTGATCCTTCCTCTTTTTGGATTTGGCTAGTATGTCATCGACATAATCTTCCACATTTTTGTGGATCATGTCATGGAAGATTAACTTCATGGCTCTTTGGTATGTTGCTCCTGCATTCTTCAAGCCGAATGACATCATATTCTAGTAGTAAGTCCCCCATGGACAAGCGAAGACCATTTTGTGTTGGTATTCTTTATCAATCATTATCTGGTTGTATCCTGAGAAACCATCCATCAAAGAGAGCATTTCATGTCCAACTGTCATGTCCACTATCATGTCAATATTGGGCAAGGGGAAATCATCCTTTGGGCATGCCTCGTTTAGGTCCCTGAAGTCTGTGCAAATTTGAATGCCCCCATCGGGCTTTGAGACAGGTACCAGATTAGAGACCCATTATGGATAGTCAATTGGCTGAATAAATCCTGCATCAAGTAGTTTCTTTAGTTCCAGTTTGACCAATAAAGCAATCAGTGGATGCATTTTCCTGAGTTTTTGTCTCACAGGTTTTGCTTCAAGATATACTGCTAGGTGATGTACCACAATTTCCTGATCAAGTCCGAGCATATCTGCATAGCTCCATGCGAAGTTAACTTTATGTTCTCTTAGAAAGGTAGCTAGGAGCTCTTATTCTTCTGTCAACAATGATTCTACATAGAAGGTGATGTTTGGTGTCTCTTCTATTCCCAAGTTAACCAGATTACACTTTTCGGCCAGTACTGCTGATTTTTCTTGATGGAGTGCTCTAAGTGGAAGATTGAATCCCCCATCCTCGAGTGCCTTAGAGAGGTTTTCACCATTGGATGCGTCCTTTGTTTTTACTTTTTTCAGGTTGAAGAGTGCCACAGTGTGGTTTTCACTCAAGGACCTAGATATTATTCTTAATTTCTCACTTTTGCGAGTGAGGGATTCAATCATTTTCCCATAATAGGCTTGTGTATCTAGCTCAATGATGAATCCCGCTTTGTGATCCCCACATGGAATATGATCCCAAAGCCCCATGAATTCTAAGAGCACTTCATCATTTTTGAATGTGTCAAGAATTGGTGGTCCTTGTTGGTCATAATCGATGAGTTGGGGGTAGACTAAATGAATTTCATGGTTTTGATTTTCAGACTCAAAGGACAGGGTGCTAATCATAAGAAGGGTGGTGTATTCAAAGAGTCTAGGTAGTTTGGTTATGAGATATTCATCATCACTACTACTATAGACATCGGTTATGTCAAATGTAAAGTTTTCTAAGGGTAGGCCAGTGGATACAGGCAATTGTAAGGCAGTTGCAGATTGCTGAGGAGTTCTGACTTTCCTAACTGGGGGATTTCAGCCATGTATGGTTATACTCGGAGGGGTACATCCAAGGCCAAGATTTCTCATTCGCATCTCTAGAATGATAGGTATTATAAGCCCATTGTCATTTTGTCCCAGTTTCTGGTTTCTATCATAGCCCATTGCGAGCATCATTTGCAAACCTTTGCTTCTGTCATCCATTGGTAGATTAGTTGCTAGTCTATTATCTTGGTATAGGAGATGAGATGGGTCCTCCTCTATGACTTCTTGGCCAAGATCTCCCCAACTTCTGAAGTTGGGATATTCTTCAGGGGGTGTTCGAGAAGTGGAGGCTTCATTTCATTGCAGACGTCCTCGTGATCTAGGAGATTGTGGTAACTCTCCTACCATAAAGGCATTTTTGGGAATCTTATAGTTTCTGCAACCATTGTCCTGGATGATGAATTTGATATCAGAGATGGTGGGGATGGCAGGAGTGGTGGTTGTCTCTGTCACAGAAGTGGAAGCGAGAGTGGGTGGGTCAATGTATGGTGTTGATGGGCCTTCATCATTTTTAGGTACTTGAGGTATTTTGAAGTATTTTGCCTCTAGGTTCTTAAAGTAGGAGAATGGTTCAGGATCTCCATGGATAGTGACCTCTTGTCCTTCATATGTGAATTTGGCACATTGATGGAAGGTTGATGCCACTGCTTGCATTGTATGGATCCACACGTGTCCCAGGAGAATTTTATAAGGTAAGTCGAGGTCCAAGACCTGACAGGTGGTTTCCATGATAGCTGGCCCTACTTGAATAGGGATTTGGATTGTGCCTTGGGACACTCTTTCTTGATCATCATATGCTTTGATTGTAATACCTTTTCCTTTGTCAATGGAATCCTCTGAGATTTTTAGGTTCTTAATGAGCTTGAGGGAACAAATATTCAAGCCTGTACCTCCATCCACCAAGACTCGCTTGACTTTATTTTTATGCACCAAGACCTCTAAATGGAGTGCACGGTTGTGAGATGGTTGAGTGGGAAATTCTTGATCAGAGAACGTAAGGAGGTTTGGAGTGATGATGTTTCCAACCATAGCTTGGAATTGTTTCACATCAAGATCTACAGGGATGGTTGATGAAGCCAATGCTTCCTCAAGGATTTTCTTGTGGGCGGATAAAATTTTTAGCAACTCCATGATGGAGATTTGTGCTGGGGTTCTTTTCAATTGATCAAGGACATTATAACCACTAGGAATAGATCTAGGGTTGGGTGCGGGTACTCTGTTTGGCTGAGATGATCCTGCAATGGTAATTTTTCCACCTCTTGTGGTGACTCCACAATTGACATGGGCTCCTTTGATGGTGATGGTAGCACAATAATCATCTAGGGAAGCGATGACATGATCGTACACATGATTGACATTTTTGAAGGTATCTTTCCCTTTATCAGTGTTATTGTTCCCTTTATTGTGGTTAGGCATTGGATTCGTGTATATTTTGAGGTTCTGATTTCCTGTTGGCTGTTCCACATTTATGATTCTTTGATCAATGAGGTCTTGGACTAGGTTCTTCAACCTCATGCAACTGTTAGTGGTGTGCCCTTTGATTTTGTGAAACTCACAAAATTGGTTTTCATTGTACTAGGGTGGTTTCACATCTGGTTCTTGATAATTCTCGTAGGTGGGGGCTTTGATGAGGTTTTCGTTTATCAATTTCTTCATGATGACCTCGAGTGGTTCCCAAAGGGTAGTGTACTTTCGCTTGGGGGAGTTCTTGTTTCACTGGGGTGGTCCCCTTTGATTGTTGACGTTGTTGATCGCTTGATTGTTGGGTTGCTATGTTGTTGTGTTAGTGTGATGATTGTTTTGATGGTGGTTTTGGATTTGTTGTTGTGGTGCAGGTGTGTTTTTCCGAGGGGCACTGATGACAACTTTGGCATTGACGACACCATCGTTGGTAAAATTTTTGTTTCTTGTCCATGTGCGAGGTTTGTCGTTATAGCTTGTAGATGGGCGGTTGTTCTACTGTTCGGGATATGAAATTGATCCTCTAGGTTGTGTCATAAGGGCTCGTTCGATGTTGATCGCCTTGGAAATCAACTAGTCGTATGTGGTGATCCCTTGGAATTTGAGATGGAATGATAAGAGGCCATTAAGGTTGGATATGGTAGTGCACACTTGTTCCTTAGGCATGACCCATTTGCTCTGATTGGCCTCGGATCGCCATCATTGTAGAAACGAAGCAAATGATTCATTCTTCCCTTGTTTCAGAGCTGAGAGTTCCTCTAGATTGACATCCATGGTGATATTGCATGCGTAGTTTTTGATGAATGCGTCTATGATTTCTTGGAATTTTTTGATGCTTGTAGGTAAGCGAGACAACCATTCCATGGCGTGGTCAGCCAAACTCCTAGGAAATAGCCGCATCAGATAGGTATCGTCATACGCGACTTCCATGCAATGAACCTAAAATTCCCTGATGTGATCTTTAGGGTTTCCCATTCCACAATACTTGTCAAACTTGGGAATCTCAAATCCCTTTGGGAATGGTTTCATTGGAAGGCTCCTATCAAACGAATAAGGGCACAAGTTGCTGGGGGTTTTCATTGTTCGCCCTAATTGAAGATCGAGCACTTGTTGTGAGAGAAACTTGATTTGTGATGTCACATCATTTTGTGGATTAGGGGGTGGGATGAAAGTGTTTTGAGGTGGTTCATTTGTTGGTGGGATGGGTGGATTGGTCGGTATGTTGATAGATGGTGTTTGCATATTCTGCTGAGTCAAGTATGCTTGCAATTGCTGCTGTATCAACAATGCTTGTTGTTGGTCCTGTTGCTGTTGTGCTATTAGTGCCTATTGCTGAGCTTGCTATTGTGCTTGTTGTTGTACTAACAATGCTTGTTGTTGGGTGGCTAATCAGGCTACTTCCTATTGTTCTTGATATTGCTTCAGCGCTTGCTAATATGCTTGATGTTGCATTGTTTGTTGCTGTGAAAGATATTGTGCTTGAGCTTGTTGGGATTAGTATTGAGCTTGGGCTTGAGCTTGAGCTTGAGCCTGTACTTGGGCCTGTGTGGAAGCTTGTGCAATCTGTGTGGCTTGAGTAGCTTGTGTTTCCTGAGCGACTTGAGTGGCTTGAGCAGCTTGCGCTACTTGTGCGGCTTGTTGCTGTTGTTGCAATAAGGCTTGGGCTTATGCAACCTGCTGTGCTTTTTGTGCTTGTTATGTTTTTAATGTAGCTTGGGAAGCTTGAACAACTTGCACGACTTGCGTGGTTTGTTGTTTTTGTATTTGTAGGAGTTCCTTTTGATAGGCATCTTGTTGAGTGGATCGCAATGTAATACTGTATTGGATTGATGTATTGGAGATTGGTGGTGGTGGTGGTGGAGGTGGATTTGGAATGGAGCTTGTTGTGGTGGTGAGAGGCACTGTCATGTTGATGGCTGGGGTTTGAGTGGTAGATGGTGCGATCGATGTGTTTGGTCCTTGAGAGACCATGTTTTGAGATGTTAGGGGGGTGGTTGATGATGTGATGGTGGTGGTTTGTGTTATTGGGGTAGTTTCCATTTGTTGTTGCGATATCAATGACAAGCTTTGAGGATTTGATATGGTACTTTGATTGATTCTCGGTGGGTTGATATGATTTTGTTGATTGATGTTTGCTAAAGGGGGAATTCCTAAACCAAGAGGTGCTATGGATATTAATGGAAATGGTGGAAGTGGTGGAAATGTGAGGGGTGTAATCTCCTAAGAAAATGGCGTAGTGTCAAAAATGTCCCCTGGTCCAAATATGTCACCCTCTCCTTGCAAGGTTATGGGGAGAGAGGTTTGGGGTGTTGCATGGAATGATGATGATGATGGGTTGTTTGGATCATGAAAGGTGAGAGGGACATATGGATGTGATGGATTTTGGGGAATGGTTTGTCCCAAGATAGTGTTCACATCCAAATCTTGATTGTTTACGAGAGGGTGTGTTTGTAATGCATTAAGAAATGTGCTTCCCTTGTTAACAGTGGGTTGAGTTGGAACAATAGATGATGTGGTTTGCGAGATATTTTGAGTGATATTTTGAAATGAGGGTGTAGATGAGATGGGGATGGTAGGTGAGATTTGGGGCATGGACCCAAAAGATGGCTCCACTATAGTGCTTACGTCGAAATCAGAGGGGAGTTTAGCCCCTTGTTTTGCTAATTCAAGCATGTATAGTGAAGGGTTGAGTCTCATCATGATATTGATAATCTTATGGTTCTATGGATTTTGAATCATTTCAATGATTTCCTTGTGTGACATTCCAAAAGGATTATTGGTTAGATCCTCCATTTGACCTTCCTCTTGTTGATTTTGCAATGATGATGAAAATTTTGTTAAACGATTACTTGATCCAACGAGATTAATTTTGGAATTTGTTTGGCTTAGATCACTTGAAATGGATGTTTCTTTCCTGGCTTCCATGTTCCTTTTGTGTTGAGATCTAGTTTGCACCATAAAATAGGGATCAAATTTCAAGAATATGGGAGATGAATCTCTAATTCTTTGGATCGATCTAACTTTTAGGATGCAAAAGAGAAAATTTAGGATGTTTTTAAGAATCAAAGGTGATATGATGAGGATGATGTAAAATATGGATGATCTGGATGTTTGAACTTTTGAGAAATCTTGAGGGGATGCTAGAATTTTTAGGACCTTTTGGATTTGTTTTGGATGTTGAATTGACCTTGATTTGATTTTTGGTTTGCTTTGTTTTTGGATTTATGAACAAATAGACCCTAAGATGTTGGATGATTATCTAGGGGATAGATTTTCTCAAAGGATGATAATTTTGAATATGTGTAGGGAGAAGGATGCATCTACCCACAGCTATTCAAACAAGATGATAATTTAACCAAGCATATGAAGAAGGATGCATCTACATATACCTAGCTAAACAAGATGGTTTGATAATTTGACCAAGCATATGCAAAAGGATGCATCTACACATACCTAGCCAAATATGATTTGATGTTTTGATTCAAATATTTCAAGGATTTTGCTTCAAGGATTTGATGATTTTTGATTTGTTCCAAAAAGCCTAGCATGGAGGATAATTTCAAGATTTTTTCAAAAGATGATGGTGAGGTGATTTTGGTTTGATGTTCAAGGATGGATGAAAAGGTTTGATTTTAATCATAGGTTTACCTAAAAATACACTTGTTTACTAGACCTCGGTATTGAAGAACATGCAATACTTCTAAGGACCTTTTAACCAAGAAGTGGTTCAAACTGAGCATACATTTCTGGATTTTTCAAAGGAATGAGTCTATAGAACCTTGTGAATTTTTTTCTTATTTTGATATGTTGCTTTTGATTGCACTTCCTAATGTATTTCTTGATGACCTTTCGAGTGTGACTTCTAAATTTTGAACTTTTTCTCAAGGACTTTTGTTTTGGGGATTTTACTTTCTTGGAAATCATGAGGAACTAACACAACCAATTTTGTTATTTGTGCTTAGTGATTTTTTTTTTATCACAAACACACTCTTTAGTTTTCAAACTAGATGTCTAATGTCTTAACTTCTTCTCATTTCCACAAGGTATGTCATGTGGAACTTTGATGAAATCGAGGCAAGGGTTACCTATTGTTAACTTTAGTAAGCAAATTGAGATATAATCCAAGTGTTTAGAAACCTCTAAGGATAAAATCCCAAGGGAAAACATAACACATGAATTTGGTCAATTGTATTTGCTTCCTAAAGGGTTTGAAGTTTTGATGACAATGTTAAATGTTTGTTTCCAAATGTTTTCGAACAAGAAAAGTGTTTTGTAACCAAGAAAAAGCACAATCCTATGGATATGAAAGACTATATTTGTTGAGTCCCCACTTGGACAAGTCTAGCTATGCTTATTTTTAGTGAATGGTTAGATTCTTGACCCCACTAGCTCCCCTCCACGACACTCACTTCTCGGGGAAGCCAAACATTAATACCCATGAAACTCCCATGGCATACTTTCCATTTCTACTAAAAACCGTAAAAGTGTGGGGCGGCTTTAGAACGATCATTCTTGCACCAACAAATAGATAGGGATTTTGGCCTTTCTACAACAAGGGTTTTAATTCGGACTTTCCGTTCATAGGAGTTGAACCAACATGGTGAGAGACCATTGCTGCCCTTCTCATCGGATCCAACCGCGTGATATTGGCCTTTGTTCCAGTACCCACTTTTATATCCCGGCTGGAAATACTCTTGGCTTTAGAGTGTTACTTGTTGAGTCGTTCCCTTGGGTGAGTACTTTTTCCCCAAGGTAGGCCCTCTAAGATAAACAATAGCGAGCAAACATATCCGTAACTCGATCGATCTTTGTTGAGAAACAAAGAGAGAATACATGTGATAGGTTTGGCTCACATGCAAGATTTTTTGTTCAATTTTAGTTCCCAAAATGAAGTGTAGGGAGGTAATTACTTTATCCCAACCTAAGACCACCAAAAAGCCTTTTGATTCTCAAGATCGTCATGAGGCACGAGAGAAGCGCATACGTCTTTTCAATGGTGTTAGTTTGAGTAAGCAATCACAAAACAAAGTAGCACATGTTCTTTTTAATCCCACAAAGCAATAATGACTTCTTTTTATAGCACCAAATGAAGTGTGAGAATTTTCCTTGTTAATTATTAGCCCCAAACAAAATATAGTGAGTTTGTGTCCTAAAGTTCATTTTAAGCCCCTTTTGTAACAAGAATTTAAAGAGTTCTTTTTAGAGCCCAAAAGGAAACTAGTATGTCCTAAGCATGAAAGATAACAAATTTTTCCTTAAGAGGAATAATGAATCCTCTAACAGTGTTGAACAAACACTAGAGTGTTTAAAAACACTTGGTATCATGAAATGAGGTCATCATGCTTCTTTTCCTCTTAACCTTTGATCAATCCAACCTACAAGAAAATCAGTTAGGTTTTGCAAAAACAAAGGTCAAGAAAGTAGAAAACAGACCAAATAATCAGAATTTGATAAAAAACACATGTTATAAATAAATTTTCACTTTCTACTTCCCTCCAGAGGTGCAATCCAGAAAGACGTCGCTGTTTGAAATTACCAGCAGTGTTGTATAGTGCCGCTTACCAGTCAGTGTCACTCTATAGCCAAACCAGTGAGCATGAAGGCGTTGCTATTCTGGTCAGTGGTGCAGTTTGGATTTTGAAAAGATTCCAGTGAGCTGGAAAGATTCAGCGGTGCTGTTTGAAAATTTGAATTATGGGCGGGAAGTATGGAGCATCGTAGTTTAAAATTTTCAGCAGTGCGATATGGCAATGCTAAGTTCTTAGCAGTGCTAAACAATGACCCTAAGCTTCCAGCAGTGGAGTTTCCTGTAGGCATAAAAATAACAAAGAAAACATGAAATTTAGTGCAAAAACATGATTAGATTTTCAAGAGTGCCCTCCTTCTAGTACCAAATGTAGAACCCCAATCCCAATACCTGCAAAACACCATAAAAAAACACATTAGAAGATCATATGCAAGTAAGAACAAGGATTCCTCATGAAATCCATTAACAAAACTCAAAATAGGAATGAAAAGAATATAATGAAAGAACAAGAAAATAGATTAAATCCTATTGAAAGTAATGCAAACTCTTGATCCCATGGGGGAATTGGTGCCAATTTGATGTGAAAATTGGCCCTTTCCCAACTCCAATGATGCAATGTTGATTGATGATGAAGAGTGATCCACTTGATGAAGCCTTCCAATGTGCTCCAAGATAAAAATCTGCATAACCTAGCTAAGATTGGATGAAATTGGATGAAGATTGCTATGGATTTGAGTATAGTAAGTTCACTCAATTTGTGGATGATCAAATGAGGAATAAAGCCTCTTATTTATAGAAAATCAAGTTGAAGAGATGTCCAAAATGGAGCAATGTGGGACTAAGAATCAACTAATGGCAAGATGCCACTGTCAACATGTGAATGGATGAAGGATGTGCAAGTTTTGAGAATGTGCCAATAAATGACATTAGGTGGCCTTTTCAAATTTCAAATTTGGCTTGTTGGAGGGAGAAGAAGGGGTCTTAAATGCCAACTGGGGGACATGTAAGAGGAGAATTAATGCTATGTTGGAAGGGACAAGTCGTCTTGATTTGAATTCAAATTTGAGAGAATATTCTCTAAAGATGCCTTAGGGAAAATGAAGATTTAATAAATCAATTAAAATCATTTATTTGTGCAAGTGGGAAAGGCTAGAGGATGTGACATGGATCAAGATTAAATTAATTGAGGATTAATTAATTTAATGAGGATCAAAATGATGTGACATATTGATTTAGATTTTATGGATTTATTTAAATCAAATATGAGAAAAAGGATTTAGAGATAGTTAAATAAATATTTTTGATTTATTTAACTAAAGAAGGTGAAAGTTAGATTAAATCAAACAAATGTTAATTTATTTAATTCAATAGGATGACTTTTAGAGATTTAATCAAATAAAATGAATTATTTAATTAAATAGAGATAATTAGATCAGGTTGATGGATTTAATTACTGAAATAGACCGACTTAATCAAATAAATGATTTAATTAATTAAGGGAGGAAAATTGATGAATTTAATCAAACAAGGGAATTTGATTAAATGGTTAGACCGAGGGATGATTTAGGATGAAACAGTGTTAGTAGTCAGGATCAGATGTGCAACATTAATCAGTACATTTTGTATGTCTACATAAGTATTCTTTGTTGTCAGGACAAAAATAAATGTGCATAAGTCAAAGATTTATATTTTCAACTCTAAGGTAGCTATCAAAAGGGAGATTGTTTAGGCATTGGGTTTTCAAGAGGAAAATTTACCATGTATGTATTTGGGATTTTTTTTATGGGGGCTAATAAGACAACATATTGGGCCAACGCCATAGAGAGAATTAAGCAGAGAATTTGTGCTTGGGAAGCTCATTGGCTGTCTTTTTCTAGTCGCATTTTACTGATTAAAGTAGTTTTAACTACAATTTCTAATTACTTTATATCAGTCCTTAGGGCTCTTAAGTTAGTAGTTGATCAAATAGAGAAAATTATTAGGAGTTTCCTATGAAAGGGGAATATGGATGATGTGAAAAAATCCCTTTAGTATCTCTGGATAGTATGTCCTTGGAGAAATTAAAAGGAGTGGGATTAAATGATATTTCCAAATGTAACATGGCCTTTGGGGGGAAGTTGATTTGGAAAATGTATGCCAAGTCATATTCGAAATGGTGTGCATTAATGCGAGCAAAGTATTTAGATAATCGAATTCCAACAAGGATATTTACTGTCTCTAACCCTCCTGAAGGGTTTGCCATGTGGAATTTCATATTATCTTGCAAAAAAGTGGTCACATCTTATCTCTCTTAGGAAGTCAATAAGGGTGAAGAAGTTAAATTTTGGGATGATTCTTGGATTGGGTATCCACCATTGAAAGTTTATCAAGAGCTGCAATCTGCTATCTCGGTTCTAACTCAATTGTGGGGGTCCATGCTAATTGATTATGTTAATATAGTTGAGGCTTCCTCAGGAAGGGTGAATTGGAAAGATTTTTCTTGCACACAAATAGCGAGAGAACAAAAGGAGATTCTTCAACAACTTTTGAGTGAAAGAATAGTGTTCATAACAAGACAAGAAAATCGCATAGTATGGGCTCCTTCCAAGAATGGTTGTTATACAATTAAGTAGGGCTATAAAGCTATTCTTAATAAAGGAGATCAAACACAGTCTCAGAGGGCTTATTCATTCTATTGGAATAGTGTGGTTTTACCAAAAGCAGGTAGCTTTGCATGGCTAGTGTTGAGAAAAAGAGTGATTACAAGTGATCGACTTGCTCAACTAGGAGATCCTTTTAATTGTGTTTTATGTGATCAAAGCTTGGAAGATCATGATAATTTGTGTTTGCAGTGCCCTTTTTCCCAAAGTTGTTGGTTATTTGTACTTTTAAAATTGAGCTTTTATACTCCTCTGCCGAAGACAATATGGGACCTCTTTGCTTCATGGCATGTGTTATATAAGACTTCATTTTTTGCATGTATTTGGCACTTGATCCCAACAGTAGTGACATGGTCTATTTGGTGGGAAAGAAACAAGCGTATTTTTAGAAAATTTTCTGCCTTTATTCAAAGTGTTCATGCAATAATTGAAAAATCAATAATAGAAGCAGTAAATGCCTGGGTTCAAGATCATAAGAATGTTGGTTCTATGTTTACATTATGGGATAATAGTATTTTTAAAAATTGGAAGGGTATAAGTCTCCCTTTTAAGGGAAGTTTAAAGATTTCTTATAAGAAAAAGGTGGATAGGAGTACAATCAAATGGTTTCCGCCAATGACATGATTCTTTAAGTTGAATTATGATGGAGCATCTAGAGGAAATCCTGGTATTTCAGGGGAAGGTGTTTGTATTAGATATTCAAGGGGAACAATCAAGGTGGCCATATCAATTGGTTTACCATTAGGAACAAATAACATGGTAGAGGCATTGGCTGTTCTTTATGGTCTGCAGGTTGCATGACAATTTCAAATAAATGCAATCCACATAGAAGGTGACTCCTTAATTATTGTAAATGCATGTAAAGAAAGAAAGTGTTATAGCTGGCATATAAAATATGTAATGTAAAACCTATGGAAGCTCATAGATGAATTTGGTTCTTATCAAATATTGCGTACGTATCGAGAAGGTAACATGCTTGTAGACCGATTAGCCAATTTGGGGTGTGAAAGGGAGGAGTTATTTATAAATGAAAATGACGATAACTTAAAAGCCTTCCCAGATCTAGTGGAATTAATTAAAAGGGAAAGTGTTCATTAAACCTAATTAGTAATCAGTGTTAAGGGCTTGAATTTGGTCATTGTATAGTTTAGAATGTGGTAGCCGTTGATTATCTATCCTATCAAGTAATGATTATAAGGAGAAGGGTTTAATGCCAATTATACATTATGAAGATGGTGGTTACATGTCATAGATATGCAAATCTAAATGGATGTGAAATCGATGAATTCACTTTGTGTGAATCGATCAGAACCTTCATAACATCCAATGGTGCTTTGTACCAGCTTTTACACGATGAATTTCAAGGACAATCATTCCAATGCGAAGTGGATTACATCAAGCGAGTGAATGATTATGTTTAAAAGCTAATGTGTGTTTCAATGTATGCAGGTGGGGTTTTGTACAAAGCAGTTCGTGTTATGATGAATTTTCATTAAAATCGCACACAAACAATTGTTCTTGGGAAGGTGCTTGGTGAGTTGGGAAAGGATGGAATGACATCCACTTGTTGCGTCATCCTCCTTGCACATGTGAAGAGTTTGTTAAATATCATCATTACTATAGTTTCATTTCAAAGCAAATTTGCAGAAGCAGTGGTTTTGAATGACATTGGCTATGCATCAAGCGTCTTCTTCTGTAGAGGAAGGTGAATTGAGATACAATTTCCAGGTTTGTTGTAGGTGTAGAAGAGCTATCATGGAGTAATTTCCCAGAAATTATAGGGTTTGCTTACTAGTTTTGGAATGGGAGCTACCTTTTTAAGACTCTTTAGGGGATGCAAAGCTAGGTCAAATATTTAAGTGGCATTGATATCAGTTTCACAAGAGTGTGAAACGAGTGTTGGGAGATGAGATCTCATACCCCTAGGTGAGGAGAATCATGTACTTTCAATCTTTCTGTCGAATGTGTTCGATATCTTGCAATCTCTCCCAGTGTTGCAGTTAATTGCTTGAAAGGTGGTAAAGGAGGTTTTTCTGCTTGATAATAGACTTTTGAGGGCAGTGCAAGGTTATGACCTATGGAAGGGCCAAGGCCGAATCAGGGGTCTTTTTCCATGCCACTTCCTGCTAAATGGCATAGCATATATCTCCCTCTTGGATGCAATGAAGAACAAATTGGAAATGTACAATTTTAGGTATTTGCAGCAATCATTGGACATGCACATTGGGGTAGTAGGAGAAGATATGGAAGAATTGATGAGGAGAAAGGTGAATGTGATTTTGGCCCTCATTTCCCATGAACACCATGAACCAGTGATTGTTTGACTGGCTCCAGTAGCGGGTAATGTTCACAATCTTCTAGTCAACCATGGTCTTCATATGAGGCTTAATCAAGACAATGTGAGTTCTTCTAATCAGCCTTGTCCTAGAGGTATTCCAAATTTAAATGTTATGCCACCAGTCATAGATAATGTGCAAGATTTTCAGGAGCAACAAGGAGAAAATGAAGTGAATTTTGATGGTATGGAGGAATAAATTAATGATATGTAAATCATCCTCGAGTATAATAGTATGTAAGGGTATGCATAACATATTCAACAATATGCAAGGGTTTAGAATTTTGCTGTATGTAAGGGTTTAGAATTTCACAGGATTATCCACTTTGAATTTTAATTTGTAAGGGAAATTTATAGGCTTCTAGGCCAAGTGGGTAAATGGGTTTTTTGCACAAAATACATCATGTAATATCTAGTTGTTAGGAGCTTCTATGCAAGATAGTATTTTGCATCATTAGGCTGATAAGATCCTCAAGATTGATATTTTGTAATTCCTTATTTCTATATTAATATGTATATAGGCTCTTGCCTTTCGTTCAATTAATAAAATAATAATAATAATAACATATGTGTTTTAATTTTAAATTTATGTATTTTTGTATTGAATATAGTTTGTCAAAATTTACACAACACTACAGCAACAGTTCACCTCTCTAAGATATCAACTGAAAAATTACATTTCTTAGGACTGTCATAGTCCAGAATGGATTAACATAGATATTTACCAAATAAAATTATCAACCTTAATGTCTACCTTTACAATGTTCTCCAGATTTGGTAGTCAAAAGCCAAATCCACTGAACGGGTTGCTGCTGGGGGGAAATTACTAGTTGTTAACACCTTTTCTAGCTATCTCATCTTCATTATGTAGGAATTTCTTAACCAAATTATGCTCACTTGAAACCAGCTCTTCGATGTCGCCAGTCTGAGTTGCTAGATCTTCAGTCCGCAGGTTCAATGGTTGTGGTCCACCTTGTCTTTCATACCCAACAGTTGCATTCACTGTACTTTGAAGTTCATCAAAATCCCTCCTGAAGGTTTCTGCCTCCTCAAGGTTCAGGCGACATGAGTGTCTACATCCGAACTCTTCCCTACTGATAGTTGTTGAACCCTCCCTTGTCAACCTCAAGAATTTCTCCCTAGCACTTTCAATGTGCATAGAGACCTACGATGAAACAAAAACATGTGTGAGTCTTCTTTCCGACTCAGTAAGCACCCTCTTTACTCCCATAAACTTATCATTGTTTCTCACTTTCCGGATGTACCAAAGGATCTCGTTAGTAAGAAAAATCCAAAATAGCTTGCATTCAACATTTATTTTAATATAACAAAAGAGAATGTCTTGCCATCTAATTTTACTTTCATTGTTTAAATTTTTTAACTCATGACAAAATAAATTCCATACTTCTTTTGTGTATAAACAACCAAAAAGAATGTGTCTGATAGTCTCAGGCATCCTACAGATGCTACATATATCTACATCCACATAGTTAATTTTGAAAGGAAATTTTTGCAATAAAACCAACCATCTAAAATAGGCCCTTTTAGGCTCCATGGTGTTGTGCCAAACCATGTCAAGAGTTTTTTGCTAGTCTTTAGTATTTAAAGATAAATCCCAACATTTATTTACATGTTCAAGAATAGAAACATTCATAGTTAGATCATTATAAATTGATTTAGCATTAATAGACTTCAGAGAGGAGCCATCTTTCCATACAACAATACTAGAAATGCCACACTTTTCCTCCACGGTGTTGGGAAGGCATGTGTCTCTGCATGCTTCTAGAATTGTAGAGTAGGATCTATAGTTAGATTGAGGTAGATCATACCTTTCACGAATGATATCCCAGCTTAGGAGATTCCCATAGGACATGATGTCCACAAAGGTTTTTATACCTTTCTTGTGCTAGTTTTTAGCCGAGCAACCTTGGAGTAGTGCGAGCTTTTTACCATTGTGTTCCAAATTCCACCAGATGGAGCTATAAGAAAGACACTTTGCACCATTTTTAAGAGTTATGCTATTATTTTTAAGACATATATTGTGTTTAGTTAGCTCCCACACCTTCCAAAGGATTTTAAAAAATTTGAACCCAACTGGGACCATTGGGTGTTTACTGAGGAGGATGTCACTTAGGGGCAGAGATTTCCAGGTTTAGCCTACTTTGGAACTGCCAGCAGGATGTTATTTCTAACTAACACCTTCCATGGTTCATTGCCTTCAAGAGAATTCAAAATCCATTTGGCTACAAGTGCAATCCCTTGCAGCCCGAGGTCTTTTAGACCTATGCCCCCATGAATTTTTCTTAAGCGGCACCAATCCCACTTCATAGAAGGCCTCCTTTTTTTCCCCCTACTGTCTGACCAAAGGAAGCTTCTGATTCTTTTCTGAATATTGTTAACTTGATAGCTACTGAAAAACCAAACCGAAGCAAAGTACACATTGTACGAAGAGAGAGTTTTTTGACAGACTTGGATTCTACCAGCCAAGGAGAGGTATTTCCTGTTCCATCCGCTTAGTTTCTTTTCAATTTTTTCTTTAACCCAATTCCAAATTTATTTTAGATCAGGGCTCACTACAAAGGGAATCCCTTGATACCTCACCAAATTTTTGGGTCCACCCCATTGAAAACCATACCTCCCTAGCCAATCAAGAGGTCCTTCTTTCCACCCAAGGAATGTGGATTTAGCTCTAGAAAGCTTGGCACCAGACGCAAGAAAAAATAGATCAAACTTCTACATTAGGGACTCTAAGTTACTTTGATCAAGATCCACAAAAATGGAGGTATCATCCATGAACGAAACATTAATTAACTCTTTATGGTCTGGGAGGTAGATCCCTCTTATCTTGGGGGAGAATTTATTGTCCCTTAGAAGGTAGTATAAAGCATCTAAGGCTATAAAAACAATGCTGGAGCTAGAGGACAACCTTGGTGGATTGATCTCTCAAGTAGGATTTTCTCAGTTAAAACCCCATTCACATCAACCTGAGATGTTGCATATCTCAACATGAAATCCACCATGTTACATAATTTAGGTGGGAAGCCAAATGCTTGTAACACTGTTCTTAGGAACACCCACTCCACCCTATCGTACACTTTTTCAAAGTCCAGGAGAAGCATTGTTGAGTTCTGATTGGAAATTTTGGCCCACTCAAGCGCTTCCCAGCTTGTGATGAGGTTTTCCAGAATATACCCGCCTTTTATGAAACCTGTTTGAGTGCTATTTATGAATTTTGGTAGAATATTGACTAATCTTGTTGCAATTACTTTAGCCAAAATCTTATATGAGAGGTTTAGCAATGTTATGGGCCTCCAATTTTTCACTAGTGTCTTGTCACCCCCTTTTGGGAGTAACCTGATGAAACCTTTGTTTATATCCCCACCAAGAGAACCTTTTTCCAATGCCTCCTTGTAAACTTCCAGCAAATCCTCACACACCCAATTAGAGAATTCCTTATAGAATTCTAACGGTAGACCATCCCAGCTTGGTGATTTATCATTGTTCATAGAGGAAATGACACTGAGAATTTCATCTTTAGTAATATCACTTTCTAGTTTTGAACAATCTCCATCTTCAATCAACTTCGGGATTAGTCATTTGATTAAGGATCTAGCCCTCCTGCCTTGTTCACCCCCGCCTTCTAATTTGAATAGCTCTTTGAAGGAGTGAAACCAATCCAAAACCTCATCTTGGGTGGTGCACAACTGCTCCCCATCCTAGATCTAGCCCACCTGTTCTTTCACTTTCTTTTCTCTTAAATAGCTGAAGAAAAAATTAGACCCCTTATCCCTGCAACTTAGCCAATTAAGCTTAGCTCTCACCTTCTACCCTTGTACCTTGTGGGATTGGATCTTCCTTAGGTTTTCTTTAGCCAAAACTAACCTCTCCCAAAAGTTCTCATCCGTGGGATTGGTATGCAGCTGAATCTCTACCTCAAGCGGGCAATTATGAAGTTCCACCTCCTTTTTCCCTATAATTTGGAAGAGGGCTCTCCACCCCTTTACATTAGCATTCCATCTTTTGATGGTGGAGGCCCCCATTAACATCCACTTGTTTACTTCCCTTAGGGAGGCTATAGCTGTTGGAGTTAAAATGACACTGAGAGTGGGAGGTGAATTAGTGTCTTAACATATTAGACTCATTTTCACATATTCAAAAATATAGCTCAGATTTGATCTCAATATTACTCTGATTAATGCATTCATGAGTTGAATGTAGTCATTCATAAACAAAATTGAGAAAAGTAACAATCCCAACAGTGAACTGAAACAACAACAACAAAGAAAAGCAGTGAGCACACAGAAGAATAAAGAGACAAAAGATTTGCCAAGTGGAAAACCCTCCTGGGGTAGAAAAACCACTCCTAAATTGCCTTACTGGCTTAATCTTCAAAAACCACTTTTAACAATGCCTTATAGGATAATTTCTGAGCACCAACCCCTCATTTAGAGACACCAATCTCAAGGAGCACCAACCCCTTACTCAGATTTCAGAATTACACTCATAATATCAAAGGATCTCTCTGTTTTCAGTTAAGCACATATTTCTCATTTTTCTCATCTATAGAAAACCTTAAGGACAATATCCCAGAATTACAATCACCTAACTTCTGAAACTTGTGAGATCATTTCTCTACATAAAAAGACAAAACTGCCCACCATAGAAAATCATAACTTCCAATGTATGAAAGACAATACTCAGACATGGCATCATTTGTCATATTAGTAATAGAGATGCAGAGTGCAGTTAAAGAAAATGGTGATTATAAACCAGTATGTGCAACATGAAACACATAAATAAAAATACCAGACAAATCTGTAACTCCCATGGCTCCATCAACCATTGTCGAGCTTCCAGCCAGAGAGGCACATCAAACATAGCAGCCATACCATTCATTTATGAACCAAGAATGAATTTCATCCTGACACTGCCGTTACAACCAGCAACAATAGTAAATAACAGTTTATGAAGCTTTCTCATGATGGCGGCCAGGCTAGGGTTCGATACCCAGTCAAAAAGAATAAGCTCAAAAAGTTTTCCCTAACAACCTTTCAATTCAATCGATGACACGTTATGCCGAAGGCAACTCTAATTTTGCCAGACAACCTTATGGTTGTCGCTTTCACCAAGATCCATTAGAGTCGGGAGAAGTCATAACGAATACATCATGTCTCATCGATGGGCTTCCTTAGTATATTATGCATTCGCTGAGACATAAGGAAACTTCTCATCGAGATGCCCTTTAGATTCATTCACTATCACTGTGACCAAATGAGATCGGAGTGACCTCTTGTAGACTTCATAAAGTTTTTCCGAGAGCCATTAAACATCCTTCTCGTCGTTGAAACAAAAAGTATCTTTCACCAAAAAGAAATCATCATTCGCTATCGCTATAGCTTTTGATATCAGAGAGATATCATATAGATCAACTTTTTTATATCGAAATACCCTGAATTCACACCTGTTCGCTGAGACTTCCAGAATGTCCTACCGAAGGCAATTGTCCAATAGCGGTAGGTGTGACATTGCACAATCACTGTGACATTTCAGTGAAGCCACAACCTTTGCCGATAAGACCTTTCGGTGCACGGTCGGTGAGACACTATGTCTTCGGTGAGACTACATACTGAAAACATTATGTTTGGCTGAAGAAAAACCCCAGATGATGTTCGGTAAGACAAAACCACTTCGCCGAGACCTATTCCGATACCGCCCAGCACATGCCGAAATGTTCCCATTCAACCTCCGATCGGTGAGACAAGGTAATTATGCTGTGACCACATATCGACGGAAAAAGATTATGCCGAAAGACCTTTCTGCTGTCGCCATAACAAAAAAGAGGTCTTGTCGACAACTGCTAGAATGTTGAATTCAATCAACATGACATTAGAAATGTCTAGCCAATAGGCAACACAGACATTTCAAAAAGGATCGGGGAGACCCTGCCATACTCATGCCGATATGTGTAAGCCCGAATGAGAAACAACCAATACCTGTGATATGCAAAAAGAACCATCCTGACAAAGAAACCATCTTTCAAACTCTGTCAGTTAAAGAGATAGCATTCATAACTTGAACCAAAATTCTCATCATCATGATGAAATTGAAACATAACAAATAACTTTCTGTAATAGCCAAGGGACATGAAAGAAGTGCCATTATAAATCATAAGGATCCAAACTGAAACTGATCATTAAAGAGAACCAACTGAAAGATATTTTGTCATCAAGGACAAACCATAAACACAACTGGGATCCAACAAACTCCCCCTTTGTCCTTGATGGCAAAACACAAATGACTCTCCCCCTTTTTGCCTCAAAGACAAAGAATAGAAGAGAAGAATGTGCATTTCCATGAAACACAACTGAGAAGCCAACCAAAATATCATGAGAAACAACTACAAAAAAAAAAAACAATGCAGCAACCAAGATTGTAGGAGAGCTGTAAGTGAATCAAAACATATAACATGCTCCCCCTAAGCCAATGCATGGAAAATCAGAGAAGTAAAGATTGAGAGATAACTCCCAATCAAAGTCTCAACCTTTCAAATAACTCTTTAGTTAAGGGCTTAGTAAAAATATCAGCCACCTGATCTTGAGAGCCAACAAACTATAAGCAAACTTCATTAGCCAAAACCTTTTCTCGAAGAAAGTGGAACTTGATAGCAATATGTTTAGTGCGAGAGTGCAAAACATGATTTTTGGAGATACTTATCGCACTTTTGTTATCATAGAGAATAGAAACAGGTTTAGGAATTCCAATACCCATATCAGATAGAGTTTGACTCATCCAAAGAACTTGAGTACAACATGAAGTGGCAGCAATGTATTCTGCTTCAGCACTAGAGAGAGAAACAGATTCTTGTTTCTTGTTGTGCCATGCCACTAGATGATCACCAAGAAAGAATACAACACCACTTGTGCTTTTCCTATCATCCAAACAACCAGCCCAGTTAGCATCAGTATATGCAATCAATGAAAAATCAGTGCTTCTAGGATACCAAAGGCCATAATTAAGAGTGCCCTGAATATATTTAAAAATCCTTTTAACAACAGTGACATGGGATTCTTTAGGTGATGCCTGAAACCGTGCAACAGTGCAAAATTCCTTAGTAAGTTTGCATCCAGTAATCATTGGAGTGCTAACTGGATGGCATTCATTCATCTGAATTTTTTTAAGCATCTCTCTAGTATACTTGGTTTGAGAAAGAAATATTCCATTTTCGCGTTGAGAGATTTGAAGACCCAAGAAGAAATTTAATTCTCCTTCTTGTTGAGCATATCCTTTGCAGACAAATCTTGCTTTGTTGCAAATAACATTACCATTTTCATCAACCTTGTTTTTGTATATCCATTTGCCTCCAATGACATTCTTGTCATCTGGTCTTGGGACTAACTCCCAAGTATGATTTTTCTCAATCTGATCAATTTCTTCCTGCATAGAATTAATCCAACATGAATCTGTGAGAGCTTCATTAAAATTTTTAGGCTCAAACTAAGTAACTAAACAAAAAGCAATTTGTGCCTTTTCATCAGATTTTGCAGCCTTTCTTCTAGTTTGAACTCCTGCATATTTATCCCCAATAATCTGATCTTTGGGGTGGTATATAGCTAGAGTTTTCGAAGGAGCATTTTTTGCAACCTTTTTAGAACTTGCATTTTCATTTTTAGGGCTTGCTGATTCAGCAATAGACTTTGTTGTTCCAGCTCCTTCAAAAATTATTTCAAATTCAAGTTCTTCTTCCTCATTATTCTGCAAAGATTCAGCATTCAGATGTGGTCTTTCATCAAATTTTACATTAACAACTTCAACGATCTTATTAAGCCTTTTGTTAAGAAAATTATAAGCTTTGCTGTGAGTTGAGTATCCCAAAAAGATACCCTCATCACTCTTTGATTGAAAGCTCCCAAGGTTGTCATCATTTTTCTTGATAAAACACTTACTTCCAAAAATTTTAAAGTATTTGACAGAAGCAGTTTTTCCACACCAAAGTTCATAAGGAGTGTGTTTAGATTTCACCCTAAGCTGTACTCTGTTCAAAATGTATACAGCTGTATGAATAGATTCTTTCCAATACATGTCAGACAATTTAGCTTCATCTAGCATGGTTCTAGCCATTTCTTTTATAGTTCTATTCTTACGTTCAACTACCCCGTTTTGTTGAGGTGTTTTTAATGAAGCATACTGCCTTTTAATACCATGTTGTTCATAGTAATCAATAAAATCTTGAGAGGTGAACTCATCTCCTTTGTCCAATCGAAGGCATTTAAGTTTTAGATCAGATTCCTTTTCAACCATTTTTCAGAAAATTTTGAACCTTCCAAAGGCTTCTGATTTGTGCTTAAGAAATGTGACCCATATCATTCTAGTATAATCATCCACAAACAACATAAAGTACCTTTCACCATTAATAGACCTTGTTCTAGTTGGTCCACATAAATCAGTATGCACAAGCTTTAAAGGTTTTGAAAAAGAATGTTCTTTTGACTTGAAGCTGATTTTAGTTTGTTTACCACTTAAGCATTCTTTGCACACAGAGTTTTCTGGCTTGCTAAGAACTGGTAGACCTCTAACATTCTGATTTTTACTAATTCTAACCAGATTTTCAAAGTTTATGTGTCCTAATATTTTATGCCATAACCAATTCTCTTCAATTTGGCCCATTAGACACATACCTTGATTATTGTCATTGCATGATGAGTCAAGAAGATTGTACACATTTCCTTTTGTCCTCCTTCCAGCGACAACATCCTTTCCAAGCTTGTTCTTAATCTCACATCCCTGCGAAGTGAAAAGAACATGATAACCACTATCACAGATTTGACTAACACTTAGAAGATTGTGCTTAAGACCTTCCACATAGTACACATTATAGATAGGAGTGTCTTCATTCAGAAGAAGTGAACCTCTACCTTTAATTTGAATACCAGAGTTATCACCAAACTTAACATATCCACCTACATAATCTTCAAGATTTATAAAATTATCCTTTTCGCCAGTCATATGGTTAGAACATCCATTGTCCAGGACCCATAAGTCCTTTTTCTTGGAATGAAAAGCAGTTTGAACCAACATAGTTTGTTCAATGTTGTTGACAGTCTTAGGTTTCCAAACCTTTTTAATTTTCTGCTGTTTAGATTGCAGATCAGTTCTGCACTGTTTGAAAGAATGTCCCAAAGCATTGCATTTAAAACATCTGATCTGTCTAACAAAACCATAGTGTTGTCTAAGACCAAACCTGGGTATACTAGGATTCATAAGCCTACAAGTGCTCACCTTATGGCCAAATTTGTTGCAGAAAAAACAATGACCATAGAAGAAAGGATTGACTCAGTATGAAGATCTATTACCTCTTAAAGATTGAACATGATCCTTACCAAATTATGAGTGATTTGAACCTGAACCTTTGACTTCAAAAGAGGGGTTTTGTTTTGCATGGTCAATTGAGCATTCACCCTTTTCAAAACCAACACCAGTTTTATCTTTGTACATCTTCTGCTTGTTGAGCATCTCATTCAGTTTTAGAGTGCTTTCATATTTTTCAATTTCCTTCCTAAGAAGGACTACTTCTTGTTCCAGTTTTTGAATTTCTTGGTCTTTGCAGCTTACAGTCTCTCGAAGACAGACTTCAACTCTTTTAGCTTCTTCAAGCTGAGTTTTCAGAGAGACTAATTCTTGATCTGGTTTATGTTCTTGAGCAAGAACTTGTTTTTTGAGTTTTCTAATTTCTTGTAAAGCACATTTCAGTTCACTTTCAAGATCAACTTCACCTTCTTCAACGTCAATGGTGTTAGAATCATTTTGCTGAGTAATTTCAGCCATGAACAAAGTTTCAACTTCATCAGCTGATGAATCTTCAGACTCAATATCAGATTCATCCTTACTAAACAGACTTTTCTTCTTTTTAAAATTGAAGTTTCGTTTAGGTTTGAAGGCCTTCTTCTTAGGTAGTTTTTCAGTTGTCTTGTTGTCATAGATTTGATCATCATAGGGACACTTTGCAGCAAAGTGACCTATTTTTCCACAGTTAAAACATTTAAAGGGAAGTTTTCCCTTATATTTTCTTGATCCCTTTTTAAATCTTCTAACAAAATGGGATTCTTTAGAATCAGACAACTCTAATTCACTGACTTCAACTTTTTCTTTCTTTTCAGTGTTAAAGGTAGTTTCTTTTCCTGTTGAATTGTTTTTGCTAGTTCTCATTTCATAGGCAGTAAGTATTCCTTGCAGGCTGTCTAAGGTAACTTGATCAAAGTGTTTCTTTTCTTCTAGGGCTGAAACCTTAGATTCAAATTTGGATGGTAAGGTTCTAACAACTTTTGTGACCACATCAAATTCAATAACATCTTGACCTAGACCTTTCATTGCATTGACAATTTCATCAACTCTTAGGAAATATTTAGCCACTTTTTCATCATCCTTCATTTTCAACTCTTCAAACTGATGTTTGAGAGTAATGATTTTTGATAGTTTGACTTTCTCATTCCCTTGATATATTGTTTCAAGTTTTTCCCAGATATCATGAGCAGATTTGCAATGCATGACTTTAATGAACACATCTTTAGTTAACCCACACAAGATGGCATGCTTAGCTCTGGCATTTGTTTCATACCTCTTTTTTTTAGCAGGATCAGTGGGAATAGAGGCTGGTACATTGTAAGCATTTATAACCATACTCCAAACATCAACATCAAAAGAAATAAGAAAATCTTCCATTCTGATTTTCCAGAACACATAGTCTATTCCATCAAATAATGGAGCTCTAGTTACAGAGGCACCGTCTTGAGAATGTGCCATTAAAAACAAACTCCAAGACCAAGATCAATCCAAGGTGATTAAAACCTATTAGAGGACCCTATGCTCTGATACTAATTGTTGGAGTTAAAATGACACTGAGAGGGGGGGTGAATCAGTGTCTTAACAGATTAGACTCATTTTCACATATTCAAAAACATAGCTCAAATTTGATCTCAATATTACTCTGATTAATGCATTCATGAGTTGAATGTAATCATTCATAAATAGAATTGAGAAAAGTAACAATCCCAACAGTGAACTAAAACAACAACAACAAAGAAAAGTAGTGAGCACACAGAAGAACAAAGAGGCAAAAGATTTGTTGAGTGGAAAACCCTCATTGGGTAGAAAAACCACTCCTAAACTGCCTTACTGGCTTAATCTTCAAAAACCACTTTTAACAATGCCTTATAGGATAATTTTTGAGCACCAACTCAAGGAGCACCAACCCCTCATTTAGAGACACCAATCCCAAGGAGCACCAACCCCTTACTCAGATTTCATAATTACACTCATAATATCAGAGGATCTCTCTGTTTTCAGTTAAGCACATATTTCTCAGTTTTCTCATCTATAGAAAACCTTAAGGACAATATCCCAAAATTACAATCACCTAACTTCTGAAACTTGTGAGATCATTTCTCTACATAAAAAAACACAACTTCCCACCACAAAAAATCATAACTTCTAATGTATGAAAGACAATACTCAGACAGGGCATCATTTGTCATATTAGTAATAGAGATGTAGAGTGCAGTTAAAGAAATTGGTGATTATAAACTAGTATGTGCAGCATGAAACACACAAATAAAAATACCAGACAAATCTGTAACTCCCATGGCTCCATCAACCACTGTTGAGCTTCCAACCAGAGAGGCGCATCAAACATAGCAGCCATACCATTCATTTATGAACCAAGAACGAATTTCATCCTGACACTGCCATTACAGCCAACAACAATAGTAAAGAAAAATTTATGAAGCTTTCTCATGATGGCGGCTAGGCTAGGGTTCGATACCCAGTCAAAAAGAATAAGCTCAAAGTTTTCCCTAACAACCTTTCAATTCAATCGATGAAACGTTATGCCGAAGGCAACTCTAACGTTTCCAGACAACCTTATGGTTGTCTCTTTCGCCAAGATCCATCAGAGTTAGGAGAAGTCATAACAAATACATCATGTCTCATCGATGGGCTTCCTTAGTATATTATGCATTCACTGAGACATAAGGAAACTTCTCATTGAGATGCCCTTTAGATTCATTCACTATCGCTGTGACCAAACGAGATCGGAGTGACCTCTTGTAGACTTCATAAATTTTTTTTGAGAGCCATCAAACATCCTTCTCGTCATTGAAACAAAAATTATCTTTCACTAAAAAGAAATCATCATTCGCTATCTCTATAGCTTTTGATATCAGAGAGATATCATATAATCAACTTTGTTATACCGAAATACCCCGAATTCACACCTGTTCACCGAGACTTCCAGAATGTCCTGCCAAAGGAAATTGTCCAATGGCGGTTGGTGTGACATTGCACAATCGCTGTGACATTTCAGCGAAGCCACAACCTTTGCCGATAAGACCTTTCGGTGCATGGTCGGTGAGACACTATGTCTTCGGTGAGACTACATATCGAAAACATTATGTTTGGCCGAAGCGAAACCCCAGATGATGTTCGGTAAGACAAAACCACTTCACCGAGACCTATTCCGATACCGCCCAACACATGCCGAAATGTTCCCATTCAACCTCCGATCGGTGAGACAAGGTAATTTCGCTATGACCACATACCGACGGAAAAAGCTTATGCTGAAAGACCTTTCTGCTGTCGCCATAACAAAAAAGAGGTCTTGTCAACAGCTGCCAGAATGTTAAATTCAATCGACATGACATTAGAAATGTCTTGCCGATAGGAAACACAAACATTTCAAAAAGGATCGGGGAGACCCTGCCATACTCATGCTGATATGTGTAAGCCCGAATGAGAAACAACCAATACCTGTGATATGCAAAAAGAACCATCCTGACAAAGAAACCATCTTTCAAACTCTGTTAGTCAAAGAGATAGCATTCATAACTTGAACCAGAATTCTCATCATCATCATGAAATTGAAACATAACAAATAACTTTCTGTAATAGCCAAGAGACATCAAAGAAGTGCCATTATAAATAATAAGGATCCAAACTGAGACTGATCATCAAAGAGAACCAACTGAAAGAGATTTTTTCATCAAGGACAAACCATAAACACAACTGGGATCCAACAATAGCTTCTTTGCAGTCAATGTCTTTCAACAATTGCATATTGAGCATGAAACAACTCTTCTTTTTCTCTCCCAAAGAGGGGTTAAAGCTGCAGATGATATTTTCAATGATGGGGTGATGGTCGTAAAGCATGTAGGGGTACACCTACACCCTGACACCATTGTCATCTGGGAAAAATCTGAAAACATCTTTGTTAGCATAAAATATGTCCAATCTACAGTATATTCTACCCTCCCCTTTTTGCACATTGCACCATGAGTACCAAACTCCCTTGCAATTCCTTTTACCATCTTCCATGGGGTCAGTTAGCCTTAACTTGTTTTTACATCTCAACCAGAAGTTCCTTTTGTTTCCCTTCCATGCCAAATATTCCCCTCCCCACTTGTCCTCCTTTTGCTCAACCATATTGAAATCCCCTCCCACAATCTAGGGGATGTTTTTCAAACTTGACAACCATTGCCATAGGTTGCATCTCTCCATGTGATCATTAGGTGCATACACAAAGCAGATGCCAAAGGGTGTACCCTCCCAAACAAGCTTTACCCAGATCACCTTATTGCAGGGTGAGGATCCAGAATCAGTAATATGCTGAGCCCATTGATTAGACACCAGGATGGCCGCCCCTCCCTTTCCTTTTTCATGGGTTGTGGAGAATGCTTGGGAGTAGTTCCAAAAAAACTTGAGGTTCATTTCCAAGTTGAACCTCGTTGCTTTAGTTTCTTGGAGCAACACAAAATATTTCCTTTTCTCAAGGTTCAGAAACCTTCGAACTATATAATTTTTTTTAGGTGACTCTAGCCCCTTGACATTCTAGGAAATGTAGTTAAGGTTCATTTTCTGAAGTCATGGTAACATCTCCTTGGTCTCCTTTGAAGTGTTCAAAACATTTGGGTAGTTTGTCCTTAGTCTCTAGTTTTTTTGACACTGGAGACTAGAGTATCGTGCTGACCTTCTTCCTTTTGGTCTTAGTCAGCCCTAGTTTTTTGGCTCCCCCAACGAGGAAGTTGTTCTTCCCTAGTCCTCCAGGACCTTGCCTAGGTTTCGCTGCTCGAGTCTCATGTCCCCCAGCTCCACCCTCCTTAGGATTACACCCTTTTATGCTTGGAAACTCTTCTTTATTTAGACTTTTCTTCATTAAGTCATTGGTAGTTTCCTTATTGTTCTCAGGGTTAGCTAGGTTTTCTTCAGTACCTCTTTCATTTAAATAGTTATTACCAGATTCAATGCCTCTAATGGTTAGGTTAGGGCGGATAAGCTAATCATGATTAGTGAGAGAATCCTCAACAGGTGAGCCCTTAATTTGTTTAAAAGGTGACTCATCGGTCGTGATGGCCTCAAATCTTTCTTTACAAGTGTTATTTATATTACATCAATCTTTAGCAGCTTCTTGACTTGGAGCTATATCATTTTTATGGGCAACAGACGGGGTTTCAGGTGCAGTCACCTTTGCATGCCTTCTGACATCACACTATGAGGATTCTTCATCGCTCGCAGGTAGCTTATTGGCTTGGACCTCATCCTTGGCACCATTGACTACTCTGACAATTAATTGATTAGTTTCTCTATTTATTTTAGGAAGGGGGTTTGAGGCACGTTAGCAGAGTCATACCTCTTAGCAAGGTTTGCTTCGATCCTTTTCCTGATACCCCTCATGGCTAGTTGTTGAGCATTGAGTTTTACAACAATATTCAGGTTCTTGGAAATGCTCTGGATGAGGGAGGAGGATTCCAAGTCACCAGCAACACCATCACCACAATTCTGTGAGAGGGTGGTGAAAGAATTATGGACGGGATTACACATCTCTTGGTCATGCCAAGGAGAGAGAAAGTGTTTCCTCACCAAAACTGGGCAAACCGGTTTCAATAGGGCTTTCGCCATTCCAAATCGATAGTGACTGGGATGAAGGAGGCTTGGGTGACATGGAATTCTCCCCGCCCAAATCCGCCAAGGCCTCAGGCTCCTCCCTTGGGGACTTACCCGAAATGGCCTAGTTTTTAGTTGAGCTAGGAGAGGTAGAAGGTGCAGGTGTAGGGGGACTATTTCCCCTATTGTTGAAGCCTTTATTTTTAATCATTGGGCAGTTTTTCCTCAAGTGGCCTTCTTTACAGAAGAGGAAGCAAGCAGTTAGCCCCCCCAAAACTTCAAGAGGGAAGATAAACAAGGATTGGTCCTCTTTGATAACAATGTTTTCATGAATTACAACTCTTGGGTTTAGGGAAACAAGAGCCCTAGTGTCAAGATGAGGCAAGGCTGTTTTTGCCTCTTCAATACACACTACAAAACCAACAGGAGCCAGGATTTGGGGTATAACCTTCCAAAATTATGGATAGAGGTTCTTTAAAACTACCCACCTAGGGGTGGAGAGGGAAAGCACCTCATCTGCTATGGCGGTCGGAGCCTAGGAGAGTGCCCTAAATGCACACCCACCAAGGTTCCAGTATGGCTTCTCCAGAACCTTCTTTTGCATTATATTATTCGCAAAGAAAATTACAAAAAGGCCATGCTAGATCATTCTATAGAACTTAACCAAAATACCAAATTTATTTTCCCAAATTTTAACAAGCTAGTTATCAAAGAATTTTCTCGCCGGGACTTTGTTAGGGTTGACGATGGCAAAAAATATTGCAGTGTCTTTTAGTCTACATCTTTCATTGTTAATTACAAACTTAAGTTCTGGGTTTGGATAAATGACAATGTCATTGGGAGTAATTGAGGGATGCTTACCTTCTTTCCCTCTATACTCACTTGCAACTTTGACATTGAATTTGGCCTCTGAAGGAACCGCTACTCCACTACCATCCAACATGTCTTTGAAGGACTTCTTGGAAGAGGCTTGGGCATTTGCCGAGCCCTCAACACTACCACCATTTGGATCAGGCCCGGGTCGCCCGTTCCTACCTCCATGAATGGAGGGAGGAAACGAGTTCAAACACCACCCAATGCCAGGCTATGACCGGTTCCTAGGGAAAAAGAACAAACAAGCGAGAAACAACAACAAAGGCTAGCAAGAAACAATAAAAATAGGAAATAAAGAGGGCACTTTACCACCAAACAAACCTGTGTGGGGGAGTGCACCATTTCCCCCACAGAAGAATGCCACGTTTGTAGATGTATGATGCCAAACCAACACTTCCTCTTGTCTATTCCCTAATACCCATTTTTGCCACCTTTGGCATTCATCATTGCGCTCTTTTCTTGATCTTGTAAGCCTTAAATTCTTTAAATTTATGTATTAATAATAATATTACTATAAATACAAATTATATTGATTTTATAATTGTATATTTAAGATTTATAAAATAATATTATTTTTAAAATATTGTAAAATTATTTTTTAAAATAAATTAATTTATTATAATTTTTTTTTTTTTTTGATATTTTTAATTTCAATATTAACAAGTGTCACGTAGTGGTTAGTACTTGCCATTATAGTATTGTAATTATTATTTTCTATATTTAAAATAAATAAATGTAAGTTTCAATAATGTGTATAAAAATAAAATATTTCTTAATTTTTATAATATATAATATATTATATTATTATCTAATGTAATATATTATATATTTTTTTGATTTTTAGAAAAGAATATGTATTATATTATTATCTAAGTGAAATTTTAAGATTAATAACTATTATAATTTGAAGATTTAGATTGTAAATAACTCAGCGTAAAAGATAGACCGAATTGAAAACTCAGTCACATGGTAATAGAAAGGGATAAAGCACCTACATAGTGGAAGTGTAGAAGGAAATCCCGTGAAGAGTTGAAGAGTTCTATAAAGATGGCCATTACAGAGGAGAAGACAAATAGTTTTCAAACGATTATGTTCCAAAATCATCAGACAAATATGTTCCAAACTAATCATTTGTATTGTTTTGCAAGATTAGTCATAGAATGTAGAAAATTAAGTTACATGAATGCAACACACCTGAAGAAAAAGGTAAAGCTATGTTTGCTATATAAAGAAAATGGCAGTCCACTGGTTTTTCATCTACTCTAATAGCTCTACGGGGGTTAAGACTGACAATTATCAAATGCATATGTTATAAAAGTATCAAACGAATATGTACCAAACGAATAATTTGACAAAGCTTAGTCATAGAATGTAGCAAATTAATTTACATGAATGTGACATACCTGAAGAAAAATGTAAAGCTATGTTTTTTAGATTTCTAGACTGTATAGAGAAAATAATATATTATGTCTTTTTTTAATTAATTTTTTTTTTTTTGAAGAGATATTCTTCTTTTGAAGATTTCTTAATATATAATATGTATTATACTATTATCTAATATAATATATATATATATATATATATATATATGATTTTTAGAAAATAATTTTGAAGAAATATTCTATTTTTAAGATTCCTAAATTTTTGGATTTTTTTTACAAATGTGCTGACCTCTTATAGGAGCCTGTGCCATTGTAGGGTTATGCCTCTCAGCATAATAATATTTAATGTACTATAAAATTAAAACATAAACATGTGATATGTTGGCTCATAATAATAATAACATATAAATTTATTTTAAATTTTAAATTTTAAAAATTCAAAACTAAATAAATATAATAACATTGTAATTAATATGAAAATAATAGATTTTTGCATGCTTATATTGTTGGAGTAGGATGCCTATATTTTAGGTTAATGGAAGATACATATTTGATATAATTTAAATATATTTTCTAAATTTTAATATATTAATACAATATTTACATAATTACATTAATGTTAATTATTATTTAAATTAAATATAGTTTAATGGAAGATACATTTGATACAAACCCTGTTTATCCGTTCGAGCCTCCAGATTTTTGAAGTGCTCAAAAAGGGATGAGTTTGATCAAAAGGATAAAATCTTGATACTTATAATCATCTCTATCTAAATAATCATCCACATTGCTCTATCTCTTCTTATATGGCTATTCAGATGGAAAGAGAAAGGAAACAACCTTGGATTATTGTGATAGAAAAAGATGGATTGGGACATGGGTGGAGAATGGACATGTGAGAGCTGGTGAAGTTTCAGCTATGCGACTAACTCAAACGATTCATGGCTATTTTTGGTAAGTTATTAGCTGGTGAAGCACTTATAAGGACAAAAAAGACTTTCATTTTCACAGCCTATTTTTATATAGTAGCGGTTGTGATGTCAGACCACTTTGTCTCTGTGCTTGAAATGACAAGGGTGAAATGCAAATTTGATCAGCTTTAGCCAATTGTAAATATAAACTAGGAGAATGCACAGGTGACAACTCGTGAAGTTTTAGGTTTTCCATCCCTTTTTACACAAATAGATTGTGATTGACTGAAATGCTTCATGGCCGTTTAAGTAAATTTTTGAGGCTTACATTTATTGAATATTGGTTGAACTCATTTGGAAAGATTTTAAATAGTAGACTTCTAAGGACAAAAATACTCGCTTTCATAGCCCATATTTTTACAAAAGCAACTGTGATGTTAGGCCACTTTGTTGCTTGTGCTTTAAATGACAAGGGTGAAATGTAAATTTGATAAGATTTAGCCAATTGTAGATGGAAACTATGACTTTAAATCAAAAAATTTAAGGACCTTTCATAATATTCAAGTGACATGAGTTCTTTAAGGCATATGCTTAAAGTTTCCTATGTGATGTATAATGGTGAAAGTTATTTGATACATGCATTTATAAATGTTGACGTTTTTAAAATTATAATTATTTATTGTATTATAGAAAGTGAAAATATAAACATGCAATGATATTTTTTTTAATAATTTAACTTATATAATTTTATAAAAAATTAAGAAATAGTTTGAAAATAAAATAAATATAATAATAACATATGTGTTTTAATTTTAAATTTATGTATAATAAATACAAATGATATTGATTTTATAATTGTATATTTAAGATTTATAAAATAATATTTAATAATTGTATAATTAATATTTATAAAATAATATTATTTTAAAAATATTATAAAAGTATTTTTAAAATAAATTTAAGAATAATCATTAAAATAAATTAATTGTAATTTTTTTTTTTTTGATATTTTAAATTTCAATATTAACAAGTGCCACGTAGTAGTTAGTACTTGTCATTATAATATTGTAATTATTGTTTTCTAGATTTAAAAAAAATAAATGTAAGTTTTACTAATGTGTATAAAAATGAAAAATTTCTTAATTATTGTAATATATAATATGTATTATATTATTATCTAATATAATATATTATATATTTTATTGATTTTTAGAAAATAATATGTATTATATTATTATCTAAGTGGATGTTTAAGATTAATAACTATTATAATTTGAAGATTCAGATTGTAAATAGCTCGACGTAAATGATAGACCAAATTGAAAACTTAGTCACATGGTAACATAAAGGGACAAAGCACCTACATAGTGGAAGTGTAGAAGGAAAGCCCGTGAAGAGTTGAAGAGTTCTGTAAAGATGGCCATTACGAAGGAGAAGACAAATAGTTTTCAAACAAACATGTTCCAAAAGTATCAGACGAATATGTTCCAAACTAATCATTTGTATTGTTTTGCAAGATTAGTCATAGAATGTAGCAATTTAAGTTACATGAATGCGAAACACCTAAGGAAAAAGGTAAAGAGCTATGTTTGCTATATAGAGAAAATGGCAGTCCGCTGGTTTTTCAACTACTCTGATAGCTCTACGGGAGATAAGACTAACAATTATCAAATGAATATGTTCCAAAAGTATCAAACGAATGTGTACCAAATGAATAATTTGTATTGTTTTATTGCGTAAGAAATCTTAGTCATAGTGTGTAGCAAATTAATTTACATGAATGCAACATACCTAAAGAAAAATGTAAAGCTATATATTTTAGATTTCTAGACTGTATAGAGAAAATAATATTATATCTTTTTTTATTTTTGAAAAAGAATTTTGAAGAGATATTCTTCTTTTGAAGATTTCTTAATTATTATAATATGTAATATGTATTATACTATTATCAAATATAATATACTATATCTTTTTTGATTTTTAGAAAAGAATTTTGAAGAAATATTCTATTTTTTTAAGATTCCTAATTTTTTGGATTTTTTTTACGGATATGTCGACCTCTTATAGGAGCCCGTGCCATTGTAGGGTTATGCCTCTCGGCGTAATAATATTTAATGTACTATAAAATTAAAACATAAACATGTGACATGTTGGCTCATAATAATAACATATAAATTTATTTTAAATTTTAAATTTTAAAAATTTAAAACTAAATAGATATAATAACATTGTAATTAATATGAAAATAATAGATTTTTGCATGCTTATATTGTAGGAGTAGCATGCCTATATTTTAGGCTAATGGAAGATACATACTTGATATAATTTAAATATATTTTCTAAATTTTAATATATTAATACAATATTTACATAATTACATTAATGTTAATTATTATTTAAATTAAATATAGTTTAATGGAAGATACTTTGATACAAACCCTATTTATCTGTCTGAGCTTCCAGATTTTTGAAGTGCTAAAAAAGGGATGAGGTTGATCAAAATGATAAAAGCTTGATACTTATAATCATCTTTGTCTAAATAATCATCCACATTGCTCTCTCTCTCTCTTCTTACATGGCTATTCAGATGGAAAGAGAAAGGAAACAACCCTGGATTACTGTGACAAAAAAAGATGGATTGAGACATGAGCAGAGAATGGACATGGATGAGAGCTGGTGAAGTTTCAGTTATGCGACCGACTCAATGATTCATGGCCATTTTTGGTAAGGTATTAGCCGGTGAAGCACTTATAAGGATAAAAAGACTTTCATTTTCACAACCTATTTTTATATAGTAGCGAATGTGATGTCAAGATACTTTGTCTCCGTGCTTGAAATGACAAGGGTGAAATGCAAATTTGATAAGCTTTAGCCAATTGTAAATAGAAACTAGGAGAATGGACAACTGAAAACTCATGAAGTTTTAGTTTTTCCATCCCTTTTTACACAAATAGATTGTGATTGATTGAAATGCTTCATGGTTGTTTAAGTAAGTTTTCATGGCTTACATTTATTGAATATTGGTTGAACTCATTTGGAAATATTTACATAGTAGACTTCTAAGGACAAAAATACTTTCACTTTCATAGCCCATATTTTTACACTAACAACTGTGATGTTAGGCCACTTTGTCGCTTGTGCTTTAAATGACAAGGGTGAAATGTAAATTTGATAAGCTTTAGCCAATTGTAGATGGAAACTACGACTTTAAATCAAAAAATTTAAGGACCTTTCATAATATTCAAGTGACATGAGTTCATTAAGGCATATGCTCAAAGTTTCTAAGGTTGTCATTGTTGTATCAGATTTTCTAAATGCTTAAACTCTTCCAAAAAATTAAATAAATAATTTTATTTATTTAATTATTCATGTGAATGCAATTTTATTTATTTATTAAACTTACCTTCTTTTTTCAAAATTTCCATGTTTTTCTTCTTTCATTTGTCTTCCTAAATAAATCAAATTCTTTATTTTATTATTTAGCTCATTTGCACATGCAATAATATTAATTATTATCCTCGAAGCTTTCCATCTTTCTTAAATTTTAGAATCTAAATCTTTTCTAGTTTTTCAACTTTCCTCTATCTTCTTCAGTCAACAAAGCATGAAATTAGAAATTTCTTATGCACCATTTTCACCATTTTAATTAGACAATTCATTATTATCTCTTCTTCAATTAAAATGGTAACTTTCCCATCCTTTCTCATAATCTCATCCATTGATTCTTCCTTTCAATCTTGATGATCACTTTTATATCCAAATCTCCTATGAATGCAACCTTCTTTCTTAGACCTTGTTGCTAGTGACTATAGATATTAGAGAAAACACATCTCGTGGGGACGTTTCATGGGAATCACCTACTTATTTGATTGTTCCTTCCTTCACTTTTCTCATTTGCGCTTATTTTCCCTTCATATAATCTCATTCTACTTTGAATTGCTTCAACACTACTAGAAAGTCTCATTGCTTGAGGGTCTTGTAATTCTCCATCGCCTCTAAAAGAATGAAGGTGTTAAGTTTTTCTAAATTCCTTTTTCTGTTAATTCTAATTGCAGGTCATTCTCTACTAATGGATGGTGCTTTTGTGTAGAAAATGGTTTTTGAAAACAAGAAAAAGAACCTCAAGATGCTTGCGGGTGTCCAAGGCATGATATCTCTTCCTATTTGCTTTCAAGTTCTAACACATAAAATTAATTCATCTATGAGATCTGATGAATATTTGTATTTTAGGGGTGGATTCAGTAGCGGCGGACATGAAGGAAAATAATATTTTCATAATTGGGGTAGTGGACCCTATCGTTGTGTTGAGTAAACTTAGGAAACTTGGTTCAATAGATTTTCTATGTGTGGTTCCAACGATAGATTGAGATAAAAGAGGTTGAGAAGAGTGTTAAATAATTTGTAATATTTTTGAATGAACAGATTGCATAATAGTTCCAAAAAACTATGTTAAATAAAACATAGATAATTATCTTTTTGAAAAATATGGAAATTAAAATTCATTTATGGTTTCTCTGAGCCACCTAAATGATAATTTGTTTGTTTATTCCTTTGCAAATGGTTTTCAATTATTACTTTTATTTTGTCTGCTATTATAATTGTTATATCAAAATCTTCAAAGAGTCAAATCGATGCAAAGAAAGCAGAAGTTACAAATATTGTGTATGTGCCCTTGCTAGTGATGGGAACCCCAATACTTGTGTTATATCTTGAACAAGTCTATTGTGAGTTTTAAAACAACGGTTAATTTGACGGTAAGATAATTTTTATGTGTGCTGTTCCAATCTCAAGGGCATGATAGGGCATGGAGTAGGTTTTTGACTATAAGATAATTTTTGTGTGTCATTCCAATCTCAAGGGCATGGTAGGGTGAAGTAGGGTTTGGATGGTAAGATAATTTTATCTATGTTTCATTCCAATCTTGAGGGCACAATAGGGCATGAAGTAGGGTTTTAGGTTCAATATAAATGTTAGTTTTGGCACTTTAAATATTTGATTAATGAAATATTGTATTGTAGGTACTAAATAGTTGTTTATTTTATGGATACCAATTTGAATTTTGATTAAAAAGTTAAAAGGGTTGTTGAGAGCCTGTAATCAAGTTTCTACACTGAATCAAGTTAGTTTTTGTTACTATGTTGATCATTCAAGTACATTTTTTTTCTATTTCCCCTTACAAAATCTTGTGTCTCCTCTTGGATGTTGGTGTGCTTGCTCATGGTTCTCATCTTGATGGTAATCATTTAATTCAAATAATTCCTCTTGGGTTAGCAATTTCCATTTATCTTATTTATTTTATTTATTATTCCTTTCATGGTATCAGAGTAGGCTTTAGTAATCCTTTGTTGAGCTATATTGTTAAAGGTTTACCATATCTTTTGAGCACTCACCTTGGAGGCACTCTTGAGAAAAGAAGAGAAGAGCTAGTTAAAATTTGCTTAGAATTTCCTTTTTTGAATAATTTAATATATATTTTATAGTTTTTCTTCTAATCCTTGTGTAGGAATCAAAGTTTTCTAAGTTTAATTTTTGCAATTTATATTTTAATTTTTTTTATGTGAATCTGTGCATTTTTTGTTTTTTACTTAAATCTATATAATTTACATGCATCTAAATTTGTGCAAATAAATTATTATTTTTAGAAACCCCAATAAAAGTTTTTTTTTTCAATAAAATATCAAAGTTTTTTAGAATATTTTTTAAAAAAGTATATAAATAAATATAATCTGCAAAAAATATACATTTTTTTAGAAATTTGATACATACCAATTTGCATCATTATTTTAAAAAAAAAACTCAATCTTACACAATTTGCAAATATTTAAAAAAAAAATCATATACTCTATTTTTTAGAAGGTTTTTTTATAAAAAAAACAACATGCATTTTTCTTATAAAAATCAAAATATTCATATTTTTTAGTGACCTCCCTCCCTCAAATTTTCATTCAAATTTCAAACAATATATCAATTTTTTTTAAAAAAAATTAATCCCATTTGCATGCATATACATTAAGATTTTTTATTTTAAAAAAAATCAAATTCTGCATACTTTTATAAAAAAAATATTTTATAAATATTAAAATCCACTCTATTAAGAAAAATGTCCTCTTGAAAATATCCTCCTCTCGCTGCACCACCCCCTCCAAACCCTCACTTCTTTGTTCACCTATTCCTTTCCTTGACTGTTGGTCCATAAAACTTAATATTCTTCAAACCTTGAATCATTTTTCTCATATTTTTTAGAGGGAATATTTTTTCAAAAAATAGTTTAAAATCTAAACTTCATTCTAGTTTTTTTATAATTGGAGCTCATTTTTATATGAAAAGTTAAAAAAAAAACACTTCCTATTCCTTCAAAGCCATTGTCTTCCTCTTATTAAGCCATAAATCTAATATTCTTCAAACCTTGAATCATTTTGCTTGGAACATTTTTTTATAAAATAGTTTAAAATCTAAACTTCATTCTATTTTTTTAATAATTGGAGCTCATTTTTTTTATGAAATTTTAAAAAAAGCAATTTAAAGTCATAGCTCGCCCATTTCAAAATGACTTTAAAGTGCTTTTTATTTTATTTTTATAAAAAAATGAGCTTTGGTTATAAAAAACTAGAATGAAGTTTAAATTTTAAACTATTTTATGAAAAAATATTCCCTCTAAAAAATATGAGCAAAATGATTCAAGGTTTGAAGAATATTAAGTTTTATAGCTTAATAAGAGGAATGCAACGGCTTTGAAAGAATAGGAAGTGTTTTTATTTATTTATTTATTTATTTTTAGATTTTAAAATGAACGAAAGACACCCAAACTTGGGGACCGATAGTCAAGGAAAGGAATAGGTGAAAAAAGGAGCAAGGGTTTGGAGGAGGTGGTGCAGCGAGAGGAGGATGTTTTCAAGAGGACATTTTTTTGAATAGACCGATAGTCAAGGAAAGGAATACGTGTAAAAAGAAGGAGCAAGGGTTTGGAGGGGGTTGTGCAGTGAGAGGAGGATGTTTTCAAGAGGACATTTTTTGAATAGAGTGGATTTTAATATCTATAAAATATTTTTGAAAAATGTATGCAGAGTTTGATTTTTTTAAATTATTATTTTTAATGTATATGCATGCAAATGGGATTGTAGACACCTAAAATTTATTTTCTAATGTCATCACTTTCTTATTAATTAAGTAATTTTAATTATTTAATTAAATCTTTCCATCATTTCACCTCAACCTCTGATTAATTAAATATTATTTAATTATGTCACTAAGGTTCATGTCCCTTATAATTAAATAAATCTAATTTATTTAATTATCACCACTTTGTCTACTATAATTAAATAATTAATTCTAATTATTTAATTATTCACTTATCTTGCTTTCTCCATAATTAAATAAATAATATTTATTTAAAGGATTTTTCCAAATCCACTTTCCCTCTCACTTATTTTGAATTAAATTACTATTTAATTCAAAAAATCAGTTTTCCTTTTTCTTCTATAATTAGATAACGTTGCCATTGTTTAATTATTCACTTTCCTGTTTGAACTAATTGATTTTTTCAAAAAGTCATGCAATTTCTTCTTTCTATTTCACTTCCGATCTTATCCCGTCTCGTTTGGATTAATTATAGCCATTGATTGAATTAAAAATCAATTGATCTCATCTGTCCATTTTCCATCCATCTCTCTATAAATACCATAGTCATTTATCATTTTTGATCATTTGAAGAATCTCTGAAAGAATTCTTGTGCACATAATTTCAATATTTTACTATCATTGTCATAGGCTTTAGTTGCATCTTCAACACTAAGGGCACTTGGAGCTTCAAAAAAAAATGGAGAAAGGTAATGGAGGTAATTCAGTAATGGCATAGGTATGTGTTTGCATCGCTTCATTAGTTTATGATCTTTTATGCTAATCCATTCTTTATTACTTGATCTTTGGTTTGAATTTGATTTCTTGATCTAATCATGTGTAAAAACCATTGATCACATTTGATGAACTTGACGTGAAGAATAAAAACCATAATCTTTTATGCTAATCCATTCTTTATTACTTGATCATAAAAATCAAGTTAGTTTATGATCTTTAAACTGTTGGATGTATAGTTTTTTCATTGATGTCAGAAGGTTGTTTAAGACTAGATGATGTCAGATGATGGTCATGGTGCTTGAGGTTGCTTCAGGAGTTTCATGAGTTCATGTACTATTTGATGGTGCTTCATGGAGTTGTTGTGAATTTTGGGTTGCTTTAGGAGTTTCATGAGTTCATACTGTTTGATGGTGCTTCATGGAGTTGTGAATTTTGACTAGCTTGAGTTACATTCATCTTTCATCATGTTCACAGGATTTATGGAATTGAGTTGTGTTTATCAATCAGGAGGTATTAAGTTCTATTGATTCATTGCTTGTTTAAGAGGTTGATGGCTACATCATGCAAAATTCAAATTGTTGTTCTTCATGTAGAGAAGGCCTTCATGTTGGATAAATTATAGAGGTTATGACAAGGTGTTGGTGTTTAGTTGATGATGGTCTTGTGAGGTTTTTTTCCATCACAAGAGCTTACTTGATGTCAAACGAAGGAGCAAAGGTACTTGATGTTTGATACTATGCCTTGGAAGTGCATTAGGGTTTAATATATGTATATTTTGAAGAACTCAATCCCTAATAACCGTATTGTCGCTAATAACGAAGGGTTTTGTTATGACATGTTACCTTTTGTTTTAATTTTTAGTTGACTTGCAGTTGCAAGTCATCATCACTTAAGATGGTTTGCTTAAGGGGTTTTATACATTGTTTAACCGACCCTTGACCTAAGGGAACCAGTTCACTTAGTTGAAGTCTTTTGGTTTGAGCAGAAAAAGGAAATCTAAGGGCTCATGTTTAAATATGGTTGGGCGCGTGGGATCACATCCAAGGCTCAAATTTAAAACAATTCAAAATCTCCAACAAACATTCTATTCCATTAAGATTAACGGGCAGCTGGTTCTTCAACTACTTTGTAATAGAATTTGAACAAATCAAAAGATAAGGAATTTTATTAAAGCTATTCAAAGATGAATTTTTGGGGTTGGATGATTGCATTGGGTATTACAGAGTCATAACTACATAACCATGTGCGAATTGCAAGACTTGGTGAGGTCAATTATGTTTTTGAAAAGCTTGTAGTTGAAGAGGGTTTCTCAATGAATCGGTGAGGGTTTTGAAAATAGGAGGTATGCATTGAAGTTCTAATTATGCATTCTTTGAAGGGTGATCTGACGTCTAGTTGTAGGGTATCAAAATACTAAAGGTTTGAGTAATTCATGTTGTTGAAACAGTAAATTTTAGATGTTGAGTATGCTTGCATAAATTCATTGAGACTTGAACATGATCAGAATAAATTTCTATGAGATGAAATGAGAACTAACCGTGTTTTTGAATGGTGAAAGATACAAAGGTATATAGTCTAAAAGGTTGAATGAAGAAGCAAGAGAAATAAGAGAAAACACTTTGTTAAGTGATTGTTTCATGATATTGTTATAATCAAAAATTTATCTTTGTTATAATGTCCTTTTATAGTGATGATCATGCAAAAGGAGACATAAGGTGTTGAATTCAATTTGTAGAGAATGTTAAAGTGGTTTGTAGAAAGTATTGATATGTTTTGCAGGGGATTCTGAAGTATTTTTGTGTTATGTAATCATTGACAAGGAATGTTGTGTTAGAGTAATAATTTATTACACTTAATTAATTTAATCATATTGGTTAATTAATTCACTTATCACTTTAGTTAAGCTAAACTTAGGCACATTAATAATTAATTGTTTATTAATTATTAAGTGTGCACACTAGGGTTTCCTTTTAGGGTTATGCATACATTGTTTTTATAAAGTAATTCATCTCTTGTATTTACTCAATTCTTGAATATTATTCATTTGCACATCTTCATGCAAATTGCTATGCTTTTTTTTTGTTTTTCTCTTGTGGAAGGTATTTTCTGGTTTGCATTTTTGATCTTGGTTTCTAACATGGTATCAGAGCCTTGCTTTGTAGCCCCTTCTTAGTTTTTTGGAGAAATTCATTGCAGAGCACATTCGGGGTCCCTCGAGGGTTTCATGCCTTGAGCCTATTTCTGGCTATGGCTGCAAGATCTTCTTGAGGTTGTCTCTATATTTGGGTTTTCTTGCATGGTCACTTTTAGTGTGTGTTGGAGAAAATTTGAGCTCATATTCGAGTCCAAGGTTGTCGAAAAAGTTAGGATCGACTTTTGTTTTGCCTAAATCTGACATTTTATGCTAAAGTTATGAGGGTTTGAAGACTTGCAAGATCTAGGAGTTGCAGAGCTTATGGTGCATTTTCAGGTAGATCGACCCTCGCCATCAGTTCCAGAGAGCTTGAGAGACGAAAATTAACATATAACACACCTATATTTAGCGTCGGCTGTTCGTGAGGCAAATTTTTTTTACCTAACAGGCCATACAGCCTGCCAGGTATAGGGTACGATATATTTGCAAAATAAAAAAAATCAAAATTTTCTACATTTTATTTTCATCGGGCTATATTACTCTAGGCTATTTAAATATTTTATCGGGCATATTGAATTATTAAATGGGGGTTTATTTATTTTTTCTTGTAGCACATCCAATATTTGGTAGGGGGCGTACTTGTTTGTTGGCCAACCTGCCTTTATAGGTCCCGCCGACTGCCGTATCTTCCACCCCTGCTGGTTGAGGTTCTCCCTTCCGGCCCTCGTTGCTATGTTCTCTGGCCACCGTTCATTCTACCACCACAACCCCTTTTTCATTGGCCCCCAGTCACATCTAGCGTTGGGGGGGTTTACTACTCTGCGGCGACGCAACTAGCGACGCTACCATCACTCTGCCTGCCCGCCACCTGCCCAGTGGCGGGTTTCTTTTTTGAATTTTTTTGACCCCTGGTCATATGGCGGACCAGGGGCTAGTTGCCTAGGTGCCTATTTTTTGCACCTTTTTAGCCTTTGCATGTACCCTCATTTGCCCTTTTACAACCCTTTTTTTCATTTTTCCATAACTTTTGATCTGGGAGGCAAAAATATGCAAACGAGATACCGTTGGAAAACTAATTTCAACACTGATCTAGTGGTGTAGTCCATTTTTCTAGATTTTTCTCCAATTTTATTTTTTAGGCCTTTGAAGTCAGATGAAGTAGTTTTCGCTTCAGAGGGCATATCTTTTGACTCGGTTATCCATTTTTTGTCATTCTCATGGCATCAAAAAGTTGATTCAGTCCTCTACATAGATCTAAGGTCATTTTTAATCATGGAGGCAGATGTGAACATTGGTTTGTGCATACACTAGGTTTGCATTTTCTCTTTCATTTATGCATGTTTTGCATGCTCTCCTTTTACAATCATGGGGTATTGTAATAAATGAACTTATATAAAGTTCCATCAGGGGGGTTTCTTACATAATAATTTGATTAGAGTGTAGTTGTACTTTGATCTCATCTTCATATTGATGACAACTTGTATGAGTTGTATCTGGATTCTATAGTTTCTTTTGGCCACATCTTGCTCATAGCTTGACACATTTTGGTTTGCATCGGTTCAAGTCTCAGATTGAGAGCCTATGGTTAATGATCCTGAATCACATCAGATTCACATTGGGTCACATCTCAGTTTGAGGGCCATTCATTTTATGGTTAATGTTCTATAATCTTCACGGTACTTGCTCCTATGGATTAGTTTGTCACAATTTGGCATCGGCATCGAGATACACATAGCTTCCAGATTATTTCATCATATCATTCCCTCTTATGGGGGCATCATTTATTCATCTACTGTCGCTTCATAGATTCCAGGGTTGTTCCAATTTGTGAGTTTTCTAGTGTTCCATGGCATTGGGTCTGCTGTTGCATTATCATGATTCCGCTCGAGTCCTTCAGTGACTCTCATATGGTTTCTTGTAAACATAAGTATCTTTCCTTGCTTTCCAGAATCAAGATTCTAGTGTTTCTCCACCAATGTTCTTCCAATACTTCTTTGTAGTAGTTCATCTCATTGAGGGGGAGTTTTGTCCCACTGGGTTTTCTCCTCTTTCTCATTCATGGCATTTGTACATGGGTTCCTGATCAGGCCTCGTTGCCAGGACCCATCTTTTCTTTCATGCATCTTTTCTTAAGTGTTTGAGCTACTTCCTAAGTTCATCTTAAGGGGGGGGTGTTAGAGTAATAAGTTATTACACTTAATTAATTTAATCATGTTGGTTAATTAATTAAGTCACTTATCACTTTAATTACTTAAGCTAAACTTAAGCACATTAATAATTAATTGTTTATTAATTATTAAGTGTGCACACTAGGGTTTCCTTTTAGGGTTATGCATACATTGCTTTTATAAAGCAATTCATCTCTTGTATTTACTCAATTCCTGAATATTATTCATTTGCACATCTTCATGAAAATTGCTCTACTTTTTCTATTTGTCTCTTGTGGAAGGTATTTTTTGGTTTACATTTTTGATCTTGGATTCTAACATGTTGTATGTATGTTGAAGAAAGTCATTTGATGCATCATAAAGAATTAGGGTAACCCCTTGAATTAATTTTTCCTTCTTATGTTAATGGTTTGTCAGTGAGACACCACTATACCAGCGAGGCTTTGTATGCTAGCGAGGTAGATGTATGTATGCTGGTGAGGCAAGTGTATGCTAGTGAGGCAAGTGTATGCCAATGATGCTTTGTATGCCATCGAGGCTTTGTAATTGGGAGATTTAGCTAAGCTAGTGAGGCATCCATATGAGGGTTTTCCACTCATAAATTATTGTGTTATGGTGCCTCTTGTTTGTGGTTTAATTGGTTTGCATGATCAAGTTTTTAATCTTGTTTCTTTGTCTTTCAAGTCAAAGTCAAATTGGTTGAAGTATCTTGATTCTCTCTCTCTTGTCAATCGAGTAGTTTAAAGGTGTAAAAGGGTTAAAAGTTTATAGACCACTGATTCATCCCCCCTCTCAGTGGTCCTGGTACTCCAACATAAACTTGATCATAACAACATAACTTTCTACTGAATTAAATTACTTTTTAATTCGAAAAATTAGTTTTCCTTTTTCCTTCTATAATTAAACTTAAAAATATGATCAAGTTACCATGCTTTAATCATGTTAGAAATATCCATAGAAAAAATTAGTTACCATGCTTTAATTCTGATTGTTATGGTAGAAATATCCACAAAAGAACCTGCAAAAAGCCAAATTAACAATGTTAACCACTAAACTAAAATTAAACTACAACAAAAACTAACATCAATCTAGCTAATTAGTAAACAAAATTAATTTAATCTAAATTAATTCTGAATCTAAACTTAAATTAAAAATTAAATCTAAAATTAATTCTAAGTCTAAAATTAAATGAAAAATTAAAATCTAAATCTAAAATTAAATTAAAAATTAAATTAAAAATTAAATCTAAATCTAATTAAAAATCTAAATTAGAATTAAAAAATTAAATTAAAAATTCTAAACTAAATTAAAATCTAAATTAGATTAAAAACTAAACTAAAAATCTAAACTAAATTAAAAATTAAAAATCTAAATTAAAAATTTAAACTAAAAATCTAAACTAAATTAAAAACCTAAATTAAATTAGAAAAAACTTAAATCTAAATCTCAATTAAATAAAAAAATAAATTAAATCAAATATGATTTAAATCTAATCTAAATTAAATTTTAATGAATGCACTCCGTATGTTCAAACAAGAATCAGCTGCGACACTTTGATGAGAAGAACATAGAGCTGCATGTTGAAAACATTTGTTTGACTGTTGCCAAAGCTTATAGAGAAGTTGCAGACCGACTAAAAGTGTGAGGAGAGGTAATGATTTTAGTCAACACTATTCTTATGCTCAACACTATCGTACTCCATCTCTAGATCGTTCTCCTCTAAAGTCTCTATTCACTGCCATAAACATTCCAAATAGGGTTAGATATGAAGTTACCGAAGGGATAGATAGGGAGAAAATATCTGCGCAAGGAGGATAATGATGTAGACATAGGAAAAATTTGGCAGAAGCTTGCAGAAAGGTTGAAACACAATGCTAAAATGCAGTCTTAAGTGTGAGAGTTTGTTGTTTAAGCTTAAGGCAATCCATTCCATGTGAAGGGTGAAGCAGATCCGAAGGAAAAAAAATAGAGAAAGCTTGGATGAAAGCTGAAGGCGGTTTATTTAGGTTTGTAGTCTTTATTGAAATGAAAATAAAGATAAATCTATAAACCAAACGGTGCAACAAATGAATCTTGGAACGAACTATAGCCACAGGGAAGAAGCTAGCAAGTTTGGATGCGCAAGAGATTACTCGAATGGACACTTTCCGCAGTAGGATTACTAACAACAGAAGCACGAAGGTAAGAAGAGTGGTGGGCCCACGCTACAAAGAGTCTAGCAGAGTTTAAAGAAAAATATCATAATCAAAATACTGTTTAAAGAAAAAGAGCAGAATCAAAATACTGTTTAAAGTTAATATACTGTACTATTACTCTTCAAAATGAACCCTTTGTCTTTGTTCTATGTAGAGATCCTGAAATCAAAAGTTTGCATCAAAACGTCTATAATCAATAATACACATTCAATACACATTAAATATTGAAGACCTCAAATTTTTTGTATGAAGAACCTCAAAACAAAGATAAATGCCCAAAATAGAAATTACAAACTTAAAAAAAGAGAGGCAATAAGAAAACGTTTCCCAAACAACCACCCCTGTTAGCCAACTCCAAGAAACTTTACGGCTTGCAAAATTTAAGCATTACCACAAACCAAATCTCCATACTCATCTACGTTCACGTCAGGTTCACCATATGTGATTAGGAATTTCAGATTAACAAATTAATATAGATTAAAATCAGCAACGTTAAAGTCCTAATCAACTAGGAAGAACAATGAAAGCATAAAATAAAAAATGAAACAATTATACCAATTTATGCACCCATTGAATGACCTTCGTAGCTCTTCTCCATTTCACTTTATATGATGATGGCCCTCAAATTTTAATCTGCAATAACAAGCCTAAGACTTCTAGCAAAACTTGTTAGAAACTTTTATCTCAACAACATGACAGTATGCAAATTCTAGATTTTTTGGGATATTGAAATGATAAATAGCAGCGCTATTTATAGAGGGTCGGATGGAAAATGGATGGTCGAGATCAATTGATTTTTATTTCAATCAATGGATGCAATTAATTGAGACGGGACAAGATAATATCGAAAGTGAAGGAGCAAGAGGAAATTGAATATTTTTTGACAAAATCAATTAGTTTGAAGAGGAAAGTGAATAATTAAACAATGGTAGCATTATTTAATTATTGAAGGAAAAAGGAAAACTAATTTTTTGAATTAAATAGTAATTTAATTCGGTAGAAAGTTATGCTGTTATGATCAAGTTTAAGGATCATAAACTGATTTGATTTTTACAAGTTTAAGGATCAAGTTTGACTTTAATCATGCGTAAAAACCATTGATCACATGGATTAATTTTTTTTAAAAAAAATTGATGTATTGTTTGAAATTTGAATGAAAATTTGAGGAAGGGAGGGAGGTCATTAAAAAATCTGAAGATTTTGATTTTTATAAGAAAATGTATGCCGATTTTTTTTTATAAAAAAACCTTCTAAATATAGAGTATATGATTTTTTTTTTAAAAATATTTACAAATTGTGTAAGATTGGTTTTCTTTTTTTTAAATAATGAATGCAAATTGGTATGTATCAAATTTCTAGAAAAAATGTATATTTTTTTTGCAAAATATATTTATTTATATACTTTTTAAAAAAAATTCTAAAAAAATTGATATTTTTTTGAAAAAATAACCCTTTATTAGGGTTTCTAAAAATAATAACTTAATTGCACAAATTTAGAAGCATGTAAATTATATAGATTTAAGTAAAAAAAATTGCACAATTTTTTTTTTTAAAATCTTAAATTGCAAAAATGAAGCAACTTAGAAAACTGTAATTCCTATACAAGGGTTAGAAGAAAAACTATAAAAACTATATTAAATTATTCAAAAAAGGAAATTCTAAGCAAATTAAGCTATCTCTTCTCTTCTTTTCTCAAGAGTGCCTCCAAGGTGAGTGCTCAAAAGAGATGGTAAACTTTCAACAATATAGCTCAACAAAGGATTACTAAAACCTACTATGATATTACACAAAATATTTGGCGAACCATTATAACTCTGTTATATTTATTATTATTAGTTGTTTATAGCATATACAATGTGTAACACCCCGTTAAAAGACCTGATGGATAACACAAAAGATATACAAGATCATGCCAATAATTTTTTTTTGAAACTAAAGTGACATTAACTAATACAACTCAACAAATTAATATGAATGACATCATTACATTAACATCATATCATAATCACATTATGACCTAAAAGTAACATTAATCATAACCCATTTACACACCTATCCACCATGGTCCCCTAACGTCGCTACTACGATACACTTACACTAACTAAGCCTATATAAATACATTTGATACACCAAAACACATACAACTAATATTTTGAATGTAAATTATATTTCATACAACAAATTACATATGGTAACATAACTTAATTATATTTAAACCTTGTTTAACACTATGTTTATATGAACCTATTTCTAATCAACATTATGAAAGAGGTACAAAGAGACATATCACATTTACTACTAAATTAAATTTATATGTATCATAAATACAACATTCTTATGCTAACATTTCCATTACATAATAAACAACAATAAATAGGTCTTCAAGACTATTTCAATCTATTTACATTTTTATTACAAAAATGCTACAACATACAAGATATATTCATCTAAAATGAATATATATAATACATATTGAATACAATTTTCATGGAAATATCACCTGCACATAAATTTAACCATAGAATGAAGTGAAAGGAAAAACTAGCTCCATGTTGCGCATGAATTGCACCACCTAAACCGCAATGGATAGTTCGGAAATACCACCCTACCACGTGGAACCCTGAGGCCCACTCCCTCTGTGTTAGGAGATAACACTAGGCCCCACACACAAGCAAACAAAAGAAATAACGAGTGGTTGACACTAACCATCCAATGAAGACTACCAAAACAAGAATAACCAAAAAATACAAGGACTTCCACAAAGGCCTTAGGTACTTCTAAAGACCCAATCACATAACACAATAGATAAAAAAAACTCAAAAAATTAGCATTATACCACGACACCACAATGAAACATATTACATTATTTTCACAATCTTATAACATAATAATCAACTTTAACTTAACAATTCATAACCAAGACCAACAATGCACAACCTTGGTGCAATTGGTTTTTACACATACAAAAATTTCAACACAAGATCTCACAAACATGAAGGGATTTCCAACATGAAAATAGTAAACACATTCAAACAAATGGTACAACACAATACAAATTAAAGAATAGAGTTATACCCTATAATACAACTTTTATAACTGAATTAATTATCACTTGACAATAGTCAAATCTGCCAACCATAAAATAACCATAAAATAGTCATATCAACTCAAAATCAAAATTTATAAAATACCCATTTTAGATTTAGCTGTCAACTACTCAGTTACGCGAACAAAATTGATCAAAAATGAATCATAAATTCATAAAATGCAAAACAACAGACAATTCCCATAAAACTTTCTTTTTGACAATACTCGATTACAATCAAATGACAAAATGAGTAACCCAACAACCAGATCTTATCCAAATAAAATATTAAGAAAATCTTAAAATTAATTTAAGCCCTTTCAAACCCCTATAAATCTAAAATCTCAATATTTCATTGGCTGGTTATAGGGAGAAATAAGAATATTTGTAGTCAAAGAAGAGCAATTTGATAGCAGCTTGGTGTTTTAACCATATCTCACAAACTACAATCTGAGTTTTTGAGATTTTTGGATAAAATTTAAACGACAACGAGATGAAAAAACCCTTTAAAAATCTCACCAACCCAGTTCGTAAAAATAGATTTATGGGCCACGCAATCAAATCATTTTACTGGTAAAGAACAAAATAACAAATATGTATTGATTTTTATTCTGAAATAAATAAATGTTTTATTCACACAAAAATAAAATTATATAATATTTATTTTCAAAAATCAAAGAGGGAGAACTCAATCAAATTATTCATACACACCAAAAATAAAATTAAACAAAAGATATCAAAATCCAACTTGAATCCAACGCTTGACAATGATTAGAATTTGATGCCGAGTTCCAAAAACTTTAACTTTCAAAACCTCCAAATTGCAACAACTTTTCTCATACTTCTTCCTCTTTGCAAGCATGACAAACACTCCCAGAAAATGAAGAATCCAAAAACCAAAATGAACTCCAGAACCAAATCACAAAAAAAAGAAGAGAAAACCCTCTCCCTAAAAATAAAAAAATAACTTCCCATGCATTGGCTTTTTTTTTTTTTTTGCATTGACTTTTTTTTTTTTTTTTCTTGCCCATGCATTGGTTCTTTTTAACTTCCATTTTTGTCACTTTTAAAAAATGAAATAATTAGAGTAGGTTTAAGACTTTAAAAATGAGATTTAAGGAAATAAAAACACCTCTAACCCATAAGGCTATCGCCTAGGAAATATTTTGAACCATTAAAACCACATAAAGACTTCATAAAACATAAATTAAGTGACAATTTTAATAAAATGAATCAAAAGACTAATAAGACAAAAAATATATCTAAACAAAAGTAAAACATGTTGGTGTGAATAAGTCTTGTACCTAGTTTATTCCATTACTAGGGACTTAGGGGACTTAATTCACATGTTAAGTTTACTTAGGATATTAGTTGTCATATCTAGATAAGTATTAATTGTCTTATCTAGAATTTTCACTTTCCTAGGTAGTTATGAGTTAGTTGTCTCATGTGATAGGATTAAGACACTTGTCATGATCTTGTCTTATCCTATCTCTCATCCTTGCCTTTATAAGCAAGGCATCACTAGCATATTGTAATGAGCATATAGCATTGTATAGTATTGCATTGATCATATTGTATCATATTGCAATCCTTATTTGGTGGAATAGCATCTTCCATTGTTGCTTCTCTCTATCTCTTGTGGAGGTTATTTGGCGTTGCAGATTGAAGATCTTGGGTTGTTAACTCCAACATGGATCAGCAGCCGGCAACCGCCACCCGCCACCGCCAGACTTCAGACCGCGGGTTAAGCCTGAAACCGCCAGTCGAACCCGCCACCGGTTTCTCCTAACCGCCAGAATTTTTTGCATCAGCCTAGCCCCTGGTCACGTGGGTGACCGACCGCCAGCCCCCGAGGGCCAATTGTTTGCACCTATTTAGTGTTCACAGTGCCTAAAATAGGCATTTTTTTCATTTTTGCATAACTTTTCACCACGGAGTCGGATTTTCGCAAACGAGATATCGTCGGAAAGCTGGTTCGATGAACTTTGCAGTGGTGTAGGTGATTTTTCTAGATTTTGACATTTTTTGCCATTTTTTCAGCTTGAAGGTACAAGTGCATTTATTGCTTGTTCTTGATGTAATTTTGCAAACGAAGTCAAAATTTGGAAAAAAATTTTTTGAAATTGATCAGAAAATTGCAAGGAATCTGTTTGTAACCTCAGTTTTCAGCTTTGCAAGCTCCTTTTTTTTTAAAATTGTAAAAATCACCGTGTGTTATAAACGGTTGATTTGAGCTTGTCACTTGTAAAAATTGCAATATTTGTTCATTGTAATTTGCTGGGGGGGTTGCAAAATCAGTTTTAATACATTCTGGGGGGGTGAAAGGCACAATTTAAGTGCCACATTATCCTTTTCTTTTGGTGTTCATGGCAGATCTAAGGCAAATTGAACCACTCACTCCACATAATTATCATACATGGAAGCTAAAAATGACTCAATTGTTACAATCTAAGGGTCTATGGCCAATGTTAGATGCAGAACAACCTGAATTTACAAGGGATTATGAAAAGTTTGTCCATAGATGTAAAATGGATGAAGCAAAAGGGCTCATTGGCTTACATGTATCTGATAATTTGTTGTTTCATATTTCAGAGTGCAAAACACCTAAGAATGTTTGGGACAAACTTGAAGAATTGTATGGTAAAATAAATCATTTCAGAACCTTGCAACTTCAAGCAGAACTACAATCCCTCTCTCCAGATGCGTTTCCTTCAATGCAGGATTTTCTTGCACAATTCAAGATGATTTTGTCACAGTTGAAAGGATGTGGACATGATGTATCTAGTGATGAATGTATCTTCTTGATTCTGTCTAAGTTAAAGGGCCCTTATCAAGTGTTTTCTTCTACTTTCTATTCAACTATGGATGCAATGGGGAAAGATTACAAAATGCCTACATTTGAGTTGTTTTGTGAGCGTCTTACTAGGGAGGAGGCCAAGTTAATTCAGTTGGATGCCTTACCTAATTCTAAGAATCATGCTCTAATGGCTCAATCATCCAAGGGTAAAGGAAAGAACAAGAAGAAGCCCAAAGCAGAATCATCTTCTGATAGTGAGAATCCCTCCAAACCGAAGTCGAAGAACAATCAGAAGTCCACTCAATCTCCTTCTTCTTCTACCTCTGGAGATTCTTCTTCCAAGTCCAAGAATAAGAAAGGAGATCCTTGTTCATTTTGTGGAAAAACTGGGCATGATGCATCTCATTGCTTTAAGAGATTAGAGGCCTTGGAGGAAGCTATGAAGAAGCACAATATTTCAGTGGCTAAGCCTTCTTCCATGGGAAAAGGGCAAGCTCTTTCTGCACGAGCTATGCATTCACCTTTAGATAGTTGGATTATTGATTCAGGTGCTTCACATCACATGACAAATTCACGTGATCTTCTTGATTCCATAGTTCATACTTCTACTTCTCAGATTGCAATTGGGAACTCTTCACAGATTCCAGTTTTGGGGATAGGCTCCGTTCAGATGCTAGATGGGTGCATTGAGGATGTTCTTGTTCCTGATATTTCAGTGAATCTTCTTTCCATATATAAGATTTGTCATTCTGGAGATGGGAAGTCAGTTGAGTTTACTCCACAAAGTGTGACTATTAGACAGTGCAAGATCCTGAGAAGATTGTTGCTACAGGGGTAGTTGATCATGAGAATCATTTGTATCGATTTGATGGATTTGAGTCTTCATCGGGTTCATGTTTTGTTGCTCATCCTGATTCAATGAGCAAGCTTTGGCATGAGAGATTTGGGCACTTGAATTATAGATATCTTCAGCAAATGAAAGCACATAACTTAGTGGTTGGTCTTCCAAAGATCACTTGCACAGATGGTGTTTGTCAAGGATGTGTTCTTGGCAAGCAACATCAAGATCCTTTTCCTAAGGGTCACGCTACACGTGCAACCACATCCCTTGAGTTGGTCCATAGTGATCTCATGTCATTCCCAACTCCTTCTTTTTCATGGGATAAGTATGTGCTAACATTCATTGATGATTTTTCCCGCCGAACATGGGTCTATTTTCTGAAGCTCAAGAGTGAAGTCCTCACCAAATTCAAGACCTTCAAAACATTTGTGGAGAAGCAGTCAGGTTTTTCTCTTCAACAGATACGCACAGATAATGGGGGGGAGTATGTCAATTAGGCATTTCAAGATTTTTGTAGTGCACATGGTATTCTTCATTAGCACACAGTTCCTTACACTCCTCAGCAGAATGGTGTGGCGGAGAGAAAGGACAGGACTCTCAGGGAAATGGCCAATTGTATGATTCAGTCTAGGTCCATGGCTCCCGCCTTTTGGGCCGAAGCTGTCAATTGTGCCAACTATATTCAAAATCGTATGCCCCACAAGGCAGTGCGAAATATGACCCCTGAGGAGGCTTGGTCTCATCGCAAGCCTAATGTATCCTTCTTTAGAGTATTCGGTAGTGAGGCTTGGGCATTCATTTCGAATGGTCGGCGTAAATCCATGGAGAAGAAGATTCAGCGTTACATCTTTGTTGGCTATTGTGAGGATGTGAAGGCATACATATTGTTTGATCCTAACACACGAGAGGTTCATTTCCGACGTGATGTTCAATTTTCTGAGACCTTCACCTAGCCAGATCCTCCTTCGACTTCTTCTTCATCACAACCTACTCAATCTTCTTCAATTCATGATACTTTGCTACTTGAGGAAGACTTTGATGATGGTCTTGATTAACCTCCTCCTCACTCACCCACTAGGCCACGATGGGCTCGAGTTACTCTTGAGGAGGCTGGTCCTCTTGTTGGTGATCCCACAGACACTCGCCGCACTCATTCTCAGACTTCTGGAATTAGTCTTTTGAGTCATGCAGTTTCTGATGATCCTCAGAAGTTTTCAGATGCTTCAGGTATTCCAGAGTGGGATAGTGCTATGGATGATGAGTATTCTTCCTTGATGAAGAATCATACTTGGGATCTTGTGCCTCTTCCTAAGGGAAGAAAGTTGGTTGGATGCAAGTGGGTGTATCGTACCAAGTATGCAGCAGATGGTTCCATTGACAAGTACAAGGATCATCTTGTTGCAAAGGGGTTTTCTCAGGTTGAAGGGATTGACTATTCCGAGACCTTTGCTCCTGTTGCCAAGATGGATTCTATTCGCCTTGTCCTTGCTATAGCTGCATCTCAGGGATGGTCAGTATATCAGATGGATGTGAAGAGTGCTTTCTTGCATGGGGATCTTCATGAGGAGATCTATATGGAGTAGCCACCAGGTTTTGTGTAGGACTCTTCACTTGTTTGTAGGCTTCGACGTTCATTGTATGGTCTCAAACAAGCCCCTCGGGCTTGGTATGAGAAGATGGATAGTTTCTTGCTTGCTTCTGGCTACACTCGTTGCCATTTCGATCCCACAGTTTATACACAGAGACATGGAGAGGATCTACTTATACTTGTGCTCTATGTGGATGATTTGATTCTCATAGGGAGTTCTACTTCCATGATTCAGAGTACACATCGAGCATTGATGGAGCGATTTGATATGACCGACCTTGGTTTTTTGCATTACTTCCTTGGTCTTCAAATTCATCAGACTTCTGAGGGGATCTTCATTTTCCAGCAGAAGTATGCTCTTGATTTGCTTCAGAGATTTGGCATGGCTGATTGCAAGCCTGCCCCTACTCCATTCCAGTCAGGTGTTGTACTATCTTCCAGTTGCACTACTCCTACAGTTGATCCTACCTTGTATCGGCAGTTGGTTGGCAGTCTTTTGTACTTGACACATAGTCGTCCTGATATTTCCTTTGCGGTTGGACTTGTCTCTCGCTTCTCATAGGAGCCTCATGAGAGTCATTGGAAGGCCGCCAAGCGTATCTTGAGATACATTCAGGGCACTACTCATTTTGGCATTCACTACACTTCAGGTGCATCTCAGATTGTGGGCTTCACTGACTCAGATTGGGCTGGTGATGTCAATGATCGGAAGTCTAGTTTTGGCTTTGTCTTTTGCCTTGGTTCTGGTCCGATTACATGGTCATGCAAGAAGCAGACTGCTATTGCATTATCATCGACAAAGGATAAGTATCGAGGTGCCGTGTTGGCTAGTCAGGAGGTTTTGTGGCTTCGTCAGTTGATGACTGAGTTTGGATTCCCTTCCACTCAGCCCACTACTCTTTGGTGTGACAATCAGAGTGCCATTCATATTTCAACCCAATGGAACATCAAAATAAGCATATTGAGATCCACATGCACTTCATCGTAGCTCATCAGGATGGTGTTCTACTTGGAGTATTTTCCTACGAGATCAGCAGGTTGCAGACATCTTCACTAAACCTTTGGCATCACCTCGTTATCTTCAGTTGCGATCGATGCTTGGGGTGAAGGAAGTTGTCCTTGGGGGGTCTTGAGGAGTCCTCCTTCCTTCATTAGTTTTCTTTGTTTCTTTTCTCTCTTTTGGAGAGGAGTTTTCTCCCAAGGGTTTTTCTCCTTTTCTCCGCTTGTAGAGTTTTTTGTTTTGTACATGGGTACCTCATCAGGCCTAGTTGTCGGGACCCATCTTTTGCATTTTTGCATTGTTTGTACCTCCCTAAGTTGCACTTAAGGGGGGGTGTTGGTGTGAATAAGTCTTGTACCTAGTTTATTCCATTACTAGGGACTTAGGGGACTTAATTCACATGTTAAGTTTACTTAGGATATTAGTTGTCATATCTAGATAAGTATTAGTTGTCTTATCTAGAATTTCCACTTTCCTAGGTAGTTATGAGTTAGTTGTCTCATGTGATAGGATTAAGACACTTGTCATGATCTTGTCTTATCCTATCTCTCATCCTTGCCTTTATAAGCAAGGCATCACTAGCATATTGTAATGAGCATATAGCATTGTATAGTATTGCATTGATCATATTGTATCATATTGCAATCCTTATTTGGTGGAATAGCATCTTCCATTGTTGCTTCTCTCTATCTCTTGTGGAGGTTCTTTGGCGTTGCAGATTGAAGATCTTGGGTTGTTAACTCCATTTTCGTCACTTTTAAAAAATGAAGTAATTAGAGTAGGTTTAAGACTTTAAAAATGTGATTTAAGGAAATAAAAACACCTCTAACCCATAAGGCTATCGTCTAGAAAATATTTTGAACCATTAGAACCACATAAAGACTTCATAAAACATAAATTAAGTGACAATTTTAATAAAATGAATCAAAAGACTAATAATACAAAAATTATATCCAAACAAAAGTAAAACAAACATTAATCAATAAATAATAACCAAATATCAAATAATCAATAAGCAAATCACATAATAATAAACAATAATTAAATAATATTTTTTCAAAATAATAACATATTAGTATATGCATAATAACATTATGACTTATTAACATAATCTCATGACAATATTAAATCACACCCTTAGTAATAATAATAATAATAATAATAATAATAATAACCAATACCCACTCACACTATAAATGATAATATATAATAACATAACACATTAACATAAATAAATATATCACTTATGAATAATATTAGATCACACCTCAACACATTAATAAAAATTATAATAACAACTAACATATTGATTCAATTTCTATCTTCACCCAAATAATCCACAAACTAGAGTAAGACATAAACCACGAAATAACTTCACATAAAAGAGAAACATTCACATCAAAACATAAATAACACTAATCACAATCCCATAAGAAACATTCACATAAATGCAACACTCCAACCATAAGGTACAAGAGATCGGGCATTGTCTCATGACAACCCGAAAAAGGTGGTCACACACTTAATCAATTTTCCCTAGTTGGGGACAATTAGTAGGGTTAGGTTATAACTTGGGCTTAAATGTTATCTCCTCAACCACCATTGGGATTAGAGGCATGCTTAGACCTACTAATTTAGGTGGAGACGTAGCCTAGTACTTATTCACTCAAACATACAAATTAGAGCACATGTGCATAATAGCCGAAACACTAGGAAAGAAACTTTAGCAATCGTATCTCATATTCGTATGTATTTTATACGCCCAATGGTATGATGCCGCCCTTTCCACTTATCCTAACAAATATATTACTGCATCACTTAACTATCCAAGTAAATCTCTACATAATAATAATAACATGACAATATACATCATACTCACCAAAGCACTAACAAAAGCTCATGTCCCATATTGCAACCACAAAGCTTAAACACAAGTCAGTACATCTTTATGACAATAAACATAATTATAATCAAAATCATAATAACATGTCAACACAATAATATTTTAGAATCAAGTGAAAACCCCAAAGGTAATTAAAACACTCTCATCAAATCAATATGTCAATAAATTCATAATATACAACATCAATTGCTTAACATTATTAGCACATACCTTTAAATGTCCCTATTATTTTACCTTTGTCTCCAAGTTTCAAAGCCAAACTTCCTGCACATCCATAGTGAGAATGAAGGGGCACTACACAATGATAATCAATATCACTCACCAGAAATGGCAGAAATAGTGAATGTGACCTGTTTATTTTTTTGAATAGGATTTGGATTTAAAGTCATAGAGTGAACCCACACAAAATATTTCCACTTAATTCCTGCAATTCAAAAATCACCATAATTTCAATAGGATATTGAGATCCAAACTAAGCAGACCCCTTATCATATCAAACATTAAAAAGAGGTATATCCTTTCCATCCTGAAAGGAGGATTTGGTGAAATATAGGTTTTAAGATGGGTATGCAATCTAACAACAAAGATTCAACCCATTTACCAAAGTTAAAACCATTCCGAGCAATGTATGCAAAAGGATTTTTGTTCTTTTTCCCCACATTGAAAAATGCAATCCTTGTATCCTAGCAAAAGGTGGAAAACCTCCTATAAATTCAATTGGAATTTAACTCCCAGACGAAACTTAGCTCCTATCAAACATCCAGAAGATGTACGACATTTCTCATCTTTAAAGGTTTCAATCAAGCAAGCAATGATTGAAGTGTCTTACATATTCTAGCAACGTGCAAGTAATGGACAATATGGATCACAAGAATATTATTATTTCTAGAATGTTGTGTCAATCATGTATGTAGGTTCTAGGTTATCCCCTTTCGCTCAATACATGTAACCACACCATGTTAGTGGATTTTGGGGTTTTGGGTTGGACCCTTTAGCTAATTTCCCAACAAAATTCTGTCAAGAATTTACAAAGTTGAAGGGGTAGACACCTAAATATGTGAAGGGAAGGATACATCAAATCAAGAACATGAAAATTATGGATGACCCATTTCAAATTAAGTGACATGTCAACCAATCATCATATTCAAAACAAATTCCATATGAGAAATTCAAGAGAGCCCACTTACTGGTACCACATACCCAGAAGCTCATAGCACCTGACACCTGGAGAGATGGGCACATAGACAAAACTAGTAGAAGACCAAACGACACTGATTTCTGGCTCATCCCACCAAAATTATGTAAATCTACAAGAGAAACATTGGAAAACACTCAATAAAATTTCAAACAATACACCATTTTTTTAAATTAATCCCATTTGCATGCATATACATTAAGATTTTAAAAAATAAAATCAAAATCTGCATACTTTTTTCAAAAATATTTTATAGATATTAAAATCCACTCTATTCAAGAAAATTTCCTCTAAATATCCTCTTCTCACTGTACCACCCCCTCCAAACCCTCGCTCCTTCTTTGTTCACCTATTCCTTTCCTTGACTGTTGGTCCCCAAGTGTGGGTGCCTTTCATTCATTTTAAAATTTGGAAAAAAAACACTTCCTATTACTTCAAAGTCGATGCCTACCTCTTATTGAGCCATAAAACTTAATATTCTTCAAACCTTGAATCATTTTGCTCATATTTTTTAGAGGGAATATTTTTTTTAAAAAAGTTTAAAATATTAACTTCATTCTAGTTTTTTTTATAATTGGAGCTCATTTTTTTATGAAATTAAGAAAAAAGCAATTTAAAGTCATAACCCGTCCATTTCAAAATGACTTTGAATTATTTTTTAAAAACTTTTCATAAAAAAATGAGCTCCAATTATAAAAAACTAGAATAAAGTTTAGATTTTAAACTATTTTATAAAAAAATATTCTCTCTAAAAAATATGAGCAAAATGATTCAAGGTTTGAATAATATTAAGTTTTATGGCTTAATAAGAGGAAGACAACGACTTTGAAGGAATAAGAAGTGTCTTTTAAAAAAAAAAGATTTTAAGATGAATGAAAGGCACCCAAACTTAGGGACGACAGCCAAGGAAGGGAATAGCTTTTTGGAATTGTTATGCAATCCATTCATTCAAAAATAATACAAATTATTTAACACTCTTCTCAACCTCTTTTATCTCAATCCATCACTGGAACCACACACAAAAAATTTGTTGAGCCAAGTTTCTTGAGTTTACTCAACACAACGACAAGGTCCACTACCCCAATTATGAAAATATTCTTCACCTTCATGTCCACCTCTACAAAATCCACCCCTAAAATACAAATGTTCATCATATCTCATAGATGAATTAATTTTATGCGTTAGAACTTGAAAGAGAATAGGAAGAGATATCATACCTTGGACACCTGCAAGCATCTTGAGGGTTTTTTCTTTTTTTTCTCATCCTTAATTGGGAATCTAAAAACTATTTTCTGCACAGAAGCACCGTCTATTAGCAGAGAATGACTTGCAATTAGAATTAATAAAAAAAGGAATAGAAAAACTTATCACCTTCATTCTTTTAGAGGTGATGGAGAATTACAAGACGCTTAAGCGATGATACTTTCTAGTAGTGTTGAAGCAATTCAGAGTAGAATGAGATTATATGAAAGGAAAATAAGCATAAATGAGAAAGGTGAAGGAAGGAACGAGCAAATAAGTAGGCGATTCCCACATAACGTCCCCAGGAGATGTGTTTTCTCTAATAGTTATAGTCACTAGCAACAAGGTCTAAGAAAAAAGGTTGCATTTATAGAAGATTTGGATATAAAAATGATCATCAAGATTGAAAGGAAGAATCAACAGACGAGATTATGAAAAAGAATGAGAAATTTACCATTTAATTGAAGAAGAGATAATAATGAATTATCTAATTAAAATGGTGAAAAATGGTGTATAAGAAATTTATAATTTTATGCTTTGTTGACTGAAGATATTTCTAAGACAGAGAAAAGTTGAAGAGCTCTAGAAAAGATTTAGATTCTAAAATTGAAGAAAGTGAAACCAAAAAATGATGGAAAGATTTGAGGATAATAATTAATATTATTGCATGTGCAAATGAGCTAAATAATAAAATAAAGAATTTGATTTATTTAGGAAGAAAGATGAAAGATTGAAAAAAGAAGGTAAGTTTAATAAATAAATAAAATTGCATTCACATGAATAATTAAATAAATAAAAATATTTATTTAATTTTTTGGAAGAGTTTAAGAATTTAGCAAATATGTGAAAGAAAAAAAAATCTACTTTCTATTTTCATGTGTAATAATTTTTTTTTTCAATTATTTAAAAAGAGGACAGTATCACAAAATTCTATTTTCATTGTTTAATAACAATATTTTTTGCTTTCGTTTTGGCGAAAAATTTCGGGATCTCCAAACTTTGGCTTGAGGGAGATTCTCTTAATATTATAAAATTTCTTATGTTGAATTTCCCGCCTTCTTGGTCTATTGCGCATCTCATTAATGATTCACTTTCCATCATTAATTCTTTTGATGAGATTAGAATTTTGCATGTGTTTAAGGAAGCTAACTTGTTGGCAGATGGGTTAGCTAATTTGGGAGTGGTGGCTTGAAATAATTGGGATGATTTTGAATCCTTGCCACTTAACCTTAAGATCATTTCCAATAATGACCAGTTGTCATGTCATTAAGGTGGTCGAGATGAGGGAAAGGCTTTTTTTTATTGTTCTGAGTTGGTTTTTGCACGTTGAGTCTTGGTCCTGCTCTTCTCATAATTGCCTTTTAGATTTCCGTGATATTATGGTTTGGTTGCGTAGGTTTGGCAGTACTTGGTATGGTAGGCTCACACGCTTTGTGGGTCTTATTTGCATTATTATGTGGTTAGTTTGCCTAATTTTGTCTTTGCAGAAAATTAAGGTGCTGGTGGTTTCTTGTTCGCTACATGCCGCCATGGGAGGAGCTCATTGCAGAGTGGAGATAATGTATGGAGCTAATTAAAATAAATTCTACAAAGTAAATTAATTTAAATTAGCTCACACAATACTGAGAAACACTCTTCACAAAAGAAAAATAAATTCTTTGCAACAATATGCAACTTTGGCTTGCAATTTGCAACCAACAACCTCAATTTCAATTTAATCTCTTCAAATGAAATTACAATCATAACAAAAGGTTTATGGCTGCAACAAGCCCTTACAATACTCCAAAAAAATACAAAAATAAAAATATTTCAACAGCAAATCAAACTCTTGGAATACAAGTACTCTCCTGCAACAACAAAACTTCTCACAACAACCCAATACAAAAATCTGCAACAAAGGTGGTGTCCAGAACTCTGTAATCAATCCCCAATCTGCAACAACACCATAAAATCATCTTCCTGGAGGTATTCTATGTCCTTCATGTGTCTTCTCTGTATTCTGGAGAAAAATTCTCTAAAAAATGATTTGATTTTTTTTTTTATTAAACAACTCTAGCCCAAATGAAATGAAAGGTGAATACATTTCAATTACATTTTCATTCATTCCAATCCCATCTTCAAAAATAAATTCCCCAACTCCAGGAATAGCTAATTTAATTTAAATTCATCATTTAAAATGAATAAAATAAGCTTTCAAATCTCCAAACCTGTTGTGAATGGCTGACAACGCTTTAATTGTTTTCTTGCTTTCTTGAATAAAGAAAAAAACAATTTTCTCCAATCTTGGCATCCACCTTCAGGTTCCCTATTTTTTAGGAGCCTTGGAATTCAAAATTTGGAGTTATAAATCTAATTGGTGGTCTCCCAAAACCCCACACCCATATTTGCTTTTTCTGGCTTTTTTCTTTTAAAGCATTTTCTCCACTTTCTCTCTTTATCCTAATTGCTCCAAATTTCAAATTTAACTTGTAACATGAAATGACATCCAAATTCACAACAAAATTATGAATTTCATTAAAAAAACATGAAATTTAAGTCACACCAAAAATTGCAATTAATTAAAATAATAAATCTCTTTTTTTTGGTGACACAGGATTGCCACTAAGCCATGGATGCTCCTACATTAGACACCCAAGGTAATTTGAAATGTTTCATGAGTTAAGCTAATAAACATTTGTAAATTCTATGCTCATCCTAAATCCATTTCTCTACCTTATCTGCCTTATCATTCCTTCTCTTCTTTCCCTGCAATTTGATATCTCTTCCATCTTTTATTCTTCCCCTCCTATTTCTTTTTACATAGTTCATCTCCCACCAATATACATTACTAAGTTCTGAAAAATCATAAAATTTAGTTTCCTCTTCTTCAGTAAAATAATCAAATTCATTTATTACCTCCTCTTCTATTATTGCTACAACAATTTTTTCATCATCAACCTTGATTCGGTCTTTGTGTTCTTCTACAACATCTCCATACAAATTTGCACTCACAAAGCCTGTCTGCATCTCCTCTACATTCAACTCTTCAATTGCATACATCTCATTATCTTCTTTATAATAATCAAAATAAAAAAAAATAAACATTTCCTCAATGATTTCTTTCTCTATTGCTGTAAAATTTCTTGCTCTTCATCACCATCTATCATTACATTTCCTCCTTCCACATCCTCTATCATATTCTTTTCACATTCATCAACCACTTTCCCTTCGAACAAGATATCTATTTTTCTTATCTCCTCTTTGAGTAGGAGATATTATTCATCTTCACCAAATTCTTTATCAAATATAGGACCCTCAAAGTCCATCATCTCAGCTTCTACTACACTACTCAAATCAACAATATAGAAATTTATTGCCTCTTTTTCTTCATCTTCATTCCTTGCTGCAACTTCTTTTATTTCATCTTTCATGCCTTCTAAATCTTCTTAGCTTCAGATTCAAGAACTTCTTCCCACTCATCTTCTTCTTCTGTAGTGTCACATGTATGACACTCTGCTTCATCTTCTTTCTTCTTTGCATTCAAAATATTATTAGAATGATAAATAAAGTTACCATTACCTCTTATTCTTTCGCAATCTACTTTCAAATCTTCCACTACTTGCTTCAGCTCCTCAAATTCTCTCACCTTGTCCATCCTCAGTCTTTCTTTGAGTTTCTCAAGTCTGGGAGCTGTCAAAATCCATCTAATAACAAAATTCCTTTTTCCTTTCTTCTTTTTCATTTCGCCAAACACTTACCACACACTCTCAAACTTCAACCTCTCAGGTATAGACTGCCTCACATTTGGCCATTGGTCTACACACCACACACATTCCACCCCCAGGTCCTGGTGCAAACTGTCTCACATTGGTGCTTCTGCTTGCACACTTAGGAACTTCCGCTCTGATACCACTAATGTATGGAGCTAATTAAAATAAATTCTACAAAGTAAATTAATTTAAATCAGCTCACACAATACTAAGGAACACTCTTCACAAAAGAAAAACAAATTCTTTGCAACAATATGCAACTCTGGTTTGCAATTTGCAACCAACAACCCCAATTTCAATTTAATCTCTTCAAATGAAATTACAATCATAACAAAAGGTTTATGGCTGCAAAAATCCCTTAAAATACTCCAAGAAAATACAAAAATAAAAGGATTTCAATAGCAAATCAAACTCTTGCAACACAAATACTCTCCAACATCTGCAACAACAAAACTTCTCACAATAACCCAATACAAAGATCTGCAACAAAAGTGATGTCTAGAACTCTATAATCAATCTCCAATCTGCAACAACACCATCAAATCATCTTCCTGGAGGTATTCTATGTTTTTCTTGTGTCTTCTCTATATTCTGGAGAAAAATTCTCTCAAAAATGAATTAAATTTTATTTTTATTAAGCACCTCTAGCCCAAATGAAATGAAATGTGAATACATTTCAATTGCATTTTCATTCATTCCAATCCCATCTTCAAAAATAAATTCCCCAACTTCAAGAATATCTAATTTAACTTAAATTCATCATTTAAAATGAATAAATTAAGTTTTCAAATCTCCAAACCTGTTGTGAATGGCTGACAAAGCTTTAATTATTTTCTTGCTTTCTTGAATAAAGCAAAAATCAATTTTCTCCAATCTTGGCATCCACCTTCAAGTTCCCTATTTTTAATGAATTCAAAATTTGGAGTTATAAATCTGATTGGTGGTCTCCCAAAACCCCACACCCATATTTTCTTTTTCTGGCTTTTTTCTTTCAAAGCATTTTCTCCACTTTCTCCCTTTATCCTAATTGCTCCAAATTTCAAATTTAACTTGCAACATGAAATGACATCCAAATTCACAACAAAATTATGATTTTCATTAAAAAAACATGAAATTCAAGTCACACCAAAAATTGCAATTAATTAAAATAATAAATCTCTTTTTTTTGGTGACACGGGATTGCCACTAAGCCATGGATGCTCCTACATTAATAGCCAAGCTCTTGTGAGGAGTTTCAATGTAATAAAATTGTGTGGGAGCATCTGGAAAAGGGTGGGGTAAGCCCATATTTGCTAAAGCTCCAAGGTCTGAACCCTGAAGTGACAAAGGTTTTTGTTAAAGGGTGGAGCAATAGGATTCTGCATTACAAAGGCATGGAGTTTAATATTAATGAGGATTTTGTTGTGGAGGTGACTGGTCTTCCTTCCAATGGAAGGAAATTGTACAGAGATAGAGGTGTGGCTAAGAAAGCCTTTGAAAATTTCTTTAAATAAGATGAGAAGAAGAAGCTCAAGGAAGTTGGTAGTGGTGGGTATTCCCGTAAGTCTCTCAAGCCGCTTTGGAGGGATCTAGCTCTGGAAATTATGCATTACTTCACCTTGGAGGGTAGTGTTGTGACCTATTTCACACATCACCCCATTGCAAATGGGGACCCTCAGTAGTTTTCTTTTAGGGTTAAGCTTTGGGTTGCAATTTCATAAGTTCTTTTGCTCTGAGAGTTTCAAGTTAGAGTTTCAAGTTATCACCCGAGCCAAGTAGAGAATTCGAGCCCAAAACTATGCCTAGACATCACCAAAGTTCTTAGAAGGTCCGGAGGACGAGGATCACCATTTCTTTCAGTCAATTCTGACACTTCCTATTTTTTAGGGATTTTTGCTTTTTTTGCTTTTTCTATTTTTGGCACTTTTGGACCAATCCAGGATTTACTATTTTTAAAAAGATTACTTTTTTGCTTTTTTCTATTTTTAGAAAGTGCCAAGGTCCTGCAGGTAAGGGAGCCAACGTTTTCATCTTTAGAATAGAAAATAAAGAAAAAATAAGTAAAAAGCAAGAAAAAATCAAGTAAAAAGCAAGAAAAATCAAGAAAAAAACAAGAAAAATCATGAAAAATCAAGGGAAAATCACAAGGTAGGATGATCTAGAAGAAGACTCACAATCGCACGAAGTTAATGAAGTTCGCTTGGAAGGAGAGATGCACTTGTCAAGACACCTTGGAAGTCCGCCATGGATATGTCAAAGCATTAAAGAAGTTTTCCATGAGAAGAAGAGGATATGACATGAAGCTTATAAAGTCCGCCCACCTCTTGGCAAGAAGACTTTAAAGTCCGCCTAGGCTTCAAGGAGTATGTGGCATGAAAGTTATGAAGTTTTCCATTGGATATGGCATGAAATTTTTGAAGTCCGCCCACCTTGGAGAGAACATGGAAAGCAAGTCTTAAAGTCCAACCTTGGCAAAGAAACTTCAAAGCCCGCCTAGACACTAAGGAAAAATGGAAAAGGCATGAGAAAGTCCAAATTTTTCCCAAGCATGGCATTTCCAAACCTTATAAAGTCCAACTTTCCTTGATCTAGTCATGTCCAAGGAAAAATAAATTCTGACTTAGCCTAGGAAGCATTTGTCCAAACTAAGGTGAGGTCTGACTTGGCAAAAGAGAGGCAAAGTCCGACCTATGCCTAGAAAAGAAAATGTCTTGAGCATCATGAAGTACGAATTTGGTTGAAGAAAGATGTCCAAACATTAAGTCTACCATGGATCAAGATAGAGAATTCCAAAGTGTTGGTAAAGTTCTAAACATGAAGAAAAGAAGGCAAAACCACTAGAAAGTTCGACTTTGACAAGAAATAAACAAAATTCGCCATGAAAGCTACATAGGCCAAGGAAAGATTAATGAATAAAACTAAATTCGCCATGGAACTAAGAAGATAAAGAAAAATCCATGAATAAAATATGCCATGGTTAAAAGGTTGAAAAAAATTAAAAGGTTAGAAAATCGAAATCCACACATAAAATCTTTTATTATTTTCCAACACTTAAAAGATTTCAAACTCAAAAAGAGAATCCTGAAGATTTGAGGAAAATAGAAACTTGCCTTGGCGAATGAGAGAAAACAAGTCCAAGTTCAATGAACTCAAGAGAAAAACATGAAATTTCTAAAATAAATCGAACTTCTCAACCTTATAAGGAGTTTTAGCAAGTCATTTTCAACTCATTCTTCCCAAGTTCGATTGAGAGGAAAATTAAGCTCTCTCAAAATTATAAGAGATAGAATTTTTGAGGGGAGAATATTGGAGATTAAGTGATTTTTCAAGGTGAAGAACAAAGAAAGGAGTGAAATTCTGAATTGGAGAACAAAATTTTGAAAGGATTAGCTTGCTTTTTTAGCGACAAAGACAAAATTCTCAAAGTTTAAAGCAGAATTACCATCCAAGAGTATAATTCCAGAATTTAAAATCAAATTTTGATGAAATTATTTATTTTACTTCTATCTTTATTCATTTATTCCTGCAAAATTTACTAAGTGCTTTTATTTTCAGCTTGATTTTTCATAGAATTTGACCTTTAACAGGTTGAAAGTTAAAATTTTTGAGAAGGTTCAAAGAAAATCAAAATTAGAGTTTTAAAATTAATATATTTTATTTTTCTTGTAGGTTGATGACCACCCATGGAGAACCTTCGAGAAAGGCTCAGATGAAGTTCGCAAGCAAAGGATTACAACTAGAATACAAAATTAACTTGAAGTGGAAGAACGTCACGAACACAAATATTGGACATGTTGACTTCCAGGAATTCAACAAGAGAATGTATGGACAAGATGGACTCCCGTTGACAACTATTGCTTGGAGAATGATGCAGAATGGTATGATTCAAGCAGCTGAATTTCCTCCAACTGTGGAGTGTGCTGAGTTGATAGTGGAGTGTGCTAGACACTACAACCCGCAAGAGAGACAAATCATTGTGCTTGATGGAAGAATTTTGGCACATCTCAGAGAGTTGGCTATCCAGGAAGCATTTGGAATTCCCAGCTACAACCGAACTTCATATAAGACTTGGGAATATGCAAGGAGACTTTTTGAGGATCAGATGGATCGGTGTACAACCACCATTAACAAGACATGGTTGGAGAAGCCAAGGCCTTCTATAAAGAAGATGCCAAAAAAATTTCTCCAGACAGACTTCAAGGAAGACTATGGAGATATAATTTTACTATTGAACAGGATAATGGGCAGCCCTCAAAGTGCACCATTCGAGACATGGATGCACTTTTTCAGTGATGAGATCACCTCAGGCGTTGAGGATGATCAGTGACAACATCCATGAGAAGCTAATGAATTTGGAGAGGACTAAATCTTTCTATATGAGTTCTTATGTTATCTATCTACTGGCAAGGACCTATAGATATTCATGATTGATCTGCTGAGGTGTGGTAGGCAATGGAGAGAATGAGTTCAAGTCATATGATTGGTACCCCCAGTTGCAGCTATCTAAGAAATCTCATTTCAGAAGAGCACATGATGCATTCCTAATGTACATTACAAGAATATTGGAAGGAGGGACGCATCAAAGGCCAACCCATGAGGTTAAGAGCCTTATTAGCAAGTATGGATCCTGGTACATCCAGTTTCCAAGATTCACCTACATTAGAATTCAGGGATTCACTGGATGTCCTTTTAGGCTCCCAATTTATCCCACCAATAGAATGATCTTGCTTGAGGTTCTTAGGTAGCTAGAAACGTATCAAAACTTCTAGAGAGTAAAAAGCAAGGAAACCATCACTTTTCCATTCTTTATTAGAAATATGGAAGAATCTTTCCCATCAGCATAGGCAGCTAAAAGTGTCAGGTTAGAGATGCAATGGTATTCGTTCATGTCATATCATTCCAGAGCTAATTTTGACCCTCACCATCACATTAAGGCCATGAATGGAAGGAAATACAAGCACAAGGTAGACCTGGAGGACTACTGGGAAAACACTGTAGATGAGTATGGTGTCCAGAAAAGACTATGGTCCAAATTTCCAGTCAGCTTAATCAGGACAACCAAGCTCTTCTGTGTGCCAGATCAGGTTGAGGATGATGGACAATATATTCAACCTGGCTTTGATGAGAGTCAACCAATTCCTCCTGTAAGATGGTCAGAACCTGAGCTTGCAGATTTGACCATCTTGATGAGGCCAGTCATCAAGTATTCACAATGGTGGGTAGATCAACAGATCTAGGAGCTACGGTGAAGAAATGTGAATTTGACTTACAATCTAATGGGTGAAGCAAAATCCTACTCTTCAAATGCTGGTGCATCCCAAGGTGATGAGCTGACTGAGAGCACCAATCCCAGGAAAAGGAAGGAGGCAAAATGAAAGAAGATTGCAGATGAAGAACCTACCCGAAATAAGTAAAGATCAGAGCCTCTTCATGCTGCTGTGTCTGCAAACATGAACGAGATATTAGATATTGATGAGTCATTGGGAGACACAAGGATTCCTTCTCCCATTCCTATCCAATCAGAGGATGATGAATCCCCATCTCCCACAAGCACATAGATACTAGAGTCTGAGAATGAAATTGATATTCTAGATAGTGAATTTCAAGAAGGAATGATTTCCACCCTCAAAGGAATTCAAGATATTCCATGTGCACAAGATATTCAGGAAGAAGAAGACACTGAGCAACCCACTATCCCTGATTGGATGAAAGAGAGATTGAAGATAAAAGAAAAAATAGAAATTCCAGAGGAAGATGATATGGCTGATTTCTTGGCCAGATTGGAAGTTTTTAATGTAAAGAAGCCTACCAGAATGTTTTCCACCATCTAAAGAGACGAAGCTGACCATTGTACAGTACAAATTTTTGTACTGACAGTTGATAAGTGAAGGGAGGATATTGCTCCTCAAGAATATGCCATCACCAAGGTTGGAAAAGGAAGTGGAAAAGAAAAAGGAATACAAACAAGAAGTTGAATGCCTAAAAGAGTATATTCAACATTTAACCAAGCCTCTTGTTCGAACTAGCTCAGCGGTTCCCCCATTGATGAAATCTTCCTAGGAGAATTTGGAGAAGAGAGGAGCACAACCAAAGAAACCAAAGAGTGGATAATCATCAAAAGCAAAGAAGTGGCTGTATTTGTAGAGAAACTGATGTTGGCATATGGGAAAACTTCCTCTTTGCTTTCGAGGATCGTAGCTTTGGCAGAAGTGTGGGACAACGCTTAGGATATCTAAGATAGAATTATTCCATGTCTCAAAGTGTTGAAAGGAGTTCTGAAGCAGGAACTAGTTGATGGAAAGGTTATTGTAGTAGGCATTGCGTATGATTTCAATAGCTAGTACTGGGTGTGAATTGCATGGAATGAAGTCTTAGAGAAGGTGAAGGTTGATACTATTAGAGCTGAGGAGCGGGCGAAGGAAATTCGGAAAAAGATTCTACTTGTGGCTGCAGATGTACTTGAGAAAGACATTGTTCGAGAAAATGACATGCAACTTGAAAATCTGAGGCATAGAGTGTGAGAAATTTTCTTCGCCACCATTGGGCCAATCCTTAAGAAAAATTTGACTAAGGCAACTAAATTCTTGTCCATCTAGCATGCCTTCCAACGACAAGAATCAAAGTGGGAAATTTCTTTCGTAGAATGTGCGGATGATTTGGACCTACTGGAATAAAAGGTCAATATGCTGCCACTTGTCATGATGGAGGAGGTCAGCATAATAGTGTCTAGATTCATCCAATACAATTCCACTAAGGAGGATAAGGATGCGCCCCCTCAAAGATAGCTCCTCATGCCACTTCACTCACTGATTACTGATTGTTATTATGGGAAACCCTAGTTAGGGTTATTTTGTTTTAATCTCTGCCACTGATCTTGGATCAATCTTGGCCATTTATTTCATTTCCAAAACTCTATATAAACTCTCATTCTCTCATTTCATTGTATGGGAGAGAGTCTTATGAAATTGTTTCTCATAACTACTTTGAGAATAAAAGTTCATATTGTATGATTTTCTTTGAATCCTTCTATTGTCAAGTGGTTGCATGGTTACATATTTTCCTTCCACCAAAAGTAGATTTAAAGTAGTATTTGATCTGAATGTATGTTAGATGAATGATAGATTGATAGTATAGATTGGTGAAACTTTCGCTCATAATTTCTTCAGATAAATGATTTTTATTCAATGCGTAAAGTTAGACTGAGCTTATAATGTGGATGCTTCAATGCTTACTTTGAATAATATTGTTCTCTTGATGGTATCATTCATGGTATAGAAATATTAAGCACAAATCCTAGAATATTTCTCTTGCTTTGTGTAGTTTTCATTAGCGTGGAAAAGCAAAGTATTGTTCTTAGTTTCACCCAATTCGTACCGTCTCTTGATTTCATAGGAATAGTATAGGACTTCTAAACCTTTATCCCCTTTTTTTCCTTTATTAATCTAAAAGTTGAAAATCCCAAAAAGAAATAGAGCATTCAATGTCAAATCCACCTAAGTCCTTACTTGTGAGTAATTTTTCAAACGTACTTCCCTTTGTGTTACCAACATATCACAACGCCCATTGAGCTTATCCACACATCAAGACCCGACTGGAGAAACATTGGAATTTCCATATGATCTTTTTGCAATCTTAGCATACTCGGTAGTTTTTCAAGAGAAGATAGAGAGTCTTTGGACTCTTTATTCTAACGTGTTCGGTGTGTCACAAAACACACATCAACAGGTGGTTTTATGTTATTTATAGTTACCATTTTATGCTTTTGAATCATTTTTGCCACAAGGTGTTGGTTTTTTTTCCTTTTTATCTTTTGCTGTCGATGGAGAATAGTATTGAGGATCATTGGAAGAACCCCAAGAAGGATATTATCCATGAAGGCCTTATGAATCTCATGTTTGATCACATAAAGATGAAGTTAATCCCTATTTCTCCTAAGACTCTGGCCTGCAAAAAGGGTGTAAAAAATTCTGGCTATGAGACTGGTGATTTTGCGACAGAATGGGAAGGGAATTTTGAGGATTCAGATTCAAATTTTGAGGAGATTTCGGTGGAGGATGGTAAGTCTTAGGAGGGTTATGAAGCTTCTGAATCTTGTTCCAAGGGATATGAAACATATATTGAGTTGAAGGAAGCTGTGGTGTTGTATGGGAAGAAGAGCACAAAGGGGAAGAAAAAGTGCCCTAGGAAAGAGAAGTCTTCTATCAAGAGGAAGGTGGAGATGTCTAAAGTTGTGGAGTCCCCTACTTTTGGTGAAAAACATTCTCTGGGCCCTGGTAAGGTGGGTGTTATGGAGAGCTCCCCTATTGTGGAGGATATTCATGGCATTGGTAAAGACCTCCTTGGGTCTATGTAGCCTATGGAGACTAATGTTTAGGAGATTGAGGGTTTCAAGTGTTCAAAGGGGGTTGACCCTAATCAGGTTCCTCTAGACTCTCCTATTGGAACTATGTAGGTTAAAGGGAGTGAGCTATGAAGGTGGAGTGCCTGGAAGTCTTGGAAAACTTGGAAAATATGCCAGATAAGCATCGGGTTAAAGTTGAGGTGATTGAAGTGGAGGATTACCCTATTGAGGAAGAAAAGGAGGATAAAGAGGAACCTCAGGGGGACCCTGTTTAGAATATTGATTCTAAAGCTATTCCTCCTGTTAATTGGGATGAGGTTAACATGGGAATATTCTGTAGGATGGCTGAGGATGGAACTCGCAACTTGCTTTCATTGGTTAAATGGATTTTATTGGAAGTTAAGGAACTCAATGTTCAGGTGAGGAATCGACAAGATATTTGTGTGGTGTTGTTGTAGAGTAACCAGAAGGAGTGGGCGATTAAAGGTAAGGTCAAAACCATGAATGTTAAATGCTTGATAAACTTGTTGTGGATGCTGATCACCTTGGTAATACTCATGAGGAGAGGATTTATTCCTTGGAATTGGCGGTCCATAAGACTTTTGAGGAGATATTTTTTAACATAGAGGATAAAATTAGCAAGTTATTTGATGATTTGAAGACTGTGGTGAAAATTAGCAATAATTCCCTGAAATTGATTGTTAAGGGCCTCTCTGTTTTAAATGAGAAAGCCTTGAAATGGATTGGTAAACCTTTGGAGATGGGTGATATTGAGAAGGCTATGGAGGATTTGAATCTCTTGAATCTAGTGGAGAAGAATGAGGATCCTGATCCTATTGTGGAAAATGATGTGGATGTTGGCCCATGTTTGAGAATGAGGAGCAAGACCAAGAAGTGGGTTGCTATTTCGTTTTAGGAGCTCAAGGATGTTATGGAGATGCACGAGGGGGTCATTGAGGAAAATTTGGCCTCAATTAATGTTCTAGAAAAAATGTTGTAGTTGTGCTATTTCTTTTGCTTGATCAGCCTTGTTGCTAATGTTTTGCTAAAGGGTTGCTAACAGGTCTCATTGTTAATTTCTGTTGTCAGCATTTTGGTTCTTTTGGGATGTGGGCTCTATAGTTTTAGTCTTTCTTGCAACTTTTTTCCTTTGTAAAGGGTTTTGGGGTCCCTTCAAAACCTGCTTTTCCTTATCAAAAATAATATTTTTTGTTTTTTCCATCTAATAAGTCATACAATGATTTTTTATTTAATTTTAGTTTGCTAATTGAAAAATAAAATCTTTCGACGTATTTTATATAAATTATCTTGAATATATAATTTATATAAAGCACACTGATATATTATATTTAATAGAATATAATACTACTTAGCCAAAACATAAAAAGAAAACACATTTTAGAAACAAAACAAAAAAATAATAATAAGATATATATCGATGTATTTTATATAGATTATATTTACTAGCATTCATATATTAAATATTAATATATATAAAATACGCTGAGTGTTATCATTCTCTAATTTTCTTTTTTGATTGATTTATCTTTGTGATCAAATCTTTGATTTCTCTTTGCGATAAAAAAAAATTATTTATTGATTTATTTGTTCTTTTAGTTTATGCAAATATTTGAATTATTTTTATTATTTATTTATTTATTTGTTCTTTTTGTTTCATCAAATCTCTTTTATTTGTTCTTTTTGATTTGGTTGCTTTGGGAATCGATCCATCCAACTGAATTAATTTTTTCAGTTTCTTTTCAAAAATTTTCACTAATTGGAAATGAAGATTTGCCTCAATTTCATAGAATAATATTTTTTGTTTGAGATATTTACAAGATCTACACATTTTAAATTCATTTGTGACTTTATGTTTCCTTAAAATATTCACCAAGTAAAACTATAGTTGTAGCCAAAGTTGTGTCCTTATTGTTCTGTATTCTTGTTAAATTTTATTTAACCTAAAAAAAAATCTCTTAGTAACAAATAATTTTTTGGCAATGTTTGAATTATTGTGGATGCGATGATTTAGTTTGCAATCACAAGTAGAAATAGCCAAAGGGGTCTCTCATAATTCATCAGTGTAAAGGAATTCAAATGATTGAGGCAACAACAAGATAGTAAATAAATCAAAACCCTACAGTTCTCTGTAATCATCTTGCTCTTCTTATGAATTTAAATGGATTGTTGATATAAATTTTCCTTTGAATCTTGGGCCTAGTGTTGTAGGATAGAAAATAGAAAGGTGAAAAGAAATCTATTAGACAAGGTATTTCTTTTGTCGTTCACCAAAAACAAGAGCCCCCTTGAGAAAAGACAAGCAACTCAAATGATCTATATACACTTGATAGGACAAAAATTTATTTAGATGGTGTTTGGGGTTTTAATGTAAGAAAAACTTAATTTTGAAGAAACTGTAGTGAAAATAAAGTAGTATTTATGATTGTTGTAGCTCACTTACCATTTGCATGGGCCTTTTCTGTAATTAACTTCCTTTCTGAAGGATGCTGATTAAATTCAAATAGACTAAATATGCCTCCTATGAAGACCGACTATTCTTTAGGGGAACGCTTCTTGAGATGGTTCTTTGTCATGGCTACTGTAGATATATTAACATCAATCCACAAGTCCTGCCCCCAATGCTCAGATAGCTACAATTCTGCAATCCCAATACACTTACAAAAATAATCAAAGGAGATAACAAACCCAGATATTTTCACCTCAATATGTAACTCAAAACAAAAAATGTTCTATCATTAGAATATTCGTCACAATAGCTATAGCACAACATATTCAAAAGAAAATGGAAGCAGTAATTTTCAAGCCTCATTATTACCTTGCGGATACAAGTATTTCTAAGTAAACGAAGAAATTCAACTCCCCTGAAAAAACTTTGATAAACTCAAAATATTAGGAATCTGCTAAGCTTGGAAAGCTGATTGATGGCTCTAAACTGCTCAAAGTAAAAATTTCTTCCAAATCCCAAGTATTTACCACCCACTACAGCTAAACCATCTCTAAATATTTTTATTTTACCAAACCTTACAAAGATCACTTCATCGATTGACTCCATTTCAATCAGGAAACCACAAACATGCTATCCCCCTCATCCAATCCGCAACTTTGTAGAAAATTACAGTCAAAATCTCGCCAACAAGAAAAAAAAAAGGGGACCTTGGATTTCATTAACAAACAATGGAAAAAATAATTCTTTTAAAAGCAAAAACCTTAAATTAAGAGAATGAAACTATTACCTATTTTTCACTTCGAGCTCAAATAGGTAGAGCTGAATGAAGTTCATCATTTATAGGTACATAAAATTTTCATGTTTTGCTGATTAAGTGTTCATTGATCATCATTGAGATCATCTTACATATGAATCATAGTTTTATTGTGCAAGCATTTAAAACAAAGAATTGAGGAAAACTTGCATAGTAATGCTTTTTATTCATCTTGAAAAATGTTGAATCCCACACAAGCCGTGGGAGTAACTTATTTTGATTTTTACAATAAAATAAAGGGTGCATGAGTAAAAGAAAAATATACAACTGAAAATAGAGTAAGCATAGGGTAGAAAGTGATTCGTCATTGCCTGGAATGACGAATCGTTGACAAGTTGAGGAATGTTGTGACACTAGTTACAACTCCAGCTCCATTTCCAATTCCAGCTCCAAAAGCATCTGCAGGAAAGATAAAGAATGGCGTTAGAGATGGTCTCTAAGCAATGACAAATCAAATCCTATCATATACCTACGCTACTAAAAGAAATGTAGAATACAATCGATCAAGCATCCATCAGATGATCACAAAAATCGAGAGGAAAAACATAATTCAACGGAAGCTTTCAGCTTCTTCTATTTTTGCTAACATGTTTGTTTCAGTGTGCAGGAACAGGTTCATCATGTTCGAGATCATTTCATCAAATATGTGGAGTAAAACGGGCTCCCACAAGGGTTGAGCTCGGCATATAAAAAAGGATATATTCACAAGTTTCATACGGAGTACATGAATATTGATAACAACCATTAAAAGCATTAATGTTGCACTTATCAATTTTGTATTCTGTTAAGCTCTACTTTATATTTTTCACATTACATTTAAATGAAGTATACAACCTCTTTGCATTGAAGAGAAATAGAGTATTCGAGCATTGGAATGCTTTCATGAACCATATCACCGTACATGATAGATTTGCATACAGGCTTGTAACTTAATAATAACAAAAATACGATGATCAAGTTACAGTTCATGCATCAATTACTATGAGAAGCAACAGATTTGAATGCGACAATAACCTTTCATTGAATATGACAAAAGTTCATCTCATAAATGGTTCAAGCGAATGAAAGAGGGCAGTCCAACACTTATAGCAAGCATAGTCTTTTCAGCTGGTAGTTTTCAAGATATCATAGAAGACAATGTCTATCAAGAAGACTGTGCTATGATCAACAGAAAAGGATGAATCTGGCTGCCGCTAATAGTGTTGAGAGAAGGATCAGATTTAGTGGTATTCACATGGATTTTATGGAAACTGATGATCACAGTTGTTACCAATCATTGACATGCTAACGAAAAATACATGTGAAGTACAATGGAAATCTTATTATGCAAAAAGAAGCATCATCATTCAAGGAATAGGTATACATTTTTCAAGTGCCATGAATGAGCAACAACTATCGTAAAATGAACATCAACATTGTTATAAGGAATGTTAGCCACATTAGAATCTAGAAAGAACAATTGATTACTTTTCAGTTAAGGCAGTGAAGTATGAGTAATCAGCATTAACAGCAAATGGAGGAGACAGAGAAAATCAAAGGTATTCAAAAGAAAATTTTGCAAACAATTCAGACCAAAAGACGAGGGCTGTCATATGAAGGAAGACAATTTTCAGTCTCAAATCCCAAGTTTTGTCTTAAAAGAACAGTCATTAGTTTCCATTGACAAGTACCTTCCATACATCTTGCATACATGAGATAAGTGCAGATGATAAAGAATATGCCATTCAAAGTCATGATAGTGAATGTCATAAATTGAGAACGATGATTTTCTCATGGTGGACTCATTATTTACAACAATATAAGGGTCAAAGGATAAAGGGGATCAATAATGGATATGATGAATAGAAACAAAAATGACATTTTTCTTTTTGTATTGATGTACCTGATTGTTTAAGGAAGCATAAAGCCCAACAACATCCATGAAATAGCAAGGAGAATTGCTTAATGAGTATATAAACAAAGATGCAAGGTGTGCATTATATAAAAATAACATGAAGTATAAGGGAATAACAATACAGTGGTGCATCATGTGAACTAGGAGAGAAGATTGTGAAAGCAGCTGAGATAGAATGATCACCAAACAGAAGAGACCATTCAAATGTACTCTCCAACATTCCATTTGTATTTAAGTCATTTATTTATCATAAGTATAAATAACATTCATGATGATGAGAGCTTCATATCAGGCAGAAGTCTCAATATATGGGAAAGAGATGCATCTATCAAGATATAAAGGAGCAACAGTCATTTGAGGGACATCCAAATGCCATGAATGAAGACATATTGCTCAAAGAAATGTCCATTTTCTTGCTAATTACAAAGGATAGTTTCATTCGTTTGTGCTCCCTGCAGTGGTTGATATGGTATGGGCCTTGGAAAGGAATGAATGGAGTCTAAGTACAATAATATGGGAGCAATATAACTAGACGAAGAGGCTGTAGGTTGTACATGTCAAAACTACAAATATAATGTCTATCCCAGTTTGGGAAAATCTTCAAGACAACAAAATTACAAGCTAATGTTATACTCTGGCACGTATTGCTGAGTGTGTTTCCATCATAAAATATAGCTATGATTTGGGGAACAAAAAATGCTCATTATCTTGCTTCAGGTGAGCTTGAGAGATAGTACATAAAAACATGAAAAGAGCTACAACAGTGAAGATTAAAGAGAAAATACACCCGCAATAGAAAGATATCCAGTTAGAGGAAATACAGTCATGGCAGTAAAATCAAACTTGGGCCATCATAATCATGTTGACTTTCAGTTGAGAGGGTATACAGAGAGCAAGACAATTAATCTTCAATTCTTTGCAGGAAAAGGAAAAATATACTCTTTTATTTTATAGTTTCTTTGAATTCAAGCAAGCTCCTAGCTTCAGAATTCTGAGTATGGCGATATAATCAAGAGAAACCTGTAGAGTCTAAATACAGTGAGGAAGATTAACACCCAGTAGAACAAACCGAAAGGGTTCTTCAAGTCTAAGTAAAAGGTCACATTCAGAACAAAAATCTCAATTATCCATGAGATTACAAATACCCAGATGAAAGGAGAAAATCGTGGCTATATATCCATTAAGAGCACAGTAAATCAAAGTATTTCACCTATTGTGAGTTCAGAACAAAACGCATTTTGTAGAGATTAAATAAAATCAAGATGGCCGCGGCTATGGAGCCTGTAAATGACTTCAAAAATAGGAAATGAAATGTCCAAACGTGCCATGAGGACGATTTTAAGTATTTTAAGCAAAAGAAGGAAGTCACAAGTTTAGAAAACCTTGCAGAAAATCAAAATGAGAGTTTCATCAGTAATCATTTCTTTTCAGGAAATATGACTTACCACACATTTGTTTTTAGAATCTCCATGGCGCTCATCAGAAATTGGAAAATGTGGTTCGAGCTCCAAAAGGAAAATGGTTTCAGACTTTCGACTCCAGCTCTCATAGTGGCCAGAGCCAACAATAATGCAAAGATCAACAGAAACAAAGAAATAACACAGAGTACATCAGATAAAGTCATGGCCGCGGCTATATAAACCAGAAATGATTCAAAATGATAAGTAGTTTTCATTTTTTGTGAAGGATCAAGTCATTACGCGTTTTTCCTGTTGAGATTCTTTAGAAATAGCAAAGCATGATGAAATTTTGTGCCTTAGCATCAAAGAACTCTTAGAAAACCCTACTCATGGCGGCCAACTTCCTCCAAAAGCTTCTCCAAGTCAAATGCAAAACTATGATAATGTTTTTAGGGTTTTAGGTCTATACGCCCAAGTCATAATGGATGTTTAGTTATTATTGAAACAAAATCATTATATTATTCATTCCCCATGGGTTTGACTTCAAGTCATAATGCCTAGTGATGATATGCGTAGTGATTAATTAATCTAAATGGTGAACGCATTCTTGCTAGGTATAATGTAAGAAGGATGTGAGATGAGAGTTTAAGGTTTCTGTTTTAATTTTATATCATTCTTTCTTTTATTTTTGCATTCTCAATGTAGGGTAATTAATGAGGTGATATATTATAAATCATTCAATTAATTAGCCATCTTTACATGCAAATAAAAGAGGTCATGTGATGATAAGTTAAACAGAAGGTCCATGCAGATACAAATTAAGTCAAGTGGAGAAAGAATTAATATCAAATTGTTAACTAGAGAGTTACCATGACAAAGATGGACTTTAAAATGTGCATGGGTGGATTGATACAAACGAGGTGGTTTTTGTGTGCTTTAGCCCACTTTTTCAGGGATTTCAGTTCAGTTCGAGTTGCAGATCAATTACATGATTTATGACTGCTAGTTCGAGATTGAGTTCACTCATTTTTGCATGAGTTTGAACCACATTTTGAGGGATTTTTACTTGTGCTCAGATTTCACTTTGGGATTGTCATCTTTTCACTTTTTGATCACTTTCAGTTGCTTATTCATGCACTTTGGAGTGCCTTCAGTTTGTATATATTGAAAAAGTTTATCTTTTTCAATTTAGTTCTTATTTTTCAGCCTTTGCACTCCGCAAAGTGAATCATCTTGTAACTCAACATTTATTTACAGATTAATACAATAGTGTTTTACAGGTTTACTTATGTCTTTTTGCAAAGATTCCTTGAAATTACAGTAAAATCATGTCTACCTTGTCATTTGGCTGTCTTTATGAATGATTCGATGAAGTTTTATTGTGTTTAGATATCAAAACCTTTAAAAATCTTTGTCTCATTTATATTTGCATGCATTTGAATAGTTAAAGTCACAGGTCTAAGTTTGTGTAAATGAATAATACTCTTCTTTACTGTGAAAATCCTGTTTTCCTTCAAAGCTGATTTATTCGAAGCCTTCCTTAGAATCAATTTTTGTGGCGAAACTGTCAAATTTGACTTGTGTGGTTAGTTTTCTGAGGTTTATTGTGAATCAAAATTGTAGATCATTATCAGTTAGGTGCATCACCTTCAATTTACATTTTTGCATACATTTAGTAATAGTCTTTCTCTCTTTTCCAATAAAATACTCAGTTATTAACCAAAAAATTAAATAGGAATTGGCCTAGAATCTGGAGGTCTAATTCGTTATAGGATACCCACAACCTGGAATTAGTTCCCATGTTTCAACAGATTGTTGAATTTCAATATTCAAGCGTTCGGGTGCAATCTGAATTGACAACAGTGTTTGGCATGCCCGGTGGGACTCTGAAGATCACTGTAATCAAAACCCTATAGTTCTCTGTAATCATTTTGCTCTTCTTATGAATTTAAATGGATTGTTGATATAAATTTTCCTTTGAATCTTGGGCCTAGTGTTGTAGGATAGAAAACAAAAAGGTGAAAAGAAATCTATTAGACAAGGTATTTCTTTTGTCGTTCACCAAAAACAAGAGCCCCCTTGAGAAAAGACAAGCAACTCAAATGATCTATATACACTTGATAGGACAAAAAATTATTTAGATGGTGTTTGGGGTTTTAATGTAAGAAAAACTTAGTTTTGAAGAAATTGTAGTGAAAATAAAGTAGTATTTATGATTGTTGTAGCTCACTTACCATCTGCATGGGCCTTTTCTATAATTAACTTCCTTTCTGAAGGATGCTGATTAAATTCAAATAGACTAAATATGCCTCCTATGAAGACCGACTATTCTTTAGGGGAACGCTTCTTGAGATGGTTCTTTGTCATGGCTACTGTAGATATATTAACATCAATCCACAAGTCGTACCCCAATGCTCATATAGCTACAATTTTGCAATCCCAATACACTTACAAAAATAATCAAAGGAGATAACAAACCTAGATATTTTCACCTCAATATCTAACTCAAAACAAAAAATGTTCTATCATTAGAATATTCATCACAATAGCTATAGCACAACATATTCAAAAGAAAATGGAAGCAATAATTTTCAAGCCTCATTATTACCTTGCAGTTACAAGTATTTCTGAGTAAACAAAGAAATTCAACTCCCTCGAAAAAACTTTGATAAACTCAAAATATTAGGAATCTGCTAAGCTTGGAAAGCTGATTGATGGCTCTAAACTGCTCAAAGTAAAAATTTCTTCCAAATCCCAAGTATTTACCACCTGCTACAGCTGACCCATCTCTAAATCTTTTTATTTTACCAAACCTTACAAAGATCACTTCATCGATTGACCCCATTGCAATCAGGAAACCACAAACATGCTATCCCCCTCACCCAATCCTCAACTTTGTAGAAAATTACAGTCAAAATCTCGCCAATAAGCAAAAAAAAAGGGGACCTTGGATTTCATTAACAAACAATGGCAAAAATAATTCTTTTAAAAGAAAAAACCTTAAATTAAGAGAATGAAACTGTTACCTATTTTTCACTTCGAGCTCAAATAGGTAGAGCTGAATGAAGTTCATCATTTATAGGTACAAAAAATTTTCATGTTTTTTTGATTAAGTGTTCATTGATCATCATTGAGATTATCTTACATATGAATCATAGTTTTATTGTGCAAGCATTTAAAACAAAGAATTGAGAAAAACTTGCATAGTAATGCTTTTTATTCATCTTGAAAAATGTTGAATCCCACACAAGCCATGGGAGTAACTTATTTTGATTTTTACAATAAAATAAAGGGTGCATGAGTAAAAGAAAAATATACAACTGAAAATAGAGTAAGCATAGGGTAGAAAGTGATTCGTCATTGCCTGGAATGACGAATCGTTGACAAGTTGAGGAATGTTGTGACGCCAGTTCCAGCTCCAGCTCGATTTCCATTTCCAGCTCCAAAAGCATCTACATGAAAGATAAAGAATGACGTTAGAGATGGTCTCTAAGCAATGACAAATCAAATCCTATCATATACATACGCTACTAACAGAAATGTAGAATACAATCGATCAAGCATCCATCAGATGATTACAAAAATCGAGAGGAAAAACATAATTCAATGGAAGCTTTCAGCTTCTTCTATTTTTGCTAACATGTTTGTTTCAGTGTGCAGGAATAGGTTCATCATGTTCGGGATCATTTCATCAGATATGTGGAGTAAAACGGGCTCCCACAAGGGTTGAGCTCAGCATATCAAAAAGGATATATTCACAAGTTTCATATGGAGTACATGAATATTGATAACAACCATTAAAAGCATTAATGTTGCACTTATCAATTTCGTATTCTGTTAAGCTCTACTTTATATTTTTCACATTACATTTAAATGAAGTATACAGCCTCTTTGCATTGAAGAGAAACAGAGCATTCGAGCATTGGAATGCTTTTATGAACCATATCACCGTACATCATAGATTTGCATACAGGCTTGTAACTTAATAATAACATAAATATGATGATCAAGTTACAGTTCATGCATCAATTACTATGAGAAGCAACATATTTGAATGCAACAATAACATTTCATTGAATATGACAAAATTTCATCTCATAAATGGTTCAAGCGAATGAAAGAGGGCAGTCCAACACTTATAGCAAGCATAGTTTTTTCAGCTGGTAGTTTTCAAGATATCATCGAAGACAATGTCTATCAAGAAGACTGTGCTATGATCAACAAAAAAGGATGAATTTGGCTGCTGCTAACAGGGTTGAGAGAAGGATCAGATTTAGTGGTATTCACATGGATTTTATGGCAAATGATGATCACAGCTGTTACCAATCATTGACATGCTAACGAAAAATGCATGTGAAGTACAATGGAAATCTTATTATGCAAAAAGAAGCATCATCATTCAAGGAATAGGTATACATTTTTCAAGTGCCATGAATGAGCAACAACTATCATAAAATGAACAACAACATTGTTATAAGGAATGTTAGCCACATCAGAATCTGGAAAGAACAACTAATTACTTTTCAGTCAAGGCAGTGAAGTATGAGTAATCAACATTAACAGTAAATGGAGGAGATAAAGAAAATCAGAGGTATTCAAAAGTAGATTTTGCAAACAATTCAGACCAAAAGACGAGGGCTGTCATATGAAGGAAGACAATTTTCAGTCTCAAAGCCCAAGTTTTGTCTTAAAAGAATAGTCATTAGTTTCCATTGACAAGTAGCTTCCATATATGCTGCATACATGAGATAAGTGTAGATGATAAAGAATATGCCATTCAAAGTCATGATAGTGAATATCATAAATTGAGAACGATGATTTTCTCATGGTGGACTCATTATTTACAGCAGTATAAGGGTCAAAGGATAAAGGGGATCAATAATGGATATGATGAATAGAAACAAAAATGACATTTTTCTTTTTGTATTGATGTACCTGATTGTTTAAGGAAGCATAAAGCCCAACAACATCCATGAAACAACAAGGAGAATTGCTTAATGAGTATATCAACAAAGATGCAAGGTGTGCATTATATAAAAATAACATGAAGTATAAGGGAATAACAATACAGTGGTGCATCATGTGAACCAGGAGAGAAGATTGTGAAAGCAGCTGAGACAAAATGATCACGAAACAGAAGAGACCATTCAAACGTACTCTCCAACATTCCATTTGTATTTAAGGAATTTATTTATCATAAGTATAAACAACATTCATGATGATGAGAGCTTCATATCAGGAAGAAGTCTCAATATATGGGAAAGAGATGCATCTATCAAGATATAAAGGAGCAACAGTCATTTGAGGGACATCCAAATGCCATGAATGAAGACATATTGCTCAAAGAAATGTCCATTTTCTAGCTAATTACAAAGGATAGTTTCAGTCGTTTGTGCTCCCTGCAGTGGTTGATATGGTACGGGACTTGGAAAGGAATGAATAGAGTCTAAGTACAGTAATATGGGAGCAATATAGCCAGATGAAGACGCTGCAGCTTGTACATGTCAAAACTAAAAATATAATGTCTATCCTAGTTTGGGAAAATCTTCAAGACAACAAAATTACAAGCTAATGTTATACTCTGGCACATATTGTTGAGTGTGTTTCCATCATAAAATATAGCCATGATTTGGGGAACAAAAGATGTTCATTATCTTGCTTCAAGTGAGCTTGAGAGATAGCACAGAAAAACATGAAAAGAGCTACAACAGTGAAGATTAAAGAGAAAATACACTCGCAATAGAAGGATATCTAGTTAGAGGAAATACGATCATGGCTGTAAAATCAAACTTGGGCCATCATAATCATGTTGACTTTCAGTTGAGAGGGTATACGGAGAGCAAGACAATTAATCTTAAATTCTTTGCAGGAAAAGGAAAAATATACTCTTTTATTTTATAGTTTCTTTGAATTCAAGCAAGATCCTAGCTTCAGAATTCTGAGTATGGAGATATAATCAAGAGTAGCCTGTAGAGTCTAAACACAGTGAGGAAGATTAACACCCAGTAGAACAAACCGAAAGGGTTCTTCAAGTCTAAGTAAAAGCTCACATTCAGAACATAAATCTCAATTATCCATGAGATTACAAATACCCAGATGAAAGGAGAAAATCATGGATGTATATCCATTAAGAGCACATGAAATCGAAGTATTTCACCTATTGTGAGTTTAGAACAAAACGTCTTTTACAGAGATTAAATAAAATCAAGATAGCCGCGGCTATGGAGCCTGTAAATGACTTCAAAAATAGGAAATGAAATGTCCAAAACGTGCCATGAGGAGGACTTTAAGTATTTTAAGCAGAAGAAGGAAGTCACAAGTTTAGAAAACCTTGCAGAAAATCGAAATGAGAGTTTCATCAGTAATCATTTCTTTTCAGGAAATATGACTTACCACACATTTGTTTTCAGAATCTCCATGGCGCTCATCAAAAATTGGAAAATGTGGTTCGAGCTCCAAAAGGAAAATGGTTTCAGACTTTCGACTCCAGCTCTCATAGTGGCCAGAGCCAACAATAATGCAAAGATCAATAGAAACAAATAAATAACATAGAGTACATCAGATAAAGTCATGGCCGCGGCTGTATAAACCAGAAATGATTAAAAATGATAAGTAGTTTCATTTTTTGTGAAGGATCAAGTCATTACGCGTTTTTCCTGTTGAGATTCTTTAGAAACAACAAAGCATGATGAAATTTTGTGCCTTAGCATCAAAGAACTCTCAGAAAACCCTACTCATGGCGGCCAACTTCCTCCAAAAGCTTCTCCAAGTCAAATGCAAAACTATGATAATGTTTTTAGGGTTTTAGGTCTATACGCCCAAGTCATAATGGATGTTTAGTTATTATTGAAACAAAATCATTATATTATTCATTCCCCATGGGTTTGACTTCAAGTCATAATGCCTAGTGATGATATGTGTAGTGATTAATTAATCTAAATGGTGAACGCATTCTTGCTAGGTATAATGCAAGAAGGATGTGAGATGAGAGTTTAAGGTTTCTGTTTTAATTTTATATCATTCTTTCTTTTATTTTTGCATTCTCAATGTAGGGTAATTAATTAAGTGATATATTATAAATCATTTAAATAATTAGCCATCTTTACATGCAAATAAAAGATGTCATGTGATGATAAGTTAAACAAAAGGTCCATGCAGATACAAATTAAGTCAACTGGAGAAAGAATTAATATTAGATTGTTAACTGGAGAGTTACCATGACAAAGATGGACTTTAAAATGGGCATGGGCGGATTGATACAAACGAGGTGGTTTTTGCATGCTTTAGCCCACTTTTTCAAGGATTTCAGTTCAGTTCGAGTTGCAGATCAATTACATGCTTTATGACTGCCAGTTCAAGATTGAGTTCACTCATTTTTGCATGAGTTTGAACCACATTTTCAGGGATTTTTACTTGTGCTCAAATTTCACTTTGGGATTGTCATCTTTTCACTTTCAGATCACTTTCAGTTGCTTATTCATGCACTTTGGAGTGCCTTCAGTTTGTATATATTGAAAAAGTTTATCTTTTTCAATTCAGTTCTTGTTTTTCAGCCTTTCAACTCTGCAAAGTGAATCATCTTGTAACTCAACATTTATTTATAGATTAATACAACAGTGTTTTACAGGTTTACTTATGTCTTTTTGCAAAGATTCCTTGAAATTACAGTAAAATCAAGTCTACCTTGTCATTTGGCTGTCTTTATGAATGATTCGATGAAGTTTTATTGTGTTTAGATATCATAACCTTTAAAAATCTTTGTCTCATTTATATTTGCATGCATTTGAATAGTTAAAGTCATAGGTCTAAGTTTGTGTAAATGAATAATACTCTTCTTTACTATGAAAATCATGTTTTCCTTCAAAGCTGATTTATTCGAAGCCTTCCTTAGAATCAATTTTTGTGGCGAAACTGTCAAATTTGACTTGTGTGGTTAGTTTTCTAAGGTTTATTGTGAATCAAAATTGCAAATCATTATTGGTTAGGTGCATCACCTTCAATTTACATTTTTGCATACATTTAGTAATAGTCTTTCTCTCTTTTCCAACAAAATACTCAGTTATTAACCAGAAAGTTAAATAGGAACCAGACTAGAATCTGGAGGTCTAATTCCTTATAGGATACCCACACCCTAGAATTAGTTCCCATGTTTCAACAGATTGTTGAATTTCAATATTCAATCGTTCAGGTGCAATCTGAATTGACAACAGTTTTTGGCACACCCGGTGGGACTCTAAAGATCACTTCAGAAAAGAAATTCAAAGGTACAAGTTGCTGTCCTGGTATACACAACATATTTTCACCTTTTAGAGGTACATATTTATACCTGGTGACTTTGAGCACATCTACTGGTTTCAACAATTTCAGTGCTGGTATGTTTCAATTACAAGCTTAATATTCTGATTTCCAGCATTTATATGAGTAGAGATGACAGATTTTTATAGTCAACATGTATACCCACTTCCGTTTCATGAAGACCCTATCAACCAATCACCTTATCAGCCATATCAGGCCAATCATGTTGCTTGTTTTATCCCAAACAACCATGCAACAACATCCTATCATCATGCTCAACATGCATACCTACCACCCACCCCTGCTCAACCTTCAGATCAATATTCGTATGTCCATAATCAACTCCAAGAGGTTGATTATATGAAAAATAACATGAAGTACATGAAGGAAATATTGTTAGACATCATAGAGTAGATGGAAGAGTTTAGGAGGAAACAAGAGCTTTATTTACAACAACAAGAGTTAGACTATCAGGCCTACCTTCACGAGCAGGAGTTGGAGACTCAACAGATACAGTTTGAAAAAAGGCTCGAGAGAGAGTTAGCTGCAAAAGAAGAGCGGATGAAGTTTTTGTTTGCTCAAAATCATGAAGTCCAAATAACTCCCTTCATTCTAGATCAGCCCTTTCAAGATGAGATTTTGTAGAACAACCCATTGATCAGGATAGCTCACTTATCATGGAGAAAATTAGAAATGTAAATCCATTGCATTTAGCTTTGGAGGTTTACCGTTTAGAGCAGCTAAAGACTGAACAGGAAAGGGTTGTGGAGTCTAAACCAATCAACATTCCAAGTTTTAGGAGTTCTCTTTCAATACGACAACCAATTTGTAGCCAAGAGTAGCCTGAAACACCTCATAACGAACTTAATAATCCTATTACAGTAGCTGAACGTTCTTGCAATCACTTTTGTGCCAGCAAATTAGAAAAATCACATGTCAAGCAAGAGGTTGCTGTTGTTTATAGTGTGTTTCCAGCTGAAAATGAATACAATGCCTGTATAGAGGAGGAGGATTCAATTTCTTTGTTTGACCAGCTACCTAGATTTATTGACAATGAGGAAGACAGTTTACAAGTGCTCAACTTATCAACTGTTTTGGAGAAGCAAGAGCACGTTGAAGATTTTTGTGAGTTGCTAGTCCATGACAACAAGGATGATAATCTTATTTTGCATGAGGATATTACTGATTATCGCTCTGAACATAAAAGTAAATTAGGTCAAGCATCAAATCTATTTTCAGAACTTCCTTTGTATTACACCGAAGGGGCTAGCACGAATGAGTTGAAAGCAGCTTGCCTTGAAGAGCAGTCAAGTGTATTAATTGAAGATGATCAATCTCTTCAAGACATATCAAGGTTTGACTATCAAGATCCCACCTATTCAGCTTGTAGAGAGCTTGCCACTCTGCTGAACTCTTGTAGTGATCAAAAGCCCAGGCTAGTGAATAATGAAGACAATTAGATGCTGGAAGGTATAGGGGTTGATTCACAAAAAGGGGTTGTTCAAGTAGAGCAAGAAAGGTGGAAAAACATAGATATTGAGGCACCTTTCAAGACAAAGGTTTGTGTTCAGTGTAATCAAGTGATTGAAGAGGTTGTAGTTGATAAGGGAGAAGTCAACAAAAGGAGTTATCAGTTTAACCTCTCAAGAGGATGCCCAATTAGGTATCTTTCTAGGACTGATATTCAAAGCGTGCCTGATGCAGTTTCAATAAAAGGACAATGGGTTCAAACTATCTTTTCACTCCAAACCAACAGTACAATTGGTTATTTTCAAGGAATGAGTGATTTTGTGTACATTTTTTATGAAGCTTTGCACCAATTTATTGAGCATCTTAAGGTGCTTCATCTATTTTTAGCTGTCCATAAGCATAAAAATCAGTATTTGTTGTCAAGGAAGGGCAGCTATTTCTCACAACCAGTAAATGGTCATGTATGAGCACTAACACTGTTGGTTAGTGTAGGGTAGGGTAGATTTTCAGTTTTGCTTTCAATAAGTGCCTGTTGGAAAATTTCATTCCAATATTGGTCATGTTTTCAATAAGTGCAGTTGCTGCACTTAGTTTTTTTAGATTCTCTCTTCAACAGAATTGCAGTAGTTTATTTCAAGTTTGCATTTTTTGAAGCTGAGTTACAGTGTTTTGAGTTAAATAAGAACAGAACATGGACTCCATGCGCAATGGATATGCTGGTCTATTGTGTTTAGTAGGAAAACACTCCGTAGAGGTCGCCAAATTGTTACCTATTTTTCACTTTGAGCTCAAACAGGTAGAGCTGAATGAAGTTCATCATTTATAGGTACAAATTTTTTTCATGTTTTGTTGATTAAGTGTTCATTGATCATCATTGAGATTATCTTACATATGGATCATAGTTTTATTGTGCAAGCATTTAAAACAGAGAATTGAGGAAAACTTGCATAGTAATGCTTTTTATTCATCTTGAAAAATGTTGAATCCCACACAAGCCGTGGGAGTAACTTATTTTGATTTTTACAATCAAATAAAGGGTGCATGAGTAAAAGAAAAATATACAACTAAAAATAGAGTAAGCATAGGGTAGAAAGTGATTCGTCATTGCCCTATAATGACGAATCGTTGACAAGTTGAGAAATGTTGTGATGCCAGTTCCAGCTCCAGCTCCATTTCCAGTTCCAGCTCCAAAAGCATCTGTAGGAAAGATAAAGAATGACATTAGAGATGGTATCTAAGCAATGACAAATCAAATCCTATCATATACCTATGCTACTAACAGAAATATAGAATACAATCGATCAAGCATCCATCAGATGATTACAAAAATCGAGAGGAAAAACATAATTCAATGGAAGCTTTCAGCTTCTTTTTTTTGCTAACATGTTTGTTTCAGTGTGCAGGAACAGGTTCATCATGTTCAGGATCATTTCATTAGATATGTGGAGTAAAACGGGCTCCCACAAGGGTTGAGCTCAGCATATCAAAAAGGATATATTCACAAGTTTCATACGGAGTACATGAATATTGATAACAACCATTAAAAGCATTAATGTTGCACTTATCAATTTCATATTCTGTTAAGCTCTACTTTATATTTTTCACATTACATTTAAATGAAGTATACAACCTCTTTGCATTGAAGAGAAACAGAGTATTCGAGCATTGGAATGCTTTCATGAACCATATCACCGTACAGGAAAGATTTGCATACAGGCTTGTAACTTAATAATAACAGAAATACGATGATCAAGTTACAGTTCATGCATCAATTACTATGAGAAGCAATAGATTTGAATGTGAGAATAATATTTCATTGAATATGACAAAAGTTCATCTCATAAATGGTTAAAGTGAATGAAAGAGGCCAGTCCAACACTTATAGCAAGCATAGTCTTTTCAGCTGGTAGTTTTCAAGATATCATCGAAGACAATGTCTATAAAGAAGACTGTGCTATGATCAACAACAAAGGATGAATCTGGCTACTGCTAATAGTGTTGAGAGAAGGATCAGATTTAGTGGTATTCACATGGATTTTATGGAAAATGATGATCACAGCTGTTACCGATAATTGACATGCTAACGAAAAATACATGTGAAGTACAGTGGAAATCTTATTATGCAAAAAGAAGCATCATCATTCAAGGAATAGGTATACATTTTTCAAGTGCCATGAATGAGCAACAAATATCGTAAAATGAACAACAACATTGTTATAAGGAATGTTAGCCACATCAGAATCTGGAAAGAACAACTAATTACTTTTAAGTCAAGGCAATGAAGTATGAGTAATCAGCATTAATAGTAAATGGAGGAGACAGAGAAAATCAAAGGTATTCAAAAGCATATTTTGCAAACAATTCAAACCAAAAGACGAGGGTTGTCATATGAAGGAAGACAATTTTCAGTCTCAAAGCCCAAGTTTTTTCTTAAAAGAATAGTCATTAGTTTCCATTGACAAGTAGCTTCCATACATGCTGCATACATGAGATAAGTGCAGATGATAAAGAATATGCCATTCAAAGTCATGATAGTGAATGTCATAAATTGAGAACGATGATTTTCTCATGGTGGACTCATTATTTACAGCAGTATAAGGGTCAAAGGATAAAGGGGATCAATAATGGATATGATGAATAGAAACAAAAATGACATTTTTCTTTTTGTATTGATGTACCTAATTGTTTAAGGAAGCATAAAGCCCAACAACATCCATGAAACAGCAAGGAGAATTGCTTAATGAGTATATCAACAAAGATGCAAGGTGTGCATTATATAAAAATAACATGAAGTATCAGGGAATAACAATACAGTGGTGCATCATGTGAACCAGGAGAGAAGATTGTGAAAGCAGCTGAGATAGAATGATCACCAAACAGAAGAGACCATTCAAACGTACTCTCCAACATTCCATTTCTATTTAAGGAATTTATTTATCATAAGTATAAAAAACATTCATGATGATGAGAGCTTCATATCAGGCATAAGTCTCAATATATGGGAAAGAGATGCATCTATCAAGATATAAAGGAGCAACAATCATTTGAGGGACATCCAAATGCCATGAATGAAGACATATTGCTCAAAGAAATGTCCATTTTCTTGCTAATTACAAAGGATAGTTTCATTCGTTTGTGCTCCTTGCAGTGGTTGATATGGTACGGGCCTTGGAAAGGAATGAATGGAGTCTAAGTACAGTAATATGGGAGCAATATAACTAGACAAAGAGGTTGCAGCTTGCACATGTCAAAACTACAAATATAATGTCTATCCCAGTTTGGGAAAATCTTCAAGACAACAAAATTACAAGCTAATGTTATACTCTGGCACATATTGCTGAGTGTGTTTCCATCATAAAATACAGCCATGATTTGGGGAACAAAAGATGTTCATTATCTTGCTTCAGGTGAGCTTGAGAGATAGCACATAAAAACATGAAAAGAGCTACAACAGTGAAGATCAAAGAGAAAATACACCCGCAATAGAAGGATATCCAGTTAGAGGGAATACAATCATGGCTGTAAAATCAAACTTGGGCCATCATAATCATGTTGACTTTCAGTTGAGAGGGTATACAGAGAGCAAGACAATTAATCTTCAATTCTTTGCAAGAAAAGGAAAAATATACTCTTTTATTTGATAGTTTCTTTGAATTCAAGCAAGCTCCTAGCTTCAGAATTCTGAGTATGGAGATATAATCAAGAGTAGCCTGTAGAGTCTAAATACAGTGAGGAAGATTAACACCCAATAGAACAAACCGAAAGGGTTCTTCAAGTCTAAGTAAAAGCTCACATTCAGAACAAAAATCTCAATTATCCATGAGATTACAAATACCCAGATGAAAGGAGAAAATCATGGCTGTATATCCATTAAGAGCACATGAAATCGAAGTATTTCACCTATTGTGAGTTTAGAACAAAACGTCTTTTATAGAAATTAAATAAAATCAAGATAGCCGCGGCTATGGAGCCTATAAATGACTTCAAAAATAGGAAATGAAATGTCGAAAACGTGCCATGAGGAGGACTTTAAGTATTTTAAGCAGAAGAAGGAAGTCACAAGTTTAGAAAACCTTGCAGAAAATCGAAATGAGAGTTTCATCAGTAATCATTTCTTTTCAGGAAATATGACTTACCACACATTTGTTTTTAGAATCTCCATGGCGCTCATCAAAAATTGGAAAATGTGGTTCGAGCTCCAAAAGGAAAATGGTTTCAGACTTTCGACTCTAGCTCTCATAGCGGCCAGAGCCAACAATAATGCAAAGATCAACAGAAACAAAGAAATAACACAGAGTACATTAGATAAAGTCATGGCCGCGGCTGTATAAACCAGAAATGATTAAAAATGATAAGTAGTTTTCATTTTTTGTGAAGGATCAAGTCATTACGCGTTTTTCTTGTTGAGATTCTTTAGAAATAGCAAAGCATGATGAAATTTTGAGCCTTAGCATCAAAGAACTCTTAGAAAACCCTACTCATGGCGGCCGACTTCCTCCAGAAGCTTCTCCAAGTCAAATGCAAAACTATGATAATGTTTTTAGGGTTTTAGGTCTATATGCCCAAGTCATAATGGATGTTTAGTTATTATTGAAACAAAATCATTATATTATTCATTCCCCATGGGTTTGACTTCAAGTCATAATGCCTAGTGATGATATGCGTAGTGATTAATTAATCTAAATGGTGAACGCATTCTTGCTAGGTATAATGTAAGAAGGATGTGAGATGAGAGTTTAAGGTTTCTGTTTTAATTTTATATCATTCTTTCTTTTATTTTTGCATTCTCAATGTAGGGTAATTAATGAAGTGATATATTATAAATCATTTAATTAATTAGCCATCTTTACATGCAAATAAAAGACGTCATGTGATGATAAGTTAAATAGAAGGTCCATGCAGATACAAATTAAGTCAAGTGGAGAAAGAATTAATATCAAATTGTTAACTAGAGAGTTACCATGACAAAGATGGACTTTAAAATGTGTATGGGTGGATTGATACAAACGAGGTGGTTTTTGTGTGCTTTAGCCCACTTTTTCAGGGATTTCAGTTCAGTTCGAGTTGTAGATCAATTACATGCTTTATGACTGCCAGTTCGAGATTGAGTTCACTCATTTTTGCATGAGTTTGAACCACATTTTCAGGGATTTTTACTTGTGCTCGGATTTCACTTTGGGATTGTCATCTTTTCACTTTCAGATCACTTTCAGTTGCTTATTCATGCACTTTGGAGTGCCTTCAATGTTGGAATCTCTGCCTCAATTCTTACTGACAAGAAACTCCTTGAAGGCAAAGTCGGTGTGACATCACGGATGTCTGGCCGACTAACTATTCTGAAGTTCTAAAATGATCATATCGGTGTGACAGGGTTGATGTCTTGCCGACAAGACTATCGCTGTGACATTCGGCATTCAGCTTGACCTTTCGGCGAACGAAAAACCTTCGGGCGACAATGTGTTCTTATCGGGCATCGGGGAGACTTGGCCGAAGAAGTCTATTGTCGGTATGTGGTCTCACCGATGTGGAATGCCTCACCGATAGTATTACTCTATCGATGAAAGAAAAGGGTTTCGATAAGATGTCTCCGCGAGTATGAAAGGTCATGCCGACGGGAGATGTCACATAGTCTTCACGGTGACAAAAGACTTCGCTGGGATGTCTTAGTGAAAGTCATAAGTCACACTGACAGAAATCTTCGGGTTAACTTTGGGCGCTCAGAGAAATGTCTTGGCGAAGGGCTTAAGTCTTGCTGACTTGGTAAGACATGGTGGAGCTCGATGAAACATCTTGGTGAAAGTCTTGAGTCTTGCCGATAGTAAGTCTTCGGGAAGACTTAGGTAGCTTGGAGAAAGGTCACGGCGATAGACACGAGTCTTGGCGACAGTGTGACTTTCAGTGGAAGTCCTGTTTCGGTATGACGTCTCACCGAAACCGTGGGGTTCTTTCCTATAGGTGAAAGGCTTCGGAGTAGCACAAGGATGTCGGCAGAAGGTCTTGGCGAAGATGTAGTGTCTTGCCAATGGAATGTCTGATCACTGTGACTTATACATTCGATATGTGTCTCGCCGATAAGGGAACCTTTGCTGATAGGATCGAATTGGACATCGATGGTTTCGTTATGACATGTAACAGTCGTTATAGCATCTTGTCGACTTGTGGAAGCTATAGCGAATACCGTTAGAGAAACTTTGTGGCATCGGGGAGACACTGTGAGTGTCTCACTGATATGCCAACAAAGTTGAACATTGTTGACCGTGTGATCTTCTTGTGTGGCATCCTGCTAGACCAATAAGAGGAAGCGGTTTTCAAACTGATGTCGATTGTTTTTTGTAATAGCTGCAACGCTGGAAAAAATAGCATGCAGGGAAAAATCAAGGCTCGAATGGAAACTGTCTATGGTTGGCAATGGCGGATAAGGATGTACAGTAGGAAAAATTAGAATATGTTAAATAAAGGCAAAATGATTCTGATCATGAACAGAGCGAGTGAATCAAGTTGTAGAGAGAGAACATTTCTGTAACTAGTTGAACAGTGAGAATAAGCTATTGTGACTAACACCAGAAAGATGTCTTTTTGATTGTATGTAATTTTGTTACTGTAATACAAAGAGATACAACTTGGTGTGGTGGGTTTTTTCCCGAAAGGGTTTCCCACGTAAAATCTGTTGTTTGAGTTGTCTTTGTGTATTTGCTCTATTTCTGTAATTCCTTCATGTGTGTCTTAACTGGACTGTAGTTAGAAAATTAAAAGTAATGTCTGCTTACTCCCTTGTGGTTTTGACGTTAGGAAAGTTGTTTCCGCACCTTTGCTTTCCTTACATTCAATTTGTATAAATTGAAAAAGTTTATCTTTTTCAATTCAATTCTTGTTTTTCAGCCTTTGCACTCTGCAAAGTGAATCATCTTGTAACTCAACATTTATTTACAAATTAATACAACAGTGTTTTACAGGTTTACTTATGTCTTTTTGCAAAGATTCCTTCAAATTACAGTAAAATCAAGTCTACCTTGTCATTTGGCTATCTTTATGAATGATTCGATGAAGTTTTATTGTGTTTAGATATCAGAACCTTTAAAAATCTTTGTCTCATTTATATTTGCATGCATTTGAATAGTTAAAGTCACAGGTCTAAGTTTGTGTAAGTGAATAATACTCTTCTTTACTGTGAAAATCCTGTTTTCCTTCAAAGCTAATTTATTTGAAGCCTTCCTTAGAATCAATTTTTGTGGTGAAACTGTCAAATTTGACTTGTGTGGTTAGTTTTATGAGGTTTATTGTGAATCAAAATTGCAGATCATTATTAGTTAGGTGCATCACCTTCAATTTACATTTTTGCATACATTTAGTAATAGTCTTTCTCTCTTTTCCAACAAAATACTCAGTTATTAACTAGAAAATTAAATAGGAACCAGCCTAGAATCTGGAGGTCTAATTCCTTATAGGATACCCACAGCCTGGAATTAGTTCCCATGTTTCAACAGATTGCTGAATTTCAATATTCAAGCGTTCGGGTGTAATCTAAATTGACAACAGAAACAAGAGCCTTGTCAATTTTTGCAAAAAGAAAACACATTCAACATGAAAATGGAAAAAATAGAAACAAAAATATTTCTAAGCCAATTTATATCATTTGAAATCCCAAATTATAGAATTCGAAGGGAGAAGATAACTTATAGGTAGGATATGAGCATCTGTCCAAGGAAGATTACTGCCTGCACTAAAGAAGGATGCCATAGAATCAAAAAAATTATGCACCTTATTAGACATGTTATGTTGTGCTAAGTTTCTTTCAAGAGAAATATTTCACCAAAGATGATCTATATTAATAGATTTGCGTAAGAAATTCATGGCTTCCCTACTAAAACTTCAGTTGTTAAATTCATGGTGAGCATTGCATGCTTCTGAATGAGGGTTCTTCATGCCTCTTTTCTATGTGGTAATCACATCCTATGTAGCGTGTTCAATCTTGTAGAAAAAAAAAAACAAACGTTGTTGGGCACTACAAAATGTAACACTTTTCCTTTTCAATACTGGCCGACATCCAAGTGAATGACAGTAGGATGGAGGTGAATGGCGTGCAACAAAATGAAGATGATTGGGTTGAGTGTGGGGGTCTGAAAACTAACAAAACAAAATCTCGAACAAAACTGACAACTTTCATAAATTCATTTTAGGAAGTTAACAATAATGATTGCATTTTTTTTTTCAAAAGATAAGAAGATAAGATTTAAGAGTGGATATGGATTTGCATGTCATTTGAATGCCAATTTCTAGCTGAGGAGTTTTTCCGTACACATTGCTCTTTGGTGGATGCCATTGTAATACACCTCTAGACGTAATAAAATTTCATATTCATTTTAAATTTAGATATAAAAACAATCTTTCTATTTTATTTTCTCTTTTTTTGCATGTAAATCATTTCATTTACATAGGAAATTTTTTGATTTAAATCTCTTTAATTTAAATAAGAGTTGCATTTTCATCTTTGCTTCTATCCATGTTTTTTGATTTTATGTAGTTGTATGTCATTTGAACGTCAAATTAAATGCAAAGAATAAAAATGTACATAGGTTTTGTGATCCATTATGTGAGTGTAAGAAGCCTCTCGGCTTAAAGATATATATACTAGTTAATTTTAATATTAACAAGTGCCACAGTGGCTAGTACTTGCCTTTATAGTATTGTAATTATTGTTTTCTAGATTTGAAAAAAAAAAAATGTAAGTTTTACTAATGTGAATAAAAGTAAAAGATTTCTTAATTATTATAATATATAATATGTATTATATTATTATCTAATATAATATATTATATCTCTTTTTTTTTTGTGATGGATGTGCTACCTACGATGCCTATAGGAGGTCAACATAATCCGTCACAAAAAAAACACAAAATCAAACGTATTTTAGAAAAAAAAAAAAACATTTAAAAATAAAATAAAAATTTAATAATATACTTTTTAAAGCCACTATGTATTTGAAATTAGCAATATACTTTTTAAAGTTAATATAATACTAACAATATAATAATATATTAAAAATTATATTGATACTTTTTAATATATTATTATATTGTTAGTATTATATTAACTTTAAAAAGTATATTGCTAATTTCAAATACATAGTGGCTTTAAAAAGTATATTATTAATGATAATCATAATTTGATGGAGACAAAAAACTCAACTCATCCCAATTCACAAGTTTAGATTACAAAAGACTCAGAAATCGATTAATCCACAAATCAACAAATACTTGTGTATTTGAATTGATCACGATTGCATTCAAAAATTTGTTCAAATTTCCAAAACAAAGAAAATAAACTTTATTAATCAGATTTCATGAAAGAAAATAACACAATTACAATTTTCAAACTTCTCCATCTGTCTTCCTCTATATTCTCATGCATGTTGCTCTTGTTTAGCTCACTACTCTCTCATTTCCAACTCATCCCATTAATCATCTCTCATTGAATGCTATAGCTTCTCTTTAGCATGTGTTGCACTGCCCACAACCTTTGTGCCTTCTTATTTAATCTAAACTTATTTCCTTATGCAAACCGATCACACTCTCATCTACTCATTGTTATTTGAATAACAATTGACTATTTGTCATATGAATCAATATAGTCTTCACTCAAATCTACGTAGTCCATAAACATTTTATTCTTTATGCACAAATCCTTCCACATTTGGGCCTCTATTCCACCATGGTGGTCTCCTTATCTAGACTTTCCCCACGTTGGTCTCCTCTTATCTCTTTCCTGCATGTAGTTCTCTCCCCTCATACACGAGCTCTCCCTTTGACATGCATACTCTCAATATCTTCACATGGCATTTACTTGTTGAAGGTCTCCATCACAAATTTCTTGACCTTGCTAGAGATTATGTCTTTAATCTTACTAAATTCTCTTGGCTACGTAGGCCTTCACTCTACCACCACCATGTATCTTGGTATGCATTTTTGTATGGAGTGGGTAAGGAGGAGATTTCTGCCTTACACAGTCCCTTCCCTCCTTCCCACCGTGCCTCTACTCCCCTGGTTACCTTCACCACTTCTCCTCAACCACCACCATCCCTCTTACATGTAATGATATACTTAAGAATGTTTTTGGATGCAGGAAGATGAAAGGCCATCATTGATGTAGGAGCATTCACGATATTGACAATCCTGTATCAAGCAAAATCTTCAATTTTTGTTGAGCAATTTTGCAATTTTGTGGTGAGTAAATTTTAGTTTGGAATTCAAATTGAAGGTGGTAAATGATATATATTTGAATAATTAACTTACAAATTAATTTCCCTTTGCACATTGTCAAATTGACTTGTGGGAGAAAAAAAGCAACGAAAAAGTAGTTTTAAAACATTTAAATTAAAAATATTTGAAAGGAAATTTGGGGTGTTGGGATTTGAATGTGGAGCTTTAAAACACCATTTGATGATCCCTAAAAATTAGGGATTGAGGATATGGGTGCCCAAGCCTACTTTGATTTTTTTGCTTTTTTAGGAGTCAAAGTAAGAGAAAATAATTGAAAACCTCCTATCTTTAGAGGGGTTGCTAGGTGAATTTTTAATTATTTTAATTGGTTTTTTGAGGATTTTGATGTGCAACAATAGTAAGGGTTGTGCCATATTGAAGAGGTCCAAATAAAGCATGTAAAATTAATTTCATGATAGGGAAGGTAAAACAAAAAAAAACCCATTTTTTAGGAAGAAAAGTGAGAAGAGAAAAGGAGGAAAAAAGGAAAGGGGGTAGAATTATCTAGCAAGCATTCTTGGATTTTTTTTTGTAGGTTTGGACTGATTTACAATAATCCATGAAGGCTTCAGAACAACTAGGTTGAAGCTACAAAAGTTACATGTGGATTTGAGGTGTTGGGAGTGAGATAGTTTGCAAGAGCTCACATAGTTGAGCATAGATTGTGTTTGAATAATATTGCATTGCATATCAGACATGTTTGTAAGGGTTTTTATTTGTTGTTCATCAGTCCATTGATGATTGAAAATCATTTGTAATAATTTTCCTTTAATAGAGAAATTCATTGGTTTCATGTGCAAACAAGTTGAATTTAAATTACAATTTTTTTCTTTTTCTATTTAAGCAATTGTTTGAGGATTTTAGAGAGGGGTTTGAGAGTGTATGAATCCATCTCTACATTAATCATCTTGGATTTTGGAATCTCCCACCTTAATAACTCCTCTCAAGTGCTTGGTATTCATTGGAAAACATAAAAATCATAACTGCAAACAAATACATCTTTTCCATCATGGAAAATTTGAAACCAAATCAAATTGGAGATCCTCATGAGACGACATATTCACAAAGAAACAATTATGAGGACAACACTAAACAACATAATCCATCTATTGATCAATGGAGCCAAAAACCAAATTTTTTGATAACTCCATATTTGTTGCTTATAATTTTACAAAAACTTATAGAGGCATGCATTTCAACATTCTTAAGACCTCAACCAAATTGTTTGGCCTCTAACCTCATAGCACTCAAAATTTTAATGTTTTTTCCAAATCATCAATAAAAATTGTAAAACAATTACATCTCTAAAATCAAGAAAGATTTTATCATAAAACTTTTTCCATATAATCTAGTATGGAGTTTAAATGCTACCTGTAAGAAAGGATTCCATGAAATCTTATCGAAACCTCAAAATAACAATTTTTTTTGGGTATGACATTTAATCAATAGTGGTTGGGATTATTTATGGAGCTCTCTTTGGGTGGTTTTGTGTTTTTTCAAATTCCTTTGAAGGTGGGAAATTTTGGTTCTCCTCTTGATGGTAATGGTGGTAGGTGTACTGATGTGCTTGCTGAATGTGTAGATTTGTTAGTTTGCAGTGGAGTTGATGGTAATGATGGTGGGTCCTCTTTAGTTTCTTTTGTTCCATAATCTTTGGTTTCTGGGGATGGTGTTCAGTCTGTGCCTTGTGTGGGGGTATTTTTGAGTCCTCTTAATGTGGGATTGTCCTCTTCTCCTTGTTTGAAGATTCTTGAGGATATTTCTGTTGGGGAAGGAAAAAAGTGTGTGGGGGTCAATTTTGATGGATCCATTTGGTCTAATATTTTTGGTGCTAAGCCTAAGGGTAAGAGTTCTTCTCCTCTGATTAGCTTTTTGGCGAACCCGGCTATTGGGGAGTATTCAGTGTCTATTCTTGATTGTATCATTGAGAAGCATTTGGAATTGATGGACTTATCCTTGGTGGGAAAATTCATGGGTCCTCGCCCAAACATTGAGCTGGTCTGTAACCTTGTTTTCGAGAGATGGAGGCTGAAAGGATAGGTGGAGGTGGCAGTGATGACAAGGCATTTATTTTAATTTTCCTTCACTTGTGATGAGGATATGGTTAGTGTTCTAATTGGTGGGCCATGAATGATTGGAAAATATTTGTTGGTCCTAAAGAAGTGGGAAGTTGGCTTCAACCCGAGTTCATGTTCATTTTCTTCATCCCCTGTTTGGGTTCGGCTCCTAGCTCTGCCATTGGAGTTCTAGGATGAGTAGGTTTTTGCAGGTATTGCAAATAATTTTGGGAAGTTTCTCTACATTGACCAGATGATAGCATCTCAGAAAAGGTTGGTGTATGCACATTTTTGTGTGATTGTTGATCAATCTATGGACTTGCATGAGAAGATATTGATAAAATCCAAGTTGGGAGGTTGGAATTAGGTGATTGAGTATGAGTCCATACCCTTTGCTTGTTTTCATTGTAAGAAAGTTGGGCATTGGGAAAGAAAGTGCCCTTCTAAGCTGCCTAAACCGACTTTGACTCAGCCTTTAAAGGAGTGGAAGGAAAAGGAGAAATTGAAAGAGGGGTCAACTAAGGAGGTTGGTAAAGCGGTTGTCTCATCAAAGTAAGATATGGGCGAGGCTATGAACAATGATGTCTTGAGAAAGGTAGAGGAAGTTTAGGGGAAGAGTCAGGAGGCTCTAGTGGACTCTAGAAAGGATATCCATGTGTTTGACTCAGCGAGCCTTTGTGAGAATGTTCAGGTCCTTGGAAGAAGGGGTGCTGATTACTCATGCAGAGGATAACTCCCCTAGTGAACCTGAGGAGTCAATAAGTGGAGATATTGTTCAGGTGGTTGAAGGTATGGGTTTGAAGCCCACAAAGTTGGTGGAGTCTACTTGTCATGTTGATGTCCTTGTTTCTCTTGTTAATCCAAATGTGGTGCTCACCTATTTTTTCATTGGGTATGAATTGGGTAGCTCTTTTCCAGTGAAGGAACCTCCTTTCTTTCCCATCAAAACTAGGAACAAGAAGAAACATACTTCTCCTTAGGGTGTTGCACTAGGAACCATCAGAAAGCTGATTGTGGGTTGGAGCTGAGGGGTAGGGGAAGACCCTCTCTACAAAAACATAGGGAGAAAGAAAGCAAAGAAAAAATTGTTGATGGTTCTCAAAAAACCTTGTTTGAGATGTTCACGAAGAGTGCATCTCAGAATCTCCTATGAAGATTCTTTCATGGAATATTAGAGGGTTGAATAACCCTTATAAGTAGGATCTCCTTGCTAATTTGGTAAGGGATCACAAATCATATGTGATTTTGATTCATGAAACTAAAATGCCTATGGAGAGGCTAGATTGTTTAAAGAGGTTTTTCAAAGAGTGTGGACTTCATGGGTTTGATGCAAAAGGAGCTTCTGGTGGTGTAGCGACTTTCTAGAATATGAAGGTGGTGGTTGGGATGGATTTTTTTGGGGAAAATAACCACATTGCTACTTATTTTCATCATATTAGAGATAATTTTTCTTGGGTTTCATATAATATTTATGCCCCTAATGTGAAGAGTGCTTGTAAGAGGTTTTGGAGGAATTTAAATTCCTTCAAAGCTGGCCATCCTATTGATATTGGCTAGTTATGGGGGACTTCAATACTCCGCCGAGTTGTCTGGAAAAGATGGGAGGTTCCCAGGTGGATGACAAGAGTAGATTTGATTTGATGTCATTTATTAATGACAATGCTTTGTTTGATGGCGACCCGCATGGGGCCTCCTTTACCTGGTCAAATCGTAGAGTTGGTGATGCATTGATTCGGGTAAAGTTGGATAGGGCCCTCCTTTCTCCTGAGTGGATGATTCATTATTCTTGCTCCCTCTCTGCTCTCACTAGATTGGGGTCAGATCATTTCCCCATTTCTTTATTGGCTGACTTGGTTGGCAGAAGATACTCCTTCCCTTTCCAGTTTGAAAAAATGTGGATGTCTCATCCGCATTTTAAAGATAATCTTTCCTCTTGGTAGGATATCCAGGTGGATGGGATGACTATGTATAGATTTGCTAAGAAGTTGGATTATGTGAAATCTAATGTGAGGATTTGGAACAAGTCTTCATTTGAGCATATCTTTCATGAGAAATCCTATATTAAGGAGGATCTATATCTTTTGCAACAAACTATTCAAGCTTCAGGGTATAATGCTAATGTGGTGAATGAGGAGAGCATTCTTTTATCTCTTCTGCATAATATTGTGGATAGGGAGGAAGAGTTTTGGAAGCAGAGATCCCATGTGGTTTGGCTCAACTGCAATACCAACACTATTACAAAAGATTCTTTTAAGATAAATTTAACCTTGGTGCATCTTGAATTGATAGAAACAAGTAGTGGTCTTGGTTTTTTCCCTTGAAAGAAACAAAGAGACCTTCATGCTTAATATCAATGTTATCATGAAAAACACTCATAGAACATCTTCAACCACATATCTTAGTAATTATTAGGGTTCATTAGATTTTACACCCTCCTTTAAGGGAGAGTACAAATCTCACAATATAAAGAGTTTTGTATATGTATGACACTTTGTACTAAGCAAGAGATATCTTTGTTGCAAAATAAAGGAACATCTTCTACTATTGATTAAGAGAGTACCTTGTCAAAGCTTCTCCAAGTTTGCTTGATATCTCTCCCTCCAAGAACACGAAATAAATTTTACAACAAAAGTTTAGTTTGCGCATAACATATAATTCATGGTCATTCTACTAATGAATGCAAGACTTTGAATGGTAAAATTCAACATCTTAAAGATTGTGGTGCTCTTCCTTGTGTTGATGCACCTATTTCTTCTAATTGATATTTATTTTCATCCTATCACATTACTCATCACTATGTGGCATTAGTATCTTTATATGTCTTGCTCATTTCCATTCATGGTTGTACAATTTTAGATGCAACCGTATCTCTTTTGGCAGTAGCATGATAGTTTTTGGTGGTTGTCTTTGTCTCTATGATTGGGGGGCAAGGATAGCTAATTTTTTGAGGAGTGTATTCTTTTCAAGAATCACCTCTTCCTCTCTTTCTACTTAAAATACCAACATAGCAAGTATGTTGACATTTTAAGTGGGGGGCATATGGTCCCCCATTCATTATTTGCATGTTCCCTTATATTAGTGATGATAGCATACATCTCCTAGGAAGTATGAAATTTTTATTCAAAGTGTGGTCTTCTCAATTCATGTGATGTGTCTTCTTCTTGGTGACATTGGGTTTGATATCCTTCAAGATTGCGACCTTTCTGAGCATATGACATTCCTCTTAGTGGTAATGCTATGGATTGCATTCCCTAAGTTGTGAATCTTTTATCCTCGACTAGTCCTCTCTTGGAGACATTAAGCATGATGTTCCCTAAGGTGAGACCTCTCATGAACTAATCAAAACCCTTTTGAATATCCTATCTTATTGCATGTATAACCTTTGTCAAGGCCACTAAGAATAACACAACTTGCTTCTTAGTAGAGCCTTTTTCATGAGTGCCTATCATAACACAACTTGCTACAACTATGACCATTTCTGTGGTGCCTTACCAAAGTTATCAGGAGGTATAACTTTGGTATGGTTGATATATGGGAGCCTATAAACCTATCATGACTTTCCCATCAACCACCTTTTGGGGGACTCACCTAGTGGATAGCTGATTTCACTAGCCCATGTGAGCGCATTGTTGTTTGCAACAAGTTCCACTTGTAAATGTTTTTTTGGAAAAATAGCTAAGGCTTGATCCACCCCATTTTTTTAATTTTTCTTTCTTTCTTTAAGTCTTTGAAATTGTAAGTTTGTGTATCTTGTCTTGTTGTTGCATATCATACATCTTGTATGTGTCCCTTTGTGATTATGTTGGTTTTCCATTGGATCTTAGATCTTGGGGGCTTGCACAACCTCCTTGATCTTTGTCATCCTATCCCATCGACATTTGTGCACTTGGACCCCTCTTAACATATATTTTTCTATTTTAGTGTGAGTTTGACACAAGGTCATCCTCTCACTAAAGTGGGGGCTAAATGTAGTGTAGAAAAATGTACTTTTCATTTTTACACTTTGTTTGGGTCCCCTTAATTTAAATGGACTTAATTAAGCCTCTAATTTCCTAAATTTTGCATTTACAAGCCTAATTAATTGCAATTTCCGAAGGGGGAAGTGTGATTTAATTAATGCATTTATCATTATTAACACCCTAAAATTCAAAATCTTGATAACTTAGGTCAGGAGCCATTCACCCATGGGTGAATGGGTCCCCTTTAAGTTACAAATTCAACTTTTAAATATGTTTTTGGAGGTATTTTAATGATCCCAAATTCATATTCAAATGTCAGCTTGTGATGTTTAATTTTTCAGGAAATTAGAAAATTTTCTATAAAAGCAAGGTCTTTTTATCAATTCAAGTCCTAGATTTTCAAGAGAGATTTCACAAGAGCTAAGATTATTGTCTGATGCAGGAGCATCCGAGTCCACAGGAAATCCTGCGCCGCCTAAAAATATTTGTATTTGTTTTCTTAAGTTTTGGTGTGTTGTGGTATTTTTTGGCATCTCTTAGCATTGGAAAACTTCTTATATGATTTAATTTTCAAAATTTGAGTTTTTGCTCTGTCACAGTTTTAAGGCTTCCACATGTAGTTTTACAGAAACAATTATTTCCAAAAATCTATAAGAGTTGGGTTGAAATATTTCATAAGATATATATGACTAGATGAATTGTGCATAATGTGGTGAAATTTTTGTGACCAAATTCTTCATAGATTGGGAAAATTTAAAATCAGAAATTTTATCCTAGATGGTCACGTAAAAAAATATTTTTCAAGATTTTTAAAGGCTAGAGAAAAATCCTTTGGAGAGAATCATCCTGATGATATTATTCATATCTTGAAAATTTTTCATGTGAATATGAGCTTTTGGGTAAGAGTTATGCAAAAAGTCAAATTTTGACACCCGTTGCACAACGTCGAAGTCACATGTTTGATTTTTTTTCCCAAATTATCTATGCAGCCTTAGAAGGTAATGTTTGATGGATTTTATTTATCTCATATTCATATTTTGAAGCAAATTGAAAATTGAAAATGGGCAGTGGTGGAGGATTTTAAATTATTGGCGTAATTTCACCTTTTCTCCATGTAATTGCTCCGGGTGAAACAAGAAATGATAATTATTTCTTTTATCTATTACAAAGACAAATTTAGATCTGAAAACATGGATATCATCATTAAATTAAAGGAACAGGGGTATGGATTGGTAAGAGGCAAGTATTTTTGACCGTATTGATTAAGAAATCTATGTTTAGACCTCCATTTTGGGGGGTATCTTCAGAAAAATGTGAGAACATGTTTGAATGCCAAACATGGAAGATTATAACAAAGATTTAAATTGTTAAAATGTATATTTTATCGAGGGAGTGGGATGCTACTTTAGGGTGAGCATTTAATTTCTTTCTAATTTAGATTTCAAAGAGAGTTTAAAAAAAAAAAGGAGAGAGGGAAGTGCGTGAAGGTTGCATGGAAGTAAGATGGAGATGAGGACAACATCATTGAAGTTTTGAGAGTATATTTTCAAATCTTGCAGGAAGCAAAGATAAATAATGATTTTGAGGAAAACTGGAAGAGAATGGCCATGAAGAGCCAAAATTTGTAAAAATTATTTTACTGATCATATTATTGAATAAATATTGTACAATTGTTTCAACATGGTTGCACATCATTTTCAGATTTGAATGCAGTTGATTTTATTTGTTTAACCTCTATGTTTTGTGAGTTTGTGGATGGTTTATTTGTTCTTCCATCATTGTCAAAGGTGTTCAAGAGTAGATTTATCAAGCATTTGTTGCAACAAATCAAGATCTTAAGCATCATGTCAAAGTTATGTTCAATCATGCATGTTGTTGGAGCTAACATTGTAATGTTGGTTTCAAGATTCAAGTCTACATTCAAGTTAAGATTCAAGCATCAAGATCCACATCCATTGAAGACATTTCATGCAAGATCAACATCAAAATTTTAGATTTCCAAAGGTTTATTCAAGGGTTTGGTGAATTGCAACATTGTATTGTTCATTCATCATTCCTTTCATATTTCATTATTTCAATTCAATGTTTAATTACCAAAACGGGGTTTGACCAAGGAAAACCCCCATTCACAAAAAAACAAACAATTTTTCCCTCTTGTGTTTGTGTTGCATGTCTTAGGTTGAAGAAGGATTGAAGATCTCTTGAAGAGAAAGATCGGAAAAGTTGTCAAAGTTGCAAAAGTTGTTGTCAATTAATGGAAACTCACCTATAGATTTGATTTTTGACTCTATGACACTAAAATCCAGATCAAAAAGAAGATACAGATTGATATCAGAGGCTCCCAAAATCTGGTTAAAATCCTTGATCAGAGACCCATTCACCAATGGGTGAATGAGTCCAAGAAAATCTCCCAAAACTACCTTTTGGTGACTAGTACACGGTGTTCTACTCTTCTCAAATCTGCAAAAAAGTTTACTTTTTCTATTAATATTGAGCTTTAAATTGTTGTTTCAAGTTTGAATGAGCATTATTGAGTAGATTTTCTATTTTTAGTTTTTCTCCCAAAAGTATTGTTCAAGCTGAAACGCCCATCCTCAAGCATAAGGAAATCAGTAGATTCCCTCATTGAATTGAATCACCTAAGGTTTGTAAGTCAATTCTTTGTGTGGATCTCATTTCCTAATGAAATAGTGAGAAATAGGTCCATCATACCCCCACTTCCCCTTTCTCTATTAAGTAAACCTACTTTTCACCTATTCACAATGATATGCAGATTTGGGAACCAACATATCCTAGGTGATGTGTTTAGCAACATTAAATATATGATGTATGAGGGAGATCAACCCTCTAACATAAACTCCCAACAACATAATATGCACTCAATGATTGCTTGCAACAACAACACAAATATGCAAGAAGTATTGTTCTTTGTTCATTCAAAATCTCTTGGAAATTCAAGAATCCCTTAGCATACTTGAAATTAAATGATTGTATAACTATATGAGCTGATGAAAAGAATTAAAAATATTATTACAATATTATATAAGTCTATTACAAAAAAAAAGATCAATCATAAATTGATCTCCTTCAATCTATCCTCTTCCTATAGCTTCTAGTTCCTCCAACCTGTAATCTCCAATGGAAATCATTGTTGCAATAAACTTGCAACCTTCAAGTTTGTTTGTTGTTGTCCAAAAACCTTCAAACTTGCAAAAACATGGAGTCTTTGTATCCTTCTCTAAGAACTACAAGCCCCCTCCAAATCTAAAACAACAACCACACCACAAATTGCACAAAAAAAATGCAAGAAGGAAGAATATAATTTCTATTATCTCCTAAATTAAATGAAAGTATGACATCACATTCTTCATCATAAGGGATTTTTGATTACATAATATGTAAAAAATGGAGTCACAATCCTCTAGAGAATCTGGTAGCATCCTGTTATGCAAAACTTCAACTCCAAAAATTCAACTTCTCATAGTGACAAGGCATCAATATATAGAATTTTGAGGATGAGAATACCACTACGGTATTCTAAAACAACATTCATATACCTCCTATTGAACAAGACAACTGAGAGGGGGGGTGAATCAGTTGTAGCAAGTTTTAACCTTTAAGAACTTCCACCAGAGATTAGATCAATTATCTTTCACAAATCCTTTACTCTACTAATGTAATTAATCATTAAGTGAAAAAGTAGAAACTAAAAAAAAATCACACACAATAATAAAATATTTATGTGGAAAACCCGATAAGGGAAAAACTATAGTGAGGATTAGCTCACAATATAGAGAATATCAAAACCGAATACAAAGGCTCACTGCTAGAGAAGGCTCGCTACCAAAACAAGACTTTCTATTTGAAACAGGACTCACTATCTAACAAGGGTTAACCACTTGGAGGGATCACTGTCACAAAATTACAAAGGAGATAGAAGATATTTGTTACAAAGAGAAAACAATCTCAATGCAATGAAGATTTCCACCACAATTCACTCACACACTTGCAGACATGCTTGAATGATAGAGTACACCTTCAGCTCACTTCCTCCAAAAACTTGCAATTAGATTTCACACTAATCTACTAAAACTCGCATAACATACACATTGTTTCACATCTATCTCACATCTATCTTGATTTCATTCATTCAATTTCACAAACATCTCAACTTGTATTTATATTGTCTTCAACTTTGAAAATCATCCAAGGTCAACCACACACCACTTGCATTTACAAATTTAAATTAGGTTGGCACAAAAATATTATACAGTGGAATTAGAATGAGGGCGACCCAAACACATGCTTTCATGAACTTCATGAGTAGTGTTTAACATAAGGCCGACCAATACCCATGTAAAAAACATAAGAAATTAAGCACATGCAACCTTAACATGATCCAATATTTTCAAATAACAAAATTAATTTGAACACACCTCATAAACTTATCTTGAGAACTACAAGTCATAAAACTCAAACAAGAAGAAATCTAGACCAACTACATTTCTCCTAGACCTCATCCAGATACATAGAAAAGCATGGTTCACAACTGGTGAACATAACTCACACTATACAACAATCCAGAAACCCGAAATCTAGATATAGTAGCTTCCAATAATCATGAAAAATACCTTAGATCCTCACAAGCAAAGCAATAAATCTTGAAGAAAAAACTGGAGAAAAAATAAGAGCAAACACTGAATACCTGCAACCTTTCTTTATCACAATTTTCTCAATATCCTCAAAATATGCAATCAATAACCATCATACATGACATCAACGAAAACAACAAATAGTTGATTAGTTGACATCAACGACAACACCTTAATACTTGCAACAATCTCCCCCTTTGTCATTGATGGAAACACATGATATGAAAAATCATCAAAGACAACACAACAAATTTGAACACACTTTCTCATGATTTTACTTTCTCCCCCTCAGAAGATAATCTTTTTCACATGATACTCTCTCCCCCTTTGACATCAAAAAAAAAGGAAAAATAAATTTCACATTGATTTCCCCTTTTACATTAAGAATGCTACCAATATTGAATACTCTTTCAATGACAACACGAGATACTACCTACTTCCCTTGAGAGGTAGCCACCAAACATTAGTCTAGAAGAAAGATATACCCATAGATCCACTGGACTGATGCATCTCCATATGCATCTAGTTCAAGAAAGGAGGGGCAATAACCCCTAACTTCTCTTAGAGATACTCAAAAGTATCTTTAGGAAGAGACTTGGTAAATATGTCAGCAACCTGATCATTTGTAGGTACATACTCAAGCTTTACTTCAATCTCCACAACCTTCTCTCTCGAAAAATGATACCTTATTGATATATGCTTTGTCCTTGAGTGCATCACTAGATTATTTGAAATGTTAATTGCACTTGTATTATCACAAAAGATAGAAATGAGATCATCATACATTACTCTAATATCTTTCAATGTTTGTCTCATCCATAGAACTTGTGTACAACAAGATGTCACAACAATATACTCAACCTCTACAGTGGATAAGGAAACTGAATCTTGCTTTTTACTCAACTATGACACCAATCTGCAACCAAGAAAGAATGCACCACCACTTGTACTTTTTTCTGTAATCAACACAACCTGCCCAATCTGCATCTGTATAAGCACTTAGTGTAAAATCAGTATCTCTAGGATACCACAAGCCATAATCCAGAGTGCCATTCAATCATCTAAATATCCTTTTAACAGAAGCAACATGTGTTTCTTTAGGGTCTTCTTGAAATCTAGCCACAAGACAAATTGCATGCATGATATCAGGTGATGCAGGAGCATCCAGTGGTGTAAGGGCAATCTTGCATCACCCAAAAATAGTTAAATTTCAAGTTTCTTAGTTTTTAGATGTTTTCACATTTTTGGATACCCTTTTCGTCATAATGAAATTCCCAATTTACGGTTTTTATTTTCTATTCCTGGGTTGAAAGATATTGCAGTTTTAGTTTCCTAGATTTGCACCTGAAAATCTTCCGAGTTAGATTTGAGGCACTTAGAGTTCCCAGAACGGCCCCGAAACTTGCCGAAATCGGCATAACGAATTTTGATCGCGTTATTGACTTTGAGACCTTTCCAACGATTCAAACATTTCGCGAATCGGAGTCCCGGATCAAAAGTTATGGCCCCAGGAAGTTGGCGCACTTTCTAGAAGATACAATTGCAAATGCTCTTTTGAAATTTGAACTTCATGTTGTAAATTTTCGGCGCCAAACCGCCTAAACTCAAATTTGAATGTCGTTTTGGCTCCAAACTAAGGAGGAGCTCTATTTATGGGCGGGTTTCTAATTTTTGGGTAACTTTTTGGGGACAAGCTCTCATATTGCGAAAGGGTTATTCTGTAGCTGTCTGTAACTTGCATGTGTTGTAGAACTTGGGGATTTGAGATCCTCTGCATGTAAGAAGCTCCATTTTCTGAATAATAAAATTATTCTCTTGATTGTGGGTTATTTTCTGTGTCTCGGGTTGTGCCCTCATCATCAGGTTTAGTAGCAGTTAAATACAACAGTCATCCAATCATAGATCTATATTTGCTCTGATCAGCCTTAGGTGAATCATCATCTTTGCTCAATTTGCAGCTAGTCACCATAGGAGTGCATATTGGCTTGGAACCATCCATCCAAAACTTCTTCAACATTTCTCTTAGTACTTTGACTATGAAATAAAAATCCCTTTTTCTGTTTGATTGATCTATAACCCAAGAAAGAATTTCATCTCACCAAACATAGAAATCTCAAATTATTTTTGCATCTCTTTAGAAAACATCGTTCACATTGTTTCATTTCCTCCAAAGATAATATCATCAACATATACAACCACTATTAATATTTTTTATTTTCAATTTTGAAGTACAAATTACTATTTGTTGTACCTTTATTGAAACCTTGTTGAATCAACTATTTGTCTAACCTTGCATACCAAGTTCTAGGAGCTTGCTTCAATCCATATAATTCCTTCTTTAATCTACAAACCATATCTGGTTGATCTAAGAACTGAAATCCCTCTGGTTGTTCCATGTAGACCTCTTCTTCTAACTCACCATTCAAAAATGTAGACTTAACATCCATCTGATAAACTTTCTTTAAGAGCAAAAAATGCTAATTTTTTTTGATAGCTTCCATTCTTTCCATTGGAGCAAAGGTCTCCTGAAAATATATACCTTCTACTTGTGAGTAACCCTTATACACAATTCTTGCTTTATTTCACACCACTTCTCCATTCTCATTCAATTTATTTATGAATACCCATTTTGATCTAATTATGTTCTTATCTACCGATCTAGGGACCAATTCCCACATTTGATTCTTCTCAATCTGCATAATTTTTTCTACCATAGCTTTCATCCAATTCTCATCATTACATGCTTCACTCACTGTCTTAGGTTCAACTTCAGAAAGTAAGCACATATTTATTTCACCAATAGTAGTAGCCCTGCTTCTTGTCAATACTCCTTTCCTCTTGTCTCTAATGATTTGACTTTCTGAATGATTTTTTTGCACATATTTAGGTGTCTTTGGGGACACCACCAGAGCTTCTTCTTCATCATTCTTCTTTTCCAATTCTTCCATAACTTCTTCTACTCTTATGCAATCAGGTTCATCATATACATATCCATCAACTTCAATTGATTTCTTCAACGCTTCATCAACCTTGACATTTGTGCTTTCTACAAATTTTCTATCTTTAATTGAAACATCTGTAAGCTTTGCTTCTAGTAGAGTATCCAAGGAAGATACCTTCATCACATCTAGCATCAAAATTTCCTTAATTTTCTTCATCCCTTCTGATATAACATTTTCTTCCAAATACCTTGAAATCCTTGATAGTAGGAATTCTTCCACACCATAGCTCATAGGGGATCTTAGTACTGTTAGCTTTGTCTTGAACTCGATTGAAAAAATAAATAGTAGTGTGAATAGCTTCTCTCCAGTAAACTTTCGATAGACCTGCCTCTGTAATCATTGATCTAGCAGCTTCTTAAATTGTTTTGTTCTTTCCTTCAACAATTTGTTGAGGAGTTCTAGGAGAAAATAACTGTCTTTTTATTCCACGAACTTCACAAAACATATTAAACTCATTGGAGGTGAATTCACCACCTTTGTCAGACTTCAAACATTTTATTCTCAAATTTGCTTCATTCACTACCATAGCCTTAAAAGCCTTGAATCTATCTAATGCATCAAATTTCTCTCTGAGAAAAGTAACCCATGTATATCTAGAGTAATCATCAATTGGAAGCATAAAATACCTGTCACCTTGTAGACTTCTTATTCTTGTAGGAGTGAAAAGATCTATATGAATCAAATCCAATAGTTTGGTAGTAGATTGTTCCTTCGATCTAAAGCAATTTCTAGCTTTCTTTCCAAACTAACAATTCATGCAAATAGCACTAATAGGCTTTGTAATCTTTGGTAAATCTCTTACAACGTGCATTGCACTAATCCTCACCAAGTTGTCAAAATTCATATGACACATCCTCCAGTGCCATAATCAACTATCATTAATTTGAGACATAAAGCAATGTCCGTCAACACCCTTAAGTTGATAAATATTTCCTTCAGACTTCTTACCAACAACAATCACTATTCCTGATCCTTTCCTAATTTCACATCTCTCATCCTCAAATACAAGATTATATCCTTTACTACACATCTATCCAAAACTCAAGAGATTATGCCTTAAACCCTTAAGATAGTATATACATCAAGAATATTATGCTTTCCATCAAAACTGACTGAACCTATCCCAAAAATCTTAGCACCAGTATCATCTCCAAATTTAACTAAGCCTCCATCATAATTTTCAAGTTTAACAAACTTACTCTTGTCACTAGTCATGTGATGTGAATAGCCACTGTCGACAACCCAATAGTTCTTTTCTTGTTTAACATGAAGGGCAGAGATCTTAGTATCTTCAACTTTCTCTGGATCACTTTCCTTTACCTGTCTTTCAATATTAGCAGGAGTAGATTCATCTTTTATAGCCAAGAACAAGTAGTCATTATCATAAAAATATTCATAATCAGACTATTCATTAGAAATACCAACATCTTCATTTACATAATATGCTCTCTTAATCATCTTCCCTTTTTTTCTTTACTTAATCTATTTTTATTCGTCTTAGCTCTTTCTAGACATCTCAAAGCATAATGACCGATTCCTCCACAACTAAATCATTTAAAAGGTAACTTACCTTCATACTTACCAGATCCCTTTTTCATTCTTCTTACAAAGTTAGCTTCTACTTCATCGATGTTTTCTTCATCTAGATCTTCAGCTTTTGTAGCCTTGAAACAAGTTTCTGTCTTCGATCCATTTCTCAAGCTAGGCTTTCTCATTTCAAAAGATGTTAGAGTACCCAACAACTTATCTTTAGTATATGTCTTATAATTTATATATTCCTCAATAGCAGATAATTTTTCACTGTACGCATTAGGGAGAGTTTTGAAAATTTTCTTCACAATCCTAGATTCATCCATTATAGCACCAAGTCCTTGCATTCCACCTACCAGCTCATCCACTCTCTATACATAGGATTTAATGTTCTCATCTTGAGACATATGCAGGAGCTCAAAGTGTGCCTCCAAATTCTCCAAATTTGCTTCTTTGACCTTTTCATCTCCTTCATTGTAAGGAAGCTAAGGTAGCAGAACAATTTCCTACACTAATCTTGAGTGAATAATACAAAACTTTTACAGATCTTTAACAGTTACATAAATTTAAACAAGAATAAACATAAATATCATGCATACCATGGCACAATGATTTACGTGGGGAAAAACCTTTCCAGAGAAAAACCCCACACTCCAAAATCTGCCCAATATATTATTCTGTAAATCACAAAGATTACAATATACTTGCAAAGAAATCTTCTCATAGGAGTATCACCACTCAGAAATCAAGAGACAACACGACTACTAACAAACTCTCTTGTCGCACACCGTACTATAGCCATAACACAATATCCTCATAAAATAGAGTTACATTCTAGGGAAAGACTGACCAACAAAAAATATCCACCATTAAATCTAAAACCTGATAATTAATAGTCTAGATTTACAATGTATCAACTCCCGCCAATGAAGATTTATATAAACTTTTACTACCTATGGGGCCAACCATTCTAGCTTACTGCCATGCAATTCACAACAAGGATGTGAATTGCACGATCATCCAATTGATAATTTCCATCTTCTTATACATGTCACCATCTATCCTTATCAACTTATCAGGTTCCACCATAAGCCTTCCATCGCATATCGCTAAGTCAATGAAAAAAAGAACTTCAAAACCTCATGTCAGAGGTTATGAAATTCTAAAAACCCATGAAATGCTGACAAAAAAGAGATCACTAAGTCAGGAAGTTATGAAACTATAGAACCTCATGACATAGGTTAAGAAAACTTGGAACCCTGTGACAACGAAGAGATCGCTAAGTCGAGAAGTTATGAAACTATAGAACCCCATGACATAGGTTAGGAAAACTTGGAACCCCACAGATTAAGTAACTAAACCATTTTTCCTAAAAAAAATAACTGTTATATAATTGCAAGGTTGAGACATAATTTCCCAAAAAAACTCCCACTTGTCGAACACCTTGCAAGAGCAATGGGAGGGAGTAAACATTGTCTCTTAATTGCTAGGGGCCAAAAGGTTGAGCATCTCTGAACACCATCTGAACTTATCTATGCTCACTGGATTAGTTAAAGAATCACCAACATTCATCAAAGTCTCTACCTTAACCAAATTTACCTTGCCATCTTTGACCATATCTCAAAAAAAATGATATTGTACATCAATGTGCTTGGTCCTGGCATGAAATGTTAGGTTTTTGGCTAGACGTATCACACTCTGAATGTCGCAATAAATTGTCACTACACCTTGTTTTATTCTAATATTTTAACACAATCTCTTAAGCCAAATGGCTTCTTTACAAGCATGAGTAGCTTCCATATACTCTGCTTCAGTAGTGGACAAAGCAACCACAGCCTATTGCTTGCTCATCCAACTGATTGCACCACTGAATGTAAACACATAAGTACTAGTGGATCATATTCTATCAACATCACCTGCCCAATATGAATCCACATAACCATGAATATCAAGGGAAATCTCACCTTCAGTCATATTACTATTGTATACACCTAAAATCGGTCAGGACATTTAATTAATTAAATACTAGTTATTTAATTAATATTCCATCTACGTATAAATAGATTCTCAATTTATTTATATATTTCATATCCTTTAATTCTCCAAATCTAAAATCATATTCTTCTAATTTAATTAAATAAACAAATTTCATAAGCTTGTTTTATTTAATTAATTTTCACTAACCTTAGATTAGGAATTCAAGAACATGTCTACAAATTTTCATGCCACCTCACCAAGGTCACATGAAATTAAATAATTCTAATTTTTAATTAGAATTATCTTCAACAAATTTTCAAACACATGGCTTATTCCTCACACACTTCTTCAACAAACTTTCAAACACACGGTCCTTTTCTCACACACTTGATTCCTCCATCCATTTGGCATGTTGTCTTTGCTCAAGGGAACATTCTTCTTGATTCTCTCCATCTCCACCATTCATCCCTCTTGTTTGAATCTGGACCGTCGATCATTGCCACATCACAAGATGCTTGGAAAAGCCTATAAATACAACCCTTTGCCATAGTATTTGGCATCCCATATTCGAGTAGATTTATCATGCAGGAATAGCTTTGGAGCATTGGAGCATTTGGAATCTATAGTTAGAATCATTTTTTTCTTTATAGTTGCATATAGAATCATGTTTAGCTTCATAGTTAGCATTGTAGAATCATGTTTTTCTTTATAGTTGCATTTTATATCATGTTTTGCTTTATAGTTGCATTTTAGATTATCATATCACTAATCAATTGAGTATATGCAGAATCATTTTAACTTCTTATCACAACATTTGTATCACATAGTTTAGCCACATTATCCATTCATCATAATCTCCATCATAGCTTTCATCACATAGTTTCATATAGGAACTTAATTGGCTTGCATGTTGAATAGCATCTTGTTTCTCAAGTTGTCATTTTAACAACCATAGTGCACATCTAAAATATGAGAGCCAATATGGTTTAATAAATCCTTGAGAATAGAGAACAATGGAACATTTTTAAAGATTTTTTTTGCTGCAATTTAGAGTAGTTTATTTGATTCAAATATTTACTATAATACATCTCATTGGTGTTTGTGTTGATTTACTAACAATTCCCACATTTCACACACACAACTATGATAACATAAGGAATAATTTGACGTACCACACAAATATACAAAGACTTTTTTAACTGCATCCCAATGAACTTTACCAGGATTAGACATATATCTGGAAAGAACTTCCATTGCTTGGGCAATGTCTAGTCTAGTACAAACCATAGCATACATCAAATTTCCAACTGCACTTTGTTAAGGCACTCTTCTTGTGTCTTCCATTTCCAATGGGGATGTTGGAAAATTTGAAATAGATAACTTTGTTCCAACTAAAATAGGAACACACACTGGTCTACAATCTTGCATGTTAAATCTTTGTAAAATTGAATTGACATCCTTTGGCCAAGCCATAGCTTTCTGTTCACTCTATCTCTTTTAATTTCCACCCCAAGAATGTGTTTCGCTACACCAAGATCTTTCATTTCAAATTTAGTAGCAATTTGATATTTTAGTTCTAAAACCATACCTTTCCCTTTGCCAATAAATAATATATCATCAACATATAATGCAATAAAAAGGAAACGATCAACATCAATTTTATAATAAAAACAATGATCTGATTTAGAACGCTCAAATCCCAAACTCAACACATATGTATCAAAATCCTGGTACCACATCCTAGGGCTTTGTTTTAAGTCATAAAAATATTTCTTCAATTTGAAAAACAATTTACTTTTACCTTTCACCACGTAGTGCTCTGGTTGTGTCATATAAATATCCTCCTCCAAATCACCATGAAGGAAAGTAGTTTTCATATCCATTCGATCGAACTATAAATCATAAGCAACAACAATATAAAGAAAAAATCTAATGGATGTCATTTTTGCAATAGGAGAAAATATCTCACCATTATCAATATCCTGAACTTGAGAGTAACCCTTCACAACCAACCTTGCTTTGTACTTCTTAATACCTCCATCTCAACCAATATTTTTCTTGAACACCCATTTGCAACCAACAAGTTTCTGTCCTTCAGGAAATGGTACAAGATCCCATGTATCATTCTTTTTCAAAGATGCCATTTCTTAATCCATAGCAATCTTCTAGGATTTTGCATCATTCATACCTAATGCCTCTTCTACAAATCTGGGTTCATCCATGTTAGTATTCAAAGAAAAATTACATCTCCAATCATCAAGTGAATACCTTTCAGGTGGTTTTCTATGCCTTGTAGACCTACTAACAAGCTGAGTTGGAGGCTCTTCCACCTCATCTAAAGATTCAGAGCTGGATGAGCTCTCCTCAACTTTTGGTCTATCCTTGGGCCTCAATTCAACTTTCTCAGGTGTAGAAGGAAATTGAATCACATCTTCTTGTTTACTTTGTTCTGGCTGCACTATAATAGAAGAAGGCTTAGTTTCTCTGAAAATAACACTTCTACTATGTTTTACCTTCTGTGCAACAAGATCCCAAAGCTTGCATCCTTTCACATCATAACTATATCTGATGAAGATACATTTCACAACCTTGTTCTCCAACTTTGCTCGCTTCTCTTTTGGCACATGTGCATATGCCTCACAACAAAAAACTCTAAGGTGTCTTAATGAAGGCTTGTGACCTAAGCATGCCTCCATAGGCGTCTTATCAAAAAGAGCTAATGTAGGATACCTATTAATCATGTAATAGGCAGTGGCAACTGCTTTAGCCCAAAACCTGTGTTCTAGGCCAACACCACTCAACATACTCCTAGCTTTCTCCATTAGTGTCCTATTCATTCTTTCTACAAATCCATTATGTGTTGGATAATATGGAGTTGTCTTCTATCCATGAATACCACAATATTTACATAATCTATCAAAATATTTAGAGAAAAATTCACTGCCATTATCAGTGCTCAAACACTTTATTTTCTTTCTAGTCTGCAACTCAACCATTGCTTTAAATTCTTTAAATTGACTGAAAACTTGAGATTTACTCTTTAGAAAATATACCCATGTCCTACTATAATCATCAATAAATGAAACATAATATATGGATTTACCAATCGAAGGAACATCTATAGGACCAAACACATTAGAATGAATAAGATCCAATACACCACAAGATTTATGAGAACTCGAGTAAAACTAAGCATGGTTTTGTTTTCCATAAATACAATGCTCACATAAATAAAATTCAATATTACAATTAGATAAACCTTCAACAAGGTTTTTATTTTTCAAGGTCCTTAGACCCTTTTCTCCAATGTGGCCAAGTCTCTAGTGCCATATCATAGTTTTCTCTACAAGTAACTTTGTTTCAGAAGAAAAAGCACCCTTGGGTACCCAAAATCCATGACCATTTGCTGAAGTTGAAACCCTCACTTCTTCCACAAATGTGCTTTCGACATAAGTACTATTGCAATCAACAGTGCATGCATCAAGTTTATACAATGTGCCATAACTAACACCTCTAGCAATCACCATAGCACCTCTAACCATCTTGCATCCTGCATCAGAAAATACTACTTGCAAACCCACATTTATTAGTTTACTCACAGATAACTGATGCAGAGCCAAGGTGGAGAAGACTCAAAACTGATCAAACCTCAATAAGACATCAACCCTTGACATCCCAAACATTCACATTGAATCAATTGACATCGATGGGGTTATAGACTCCAAATTTCAACAATTAGGCTTATCTTTTAGAGAAGGCCACCAAAAGACCATCTCAACACCAATCAAGCATCCTTTCAGACCCCAATACAATTCCCAAACCAATCATACAAGGTTTCTTTGCAACATTATGGATAATCATCAAACTGCCCTGCAAAAAGGCTAAAAGAATTAGTCCTATTTTACAAACAAAGTGACCTTCAAACTTTTCCTAACCCCTCAATCTCTTGGAAAGTCCTCAAATGTGTCTCAAAACACCCAAATCTATAGGTTTTAGACAATTTCAAACTCTCTAAGCCATCATTCTCCAAAACCCTCAATTTGCTCACAAATACCTAGGGTTTTCAGTATTTCACCCTTCCAAGCCCAACCAAAGCATCAACCTACTTTATTAGGATATACACAGACATTTCATACTATTTTCTAGACAATTCCATCAACAACTCATCAAAACTCATCACTGTCCCACCAATTCTTACATGAAAAATGCATCATTTCACACTATGGTGACATTCCACATCCTGCAACTTGCCTTATTTCCACTCTAGTATACAAAGAAACATATTCTAACCTAATTCAAAACCATCACACTAAGCAATAGGTCAAGACAGTAAGTGGGGATGGCTTAAAACATAATAGAACCTCAAACGGTGCCCTCACTACCTTACATAGGCAGACTACATAAAACCAACAAAACACTCTTCAAATTTGTTATTAAGACTTTAGGAAAGATTCAAAATTATTCTATTTCCATCCCCTACAAGATTCAAAAGGATTTAGATCATTAATTTATATGCACAACCTGTACAGTTCAGGGAAAACACATAAACTCAAAAATAAATGAAGAGAGAACAATGAATAAACATAGAAATGTTGCTTTTATTGAAAGAATGTTCATCACTACCGAGCCATCATCAGATCCTCATGCCTTCCAAAGGCCTTTATACATTTTAAAATTAGGACAACCTTCCCCCAATGCCTATAACCACCCCTTAACCACCTTAACCTTCATTTGGCTTAAAAGTGCTAGCATTGTCAATTGTTTGCTAAATGAGCATCATTATGAAATTTTGTTGTCCTAAGACCACTCAAACACCTTTATCTTATCCCTAATATAAATTATAAACTCTTTTCTTGCACTCCCATTTACAAACTCAAGAATTTTCCTTCAAAGGCTACAAGGAAACTTTAAGTGCAAGATTAACATTTCACCCTTAATGACTCAAGATGCTTCCAAATACATTATGATTGGTCCTTTTAGACCTCATTAAACCTAAATAAACACAAAACACTTCTATACTAACCTAGAGAACCATTAATGACTCCTTTTGACCTTCAAATATGGAAATTTGCAACTAGGTGACTAGGTGCTCTTGCACCAATAACATATTTCATGCTAAACCAAGGATAGGAAAAATGCCATTAATCCTTTTTATTCTACCATCAAGAAACCTGATTTTAACTTTACCGCAACCAACAATTTCTAAATGAGAATCATCACCCAAGTACACCTTACCTTCATCAAATTCTTCATATTCAAAAAACCAATCTCTATTAAAGGTCATATGGAAAGATGCACCCGTGTCAATTAACCATGCATCGTTACCTGCATGAGTTGCCAAAGCTACAATGAATGCATCACCATCTCCCTTCTCAGAATCATAATCAAAATCAAATTTCTTCTTTTTCTTCTTTTCTTCTTTGTAGTCCTTATGAACATGTCCAGGCTTACCGCAGTTCCAACAAATAACTTTGGACTTTCTAGGAGACTTAGATCTCCCCTTGGACTTGGACTTATCACACTTCTCATTCTTCTTTCCTTTTTCCTTAGGTCTTCCATGAACATTCAGGGCCTCCTTGGCACTAATGGATACCTTCCTCCTCATCTCTTTAGAAAGCAAAGAACCCACCGCATCTTCAATCTTCAATATAACAAAAGTACTCCCAATAGCTATAGCAAGAGAATCCCACGAATCAAGCAAAGAACAAAGCAAGATCTGACATTTCTCTTCCTCATCCATTTTGACACCAACTGATACTAATTGAGCCACCATCATATTGAATTCTTCCAGGTGTTCTATAATCCATCCACCCTCTTCCATTCTCAAGGAATACAATTTATTTCTCAAGAAAATATTGTTCACTAGGGATTTGGCTTGATACATCTCACCAAGCTTCTTCCATAGTTTCTATGCAGACGTCTCTTCATAGAAATTGATTAAAAAAGAGTTTGTCAGGCACAATCTGATTAGACCCTTGGCTTTATGGTCCATAACATCATATTGAGAAGCTTGAGCAGGATTTGTAGGCATTGAAACATTCTCATCGACATCATCCCATAGATCTCAATCTATCAATAGATCCTCCATCTTTAGCTTCCACATTTCAAAATTATTTCCAAAAAATTTATCCACCTCTATTCTCCTTGATGAAGTTGCCATCTGAAAATTCCTACAACAAGATCACAAAGTGTCTTTTGCACAAGCTCCCACTCAAAATTGGATTAGTTCAAAAAACCCAACAACTCACAACTGAAACCAAAGGTTATCAAGCTCTGATACCACTTGTAAGGATCCTAAGGTAGCATAACAACTTCCTACACTAATCTTGAGAGGAGAATAATGCAAAATTTTTACATATCTTTAACAGTTACATAAATTTAAACAAGAATAAACATAAATATTATGCATACCACAACATAGTGATTTACATGGGGAAAACCCTTTCGGGAGAAAAACCCCACACTCCAAAAGCCACCCAATATATTATTCAGTAAATCACAAAGATTACAATATACTTGCACAACAAGCTTCTCACAAGAGTATCACCACTCAAATATCAAGAAACAACACAAATGCTAATAGAATCTCTTGTCGCACATCATATTGTAGTCATAACACAATGCCCTCGTAAAAATAGAGTTACATTCTAGGGAAATACTAGCCAACAAAAAATATCCACCGTTAGATCTAAACCCTAATAATTAACAATCTAGATTTACAATGTATCAACTCCCACTGATGAAGATTTACATAAGCTTTTACTACCCACGAGGCCCACCATTCCATCTTGCTACCACACAATTCACAATAAGGATGTGAATTGCACGATCATCCAATCGATAATCACCATCTATCCTTATCAACCTATTGGGTCCCACCATAAGCTTTCCATTGCATATTGCTAAGTCGCTGAAAACCTGAACTTCAAAACCTCATGTCAGAGGTTATAAAATTCTAAAAACCCACGACATGCCAACAACAAAGAGATCGCTAAGTCAAGAAATTATGAAACTCTAGAACCCCATGACATAGGTTAAGAAAACTTGGAACCCCACGACAACAAAGAGATCGCTAAGTCGGGAAGTTATGAAACTCTGGAACCTTGCGACATAGGTTAGGAAAAATTGGAACCCTACGACTTAATTAACAAATCCATTTCGCTTATCAATAATAACCGTTATATAATTGCAAGGTTGAGACACAATTTCCCAACATTAATGAATCTTTTCCAATTCATCCTAGACCTCTTTAGTAGTTTTCAGATTTGCAACTTTAATTAACTCAGAATGTGAAAGACTATTCTTCATAATAAACTTTTCCTTGTTGTTTGCTTCATGCACCTTGATCTCATCAACTATACTCAAACCCTTAGTAGGAGTGTAAGTAGTCTTATAAGCTTTCTCAACATCATATCCATAGTACTCTAGAAATCCTTCCATTTGTATCTTCCAGAGGGCATAATTAGTCCCATCGAACCTAGGACACTCAATAGTGATCTTGCTCGCCATCCCAGACCTTCCTTAAGAGGTTATTCTCCAAGGAACCAAGCTCTGATACTAATTATTGAACAAGACAACTAAGAGGGGTGAATTAGTTGTAACAAGTTTTAACCTTTAAGAAATTCCACCAGAGATTAGATCAGTTATCATTCACAAATCCTTTACTTTGCTAATGTAATTAATCATTAAGTGCAAAAGTAGAAACTAAAAAACATCACACACACAATAACACTAGATTTACATGGAAAACCCAATAAGGGAAAAACTATGGTGAGGATTAGCTCACAATATAGAGAATATCAAAACCAAATACAAAGGCTCACTACCAAAATAGGACTTTCTATTCGAAACAAGACTCACTATCAACCAAGGGTTAACCAGTCGAAGGGCTCACTGCCACAAACTTACAAAGAAGATAGAAGAGATTTGTTACAGAGAGAAAAAAATCTCAATGCAATAGAGATTTCCACCACAATTATCTCACACACTTGCAGACATGCTTGAATGATAGAGTACACCTTTAGCTCATTGCCTTTGGAAACTCACAATTAGATTTCACACTGATTTGCTCAAACTCGCATCAAATACACATTGTTTTGCATCTATCTCACATATATCTTGCTTGCATTCATTCACTTTCACAAATATCTCAACTTGTATTTATACTGTCTTCAACTTTGAAACTCATCCAAAGTCGACCACACACCACTTGCATTTACAAATTCAAATTAGGTCATAGCCAAACATTCTATGGTGGAATTAGAATGAGGGAAACCCAAACACATGCTTGAACACACTTTCATGAACTTTGTTAGTAGTTTTTAACACAAGGTTAACCAATACCCATGCAAAACACATAAGCAATTAAGCACACACAACCTTAACATGGTCCAATTTTTCTAGATAACAAATTTAACTTGAACATGACCTCATAAAATTATCCTGAGAACCACAAGTCATAAAACTCAAACAAGAAGAAATATAGAGCAACTACATTTCTCTCAAACCTCATCTAGATACATAGAAAATCACGGTTCACAATTGGTGAACATAACTCGCACTGTACAACGATCCAGAAACCCAAAATCTAGATATAGTAGCTTCCAAAAATCATGAAAAATACCTCAGATCCTCACAAGAATAGCAACAAATCTTGGAGAAAAACCTAGAGAAAACACTGAATACCTACAACCTTTCTTTATCACAATTTTCTCAATCTCCTCGACATATGCAACCAATAACCATCATACATGACATCAGTGACAACAACAACTAGTTGACCAGTTGACATCAATGACAAAACCTTCATACTTGCAACACTTCCTTGGAAAAACCGCATTGCTTTTGTGAATTATTCATGAAAATAGTGAAAATTATTTATTGCTCACATAGTCCTTACATGGGCACCTAACTCGTGGCCAATAAATTTTGGCCAATCTGGTGTGCTTCATTATTCTCCAACAACTCTGATGGCTCTAAGAAAGAACATACACCAACATGCAAAGTAAATCCACCTCCAAAATTATAATTATAAATTACCATAGGAGAAATTACAATATTTGGAAATTAAAATAATTAATTCCCCACACATTAGCCCTTATTGAAAATACAAAATAAAACAAAGAAATATTTTAGGTTGATACAAGATTACCAATGATCGTGGATGTTCCTATATAAATATATATTTGGGGCCACTTGTAAAGTTGTATATAGCATTGGATTAGATATTTTATGTTTGGGTTACACATGGAAAATTTTAATGTTGAGAAAATTGGTACCAAAAAGAAAAATTTGGGTCAATGATTTTGTGAACTTATGGTTTAAATTTACCACTTGATTGTATTTGTGTGATCTTGAATCTATAGAAGAAAGCACATGTTTAGTTGTTGAGGTTGGCTAGTTGGGGTTTTGTCTTGGTTTTCATTGTTTTGATTCTTCTTCTGAGGAGTGCATATGTGAAGCATGGCATGGGATGTGTGGATTCATTCTTGGACACATGGAGGATGCATTAGAGAGGCTTGATGTTTTAGGAGTATTCATAGAGACTCTATAATTGTATTGTAATGTTTCATTGCTGAATAATACATTGAGTGTGGATGCTTTTGGAGGCTAGTTTTTTTCCCTCTATGAGGATTTTTCCATAGTATATCATGTGTCATCTTTGTGACATGTCTTTGATATTTGCATATGGTTATTTTATAAGCTTGTATACATGATTTTCTTTCATGGGGTTATGTAGGAAATGGATTGAGCATCCTGTATGATTTTCCTAACATTTGGTATCAAAGCCATGGTTGTTGTTGTGGGGTTTCAAAGATCCTTATTTTGGTATAACCCTTGGATGAGTAGATCTAATGCAAAGTTGAATCCATGAAAATACGAGAAATATTTTAGAAATTTCAAGGAATGAGACACATTTTGTAGGTTGTTGTTTTGAAAATATAGGGTTTTAGGGTTGCAAATTTGTAGTTGTATTTTGTAGATGTGAGGTTTTGAATCTAGTTTGGAAAGAGGGTTTTTTTTTATGTTCACCATGAGGATTTTGTGGGGGAAGTCCATAGATGATCCCTTAGGAAAAAATAGATCTAACCATTGAATCTAGGAGGCTCGAGAGATGAATATTGACATTAAATTTAGCTTATTATGACCACCATGAAAAAATACAAAATATTATTTCCCCCCCAACCTTATCATATGATTGTATGACCATACAATTTTTTTTGTAGACCAAAAAATAAAAAAAATGAAAAATAAAAACTTGTGGTCTTAAAAAAAATTATTTGAAAATTTTGAAAAAGAAAAGAAAAGTGGATGGGGTCTATAGATTGTGTACCTTTGCTAGCTGCATGGTGCGACAAGCCAGTATGGGATTGATAGTCTTAGCTAGGCCCTATCACCCATCATCAATTGTGTTGGGTTAGTGGGCCATTAGGACCTTCATCATTGAACCTTGTTTGGTTTGGAATCCTAGTTGCAACCCCCACAAGCCCTATCTGGACCTTAAAAAACACTACAAACCATATTTAAATGTTTGTCAAGTCTGCTTAAAAAACCCAAAATTGAAATTTTAAATGCATTTAATAATATTTTAAATTCACCACCCATTCATTTGCCTATCCACCATTGGTGCATAACTTGCAGCACTACTACCATCAATAGACCACCCAAAGGCCATAGACCAACCACCCACCTGCCACTCCTATAGGGCAAATTGGACAACTTTTTTCAAATGAGCAAAACTTCCACCCACAATATCCATTTTTTGAATTTCAATAGTTGAAAGAAATATTTCTTTGATCACTATGCAATGGTACATGTTTGGTTTGCTAATTTGAATATTTTTATTAGATTTTGGTGCCATGAAGTTAGTTATTTCTCTAAAACACAATTATGATCATAACTTTCACATACAAAATTAGATTTTTTATTTCAAATAGACGATGGAGAGAATTTGCAATGTACTACATAGTGGTGCTAATTATTTTTCACTTGGATGAGTAAAGAGAGTTTGGTACTTGTTTGATCCCTCGTAGGTGCTTGAGATTCAAGGTGTGATTACATGAGCATTTGGATGAGTCAAGAGAAAAAAAATTGAGAGAGTATATTAATGTATGGGATATATATATTGGTGAAACTAATTATTAAATTTAGTGCTTCATGATACATGTTTACAGATGTTTTCAAAATTTTGGCTTTGATGTAGAGAAGTACATAGGTTGTATTCTTATTTAAAGACATGGATTGATATGCATGAGAGACTTGGAGTCTTGGTATGGTGAGATTGGAGTATAGGTATAGTGTTGGTGATGGTTATGGTGTCATGGAAATGTAGGTGCATTTGTGCATTGACATGACATGATCTGGTTTTTTGGTGGTGGTGTGATTCAGTTTTAGGAGGTTGTTCTTATATCTTGAATGCTTGGTTGGTTCCTTGACTATGCTACTTGGTTGTGGATTTTCTTGGAAAATAAAATTCGTGGTTTATTTGGTGTTTTAGTTTTGAGATCTATTTGTTATCTTAGTTTGCAGGTTACTGATGTGATGGTGAGTTTTTATGTTTCATTGGTTTTGAATCTTCAAGTTAATTACCTACCCATTTTCATGTAGTGGGATGTCTTGGATGTGGATTATGTATATTCATGAGATTATTTTAGTGTTGATGCAGATTTTATTAGTTGGGCTTGTCTGTGGTCATTTGTGCATTGGTATGTTGCATTGAGATGAGAGGATGGATTATGGTTATAGTGCCTAGATAGTCATTTATGAGGACTTGTTGCATTTGGTTTATCATGATGTCATGATAGCTTCGTTACACATTTTAGTGGGATATTTTGATAGTGATGGTTGACAGTGTGAGACTGATTTTTAATGTTTCGATGGTAGATGTGTTTTCTTGGCTTGGAGATCTTGGTTCTACTTTATTCTCTATAAGTGTTGGAATTACAGCTGAGTGTGTGTGAGCCATGGATTATCTTCATTTAGGATATGGTTATCATGATTCATAGAGAGCTTGGTATCATGGTTTAGTGGGAGCTTTGGTAGTGATGTGGATTCATCATGATCGATGATCTTCTACAATGCTTGTTGGTGTTATTAAGGAGCTATTGGATCTTGTTTTCTACAATGAGATTTCATTGAAATATTGGGTTCTATTGATAGGAGATGGTTATGTTCATGTGATTGGGGATGTTGATATCTGGTATGGAGGATTCTTGAGTCTTGGTTGAGGTGTTTAGTTTATAACTTGTTGGTTTTGATAGGTGATCCTTTTTTGATAGGATAGTTTGGTATTTTATCTTGGTTTACTCTTGATTGTGCACATTAGAGTGTTGACATGATATGTAGGTGCTCTTGGGACCATGATGTAGAGTCTAAGTTAATGTTTTGTAAACTTGGTGAAAGTCACCCAATTCAAAGGGTTAACAAGCTAAACAGTCCACTTGACACTGCTTAAGACTACATTAGATTATTGACCAAGAAGTGTAAGCTTGTGATGGTCCAACAAGATATATGTATTCATAGAATCAAATTACTCAACTTAACCTACTAAAGTTATTCTAGTTGCTGGAAACTCATAAAAATTGTAAGACAATGAAAGTAAAACTGAACCTTAGTTGCTATAGGTACCTATAGTAATGACTGAAATTGAACTACTTCTAATGAAAGTAAACTGAGAACATGATTAATATTACTGTAATATATAGACTATCCTTCAGAGTATTATTAATAGCTATTCCATGCATGTTCCTAGGAATCACTTGTAATAAACAAGAAATAGATTCTACAATTCACAGGTAATAGTAAACTAATATTAACTATTAACATAAATGAATAACTGAAAGAAAGAGTGGAGAACAATACCTTGAGTGGCTTGCTCAAGTAATTGTTCCCACTTAACTAAGAACAATATAACTAATAGATCTCACACATCTCATGAATTGAAATTCATTTATTGCAAAGGGTGAAGGATTACAAAAACTCTCACAAACTGGATTTAACCGTTTTGTAGAATCATGTTCAACTGGAAAATAACAGATAGTGCAAATTTTGCAAAACATTCAACTAACTAAACTACAGACTCAACCATCAATTATATACAAATTGAGGGAGTCTTTATTGAAAATAACTGTAACTAAAACTGAAATCATTAATTCCACTTCCAGATATCTAGAATGTGGTTTTAAGATCTGGACTTATTCAATCTATAATTGAAAAGAAAGAGAATCCTAAAGAAAAAAACTTCTACCAAACACATTATATTTAATCATACATCTATCTATGAAAGTTCCAAATCAAAGAAGACCTCTTCTTCAACGTTTATAATTGTCATGAAAGCATGTGCTACATCTTCATGAATTCATTCAACCAATAACTGCCACATTCAACTATTTCTACAACATCCTCTATTCCTAGTATTCAACGTTCTTTTTGCTACAAGTTCATCCTACAACAGTTGTGCATCATAGTTCCTCTTTTTCTGCAAACATGATAGTTCCATAGAATATGTACACAAGGATAACCATCATAGAATATGTACACAAGGATAACTATCATATTAAACCATAACTTTCCATCAACACTTCCATGCACATATTCATATAAACCACTTAATGCTAATATATTAAACTATAATTCCATCATCATACTTTTAGGTCTTAGGTCGGTATAATAGATACAAAAAGGATAATATAATATGGACTATAGTCGGAAAGTATGTTCAAAAGGTATCCTAAAGTCTAATAAAACCAACAGAAAATAAACTATTATTTGGACCTATCATTACCCCCAAACTTAACTTTTTGCTTGTCCTCAAGCAAAAATACTAAGGATCTTGATTATTCTATAGAGAGGTTTTTTGAGGTCCATAACCGTATTGGCTCTCAGTTGTTTTTTGGTTTGTCGTTGATGTCAAGAGTGGTTTGCTGATATAAGGATATATGTGATGATATGCTTGATGGATGTTGACAGGATGCATTCTCAGATTGGTTGATATATGATTTGTACTTAAATGTTACTGTTACAGGTCTTTGATTCAGGTCTTTGATATATTAGGTATATTCAACATGTATATTCAGGTTGACTTTAAATGATATATCAGTGCGTTGTCAATCTTAAGCTATTGCACTATTGTATTGTTTTAAGGAATTCATGAAGTTTTGACCTTATCATTAACGTCACAATATGAATATGGTGATATCAAAAAGCAGTGGTTGGTATATTGAATGGTTGTTTATAATTCAACATTCTTTGTTTCACCTTGATATACTCAGGGAACAACATTCAAAACAGGTTGGCCAATGCTTGGAATATTTTTGTGTCACTTATTTATGGGCTCTTGACACAATTACTTATATGTGCTTGACATATATGTGTCAACAATGTTAATGGGAATAGAACTCCATCTGTGGAATCATTATTCTCTATGATCTAAATTCTAAAAGATTTGAAGATCATGTCATTTTGCATATTTAACATGTGCAAGGTAATTGACATTTGTGTTTTTTTTTTACTATTAATCGACATGAAAATTATGGTTAACAAAGGAAATGACTTTCTCAAAAAGTCACTTGACTATGGAAGGTGATTGATACTATCATTTGGTTTTGATTGATGTCGACATTTTTAGCAAAGGATATTCTTTATGGAATATACTCGATTTCAAATGTTTATCAATATTGTTAACCTTGAAATTGATGAACTCCAAAAGATTATCAATTACTATTGATTTCGGTTTGAGATGATTATGTTGTTTGTAAAAACAATTTCATTATGCTTGATTAGGGTTTAGCCCTAGCTGCCGTGGTTTTCTGTGGTCTACAAATTCTTTGATTTTTTTAGTCGACATACTATGGATTTGAAAGCTAGCTCACTGTATGATCTTAGCTGACATATGGAATGTTTTGAGCTTGAGAAACTGTGCAAGTGCGGGTATTTGGAAAAAGAAACAACAATGGCAGTTGGCTTCACTCAGCTGGACGGTTATCAGGTTTTGAGACTTGTTTTTCAGTTTGGTTTTTCATCGAAAACAGGTATTATTTCTATTGAAAATTGTTTCTTGAAGCAAATGAGTAAAGGTAGTTAATGTTTTTTTAAGGCTCAGGCTATAACTGAAATAGTTTGTTAACTTTGTTAATTATGGTGATATTTGTAAGGATTATTTAGGTTTTTTTCATTTAACCCTAACCCGAGTTGGTTTACAGTTGTTGAAACTGCATTAAGAGATTATAAAATTGCAAAATTTTGTCAGTGACGGGGGCTTGAAGAGGAAAACAATAGACATACATTTTGTGAGAAATTTTTGAGATGTATTGATACAATGTTCAGTCTTGAAAATATTGAAAAGTGATTTTGTAATAGTGTTTACATTGAGAAGTATTTTGTAATTTTTTACAGTAATATCAGTTGATGTGTCAATTGGAGATGTTATCAGTCTTATATAATATTCTCCTATGTGCTTATTGAAAATCATTTTTCATAGTCTTCTATTAAGGCACTAGAAATGCTAATTTGCATTACTAGGGTATTGATGGAACACTATTTGGTTATCTACATTGGATTTTGTGGAGTTGGTGTTCCTATAACTTTGGAGTTGGTGCTCTTGTAACTTTGTAGTTGGTGCTCCTGTAAATTTGTGGAGTTGGTGCTCTTGAAACTTTGGAAGTTGGTGCTCTATCTGAATAAAGTGATATAATTTTTGAGTGGTTTTTATTCCCCAAGAGGGTTTTCAACTCAGGACATATAATGTGTTATGTGATGAGTCTTTGTGTGTTTTTCTTTCATGTCTATATCTTATTTTCATAAGTTATCAGATGCATTAATGTCTGTTATCATTTCTTATCTAGCAATGTGACAAGGGTGCAACCCAAGACACAAAAATTTACACACAAAACCAAAGAATAATTTTATTATTCAAAAAAATTATTTCTTACATGCAAAGGGTCACAAATCCTCAAGCTCTGCAATATATGCAAGCTACAGAAAATTACAGTCATTACAAAACCCCCTTTCGCAACATGCAAAGTTTTTTTCCTCAAAAAACTACAAAAATTAGAAAATCCCCCCCATAAATAGCTCCTTTTCCATTTTGGAGCCACACAACATTTGAATTATCATATTTTGCCGGTTTGGCGCCACAAATTACAATTTGAAATTTAAAATTTAAAACATCGTTTGAAAATTAGCACATTTTGAAAGTGTACCAACTTTTGGGAGCCATAACTTTTGATCCGGGACTCCGTTTTTCAAATTGTTTGAGCTGTCGGAAAGGTCTTGGAGTCAAGAACGTGCTCAAAATCCACTATGCTAATTTTGGAAAGTTTTCAGGCAATTTTGGGGCCGTTTAGTGCCTCAAAACTGATCTGGAAGGTTTTCAGGTGCATTTCTGGGAGACTGAAACTGCAATATCTTTCAAACCGGGAATGCTCTCGGCCTGATTCTTTTTCCAATCTTCTTATTTTTCTGTTTTGAATCCTCCCATATAATTTTTGTCCCCAAACACCTTCAAATTCCAATACTTACTAAAAATAGCAGTTGACCAAAAAAAGCATAAAAGAAAAACTGAAAGTGGGGATTTACATTATGATGAAAAGGGTATCTAGAAATGCAAAGACGTCTACAAAAGGCTAACCAAAGGAAACATAAATGGAATGCATATTTTTGGGTGATGTAAGATTGCCCTTACACCACTGGATGCTCTTGCATCAGACACTCAGGGTAATTTGAGAAGTGACCCCATCATGTCTTAGATGGTTGAGGAAAACCCAAATGATCAACCTCTACCTTAGACAACTAGGATGAGTCTTCCATAGGCCTTCCTGTCCACTTCACTAGATATTCTTCATATTTCCTATTTTTGGTACTCCTTCCCACACAATTATCCAGGATTGCTTGAATCTTCTCCTTCTCTAAAGTAGATGTTGGAATGCCACACTGTTCCATTATTGGCACTTCCTCTGCACCACCATCACAATAATCTGTCAGATCTAAAATGTTGAACATAGGGAAATGTTGACTTCATCCGACAACTCTACCTCATATGCATTCCCTGAATCATGCCTCTTCAAAATTTTAGAGGGACTGAACTTCTTCATCTTCAATTTGTTATAGGTTCCCACTAGAAAACTTTCTTTCCTTAAGTGGACCATCACTTCATCACCTACCTGAAACTCCTTATTCCTCCTCTTCTGATCTTCCTTATCCTTATATTGCATATTCATCTTATTAATATGTTCTCTTACCTCTTCATGTACATTCTTGATGTGCTTTGCAAAGTCTTTGGATTCGACACTAGTTTTCTTCTCTTGGTCCATCTTCCTCAATTCTGGAGCAGTTCTCAAACTACCTCCATACACAATTTGGAATGGTGATTTTCCCGTACTCCTATTGACATAATTATTGTAAGAAAATTATGCCAGGGGTAAGATCAGGTCCCATCCCTTGGGTTTATCTCCTACCAAACATCTCAGTAGGTTACCCAGACTTATGTTCACAACCTCAGTCTGCCCATTAGTTTGTGGATGGTGTGCAAAACTGAACTTCAACTCTGTCTTAAACTTTGTCCACAAGGTCCTCCAAAAGTATCCCACAAACTTGGTATCATGATCTGAGACTATAATCTTTGGCAGACCATGTAGCCTCACCACCTCTCTGAAGAACAAGTTAGTGATGTGGACTGCATCATGGGTCTTTCGGCATGGAATGAAATGCACCATCTTTGAAAATCTGTCAACTACCACAAACATTGAATCGTTCCCTCTTTGAATCCTTGGAAAACCAAGAACAAAGTCCATACTTATATCTTCCCAAGGCCTCTCTGGTATAGGTAAGGGCTGATACAACCCTATATTCTAGCTCACTCCCTTAGCCATTTGACACACCCTAAAACTCTACACAAAATTCTTCACATCCTATGACAATTGAGGCAAATAATAATGCTCATTGATAATGGAAATAGTCTTATCCCAAGCAAAATGTCCTTCCATTCCTCCACTGTGCTTCTCCTTTATCAGGTTCTCCCTCATGGAACTCCTCGGGATACATAATTGACTTCCTTTAAACAACATGCCATCCTGGATTATGAAATCCAACCACCTTGTCCTGTCAACTGTAACAGGCTCCTTGCAAGATTTCCAAGCCTCTGCAAAATCAGGATCCTCAGGGTACAATGTCTTGAGTTCATTGAACCCAACCACTTCAATCTGTATCTCATTCAATAATGTTTTCCTCCTACTTAAGGAATCTGCAACCCTATTCGACCTCCCACTCCTATGTCATAAAACAAAGGTATAGCTCTGTAAAAATTCTACCCATTTCATATGCCTCTGATTTAATTTTCCTTGACTATTCAGGTGCTGTAATGCTTGATGATCAGTAAACAAAACAAACTCCTTCGGCAACAGATAATATCTCCATTTCTTTAATGCTTGAACTATTGCATAAAATTCTTGATCATATACAAAGTACTTTCTCTTTGCATCATTTAACTTTTCACTAAAGTAGGCAATGGGCTTACCTTCTTGGCTCAACACTGCTCCAATGGCACAACCACTAGCATCACAATCCACCTGAAACACCTTATTGAAATACGAAAGGGATAAAACTATTTTCTCTGTCACTTTTTGCTTCAACAAATCAAAAATATTCGCTGCTCCAGTGCTCCACTTGAACTCTTTTCTATCCCCTCTCATTGTTTCAGTCAGGGGTGCACAAATACTACTTAAGTTTCTAATGAAATTTCTATAAAAACTGGCCAAACCATGGAAAGATCTCACCTCAGTAGCAGTTCTTGGGGTAGGCAATTCTAGAATAGCCTTCACCTTCTCTGGGTCCATCTTGAGACCTTCTGCCGAGACAACAAACCCCAAGTACACTAACTCCTTCAAAAAACTACACTTCTTCAAATTAATCAACAATTTCTCTTGTCTCAAATTTTTAAAGACTCTACAAATATGCATCAAATGCTCACCCAGTGACTTACTGAATATCAAAATATTATCTAAGTACACAATAAAAAAATTCCCCAAAAACTCTTTCAATACCTCGTTCATGAGCTGCATGAATGTGCTCAGTGCATTGGTTAGCCCAAAGGGCATGAATAACCACTCATACAGGCCCTCTTTGTTCTTGAAGGCGTTCTTCCATTCATCTCCCTCCCGAATCTGGATATGGTGATATCCTCTCTTTAGGTCAATCTTTGTGAAGTACTACGCTCCACTCAAACAGTCCATCAAGTCATCCATCCTTGGCAGGGGAAATTTGTATTTGATTGTTATCTTGTTTATGGCTTGGGAGTCTGCACATTCTCCACTCCCCATCCTTCTTTAGTGCTAGTACTGTAGGTACTACACATGGACTTAGACTTTCTCAAATCAAACCCTTTCTCAACAACTCCTGAACTTGTTTGTTCAACTCCTCATTTTCTGCAGGAGTCATTCTGTGAACTACCTTATTTGGAAAACTGGCTCCAGGGATCAAGTCAATCCAATGACTGATCTTCCTCACTAGTGGTAAACCCTCAGGTACATTATCAGAAACAATCTCTTGAAACTCACCCAATAACCCAGAAAATTCTATTGGCACATTCTCACTATCCTCTTTATCCCTTCTAGGAATCAATGCATAACACATACGCTCATGCTTCATGCCTTCTAAAAATTTCCTTCCATCAACATAGCAAACTCTAGCACTACTGCATACCTTTTCTTTGGCCTCCTTCAGGGGTTTCAGCTTATGGCAGACTCCATCCTTCATTAGGGAATAAGTGTTTGCATAGCCATCATGTATAGCTCACCTGTTGAACTGCCATGAACTCCCCAGCAACATGTGACATGCATCCATGGGGATGATATCATAGAGTACCTCATCACGATAGTTCCCAAATGTGAACTTCACCAGGCACTGCTCATTGAAAAAAACTTTGTGATCTTTTTGTAGCTAGGAAATCCAATACGGATGTGGATACCTTTCCCTCTTCAGCTATAGTTTTGCAACCATCTCTTCTGACACCAGATTATCAGTGCTCCCACTATTAATAATGACATCACAACATTTTCCTTCACATTTACACTTTGTGCGAAACAAATTCTTCCTCTGTTCTGGCTCCTTCTCTTCAATCACCAGGGATCTTCTCAGCACTAGGGATTCTCCCCTTTCAACATCATCTGAATGCTCAGATTGAGCCTTCTCATCTACATGTGCAACCCTTCCACAACCTTCTGACCTTTTGTCTATCCTTCCTTGGTGTTGAGGGAATTCATAGGCTCGATGCCCTTCTTCACCACACTAAAAAAAAGTACCTCTGAAACCACCTCTTCTGGATCCTTGTCCAGATCTACCTCGTCCTCTACCTCTTTGATCACCACTATTTTTATCACCAGGATGATAGAAATTATCACTCCTCTATTCTCGACTGGTACCCACATCTCCATTTTTCTTCTCATCCTCATTCTGGCTTCTAGAAGATCTTCCACCACCCTTTCCACTTTGGCCTCCTCGTCCTTTTTGCTTGTTATCAAATCTTTTGTTCAACTTCTCTTCAACTTTTAGAGCGAATTGGTACGCATCCTCAATGGTTGTCATTCTGACCAGGGTTAACTCCTCTTGAATACTCGATCGTAACCCATTAAGATAATGGGCTACCTTCTCCTTGTTGGCCTCTGCATGGCCTGTTCTAATGATCATGTTGTGAAAATATTCTGTGTATTCTTTCATAAATCTGCTTCCTTGCTTCAACCCTTGCAATTTCTTCAACAAATCTAACTCATAGTCTACTGGTATGAACTTCTTCTTCAATTTCTCCACCATATGATCCCAACTAGTGATCTTTCCTTTTGCTCTTCGATTTCTCTCCAACTAGACCTCTTTCCACCAAATATTTGCATGACCCTTCAGCTTTTTTTTTGCAAACTTAACCCGATCTGGGTCCTCTACTTCTTCATACTTGAAATACTCCTCAAGCTCGTTGATCCAGTCGATCAACTCTTCTAGGTCCAAACTTACAGAATAACTGGGGACTTCTATTCTGGGTCTCTTTCCGATCTTCAAAATGGCCCTAATTAGCCACATTTGATCTTGATCAATTTCTTATTCTTCCTCTTCTACATCTGAATCTTCCACCTCTTCTTCATCCTCACTTTCTTCTCTCTTTCTTGGGTTTAACCCTCTTCTCATTTGTTCCTGCAATGCATCAATTTGTCTCTGGAGGGCTCTAAAACCCTCAGCCGCTAATGGATCTCTTCCACCAACATTCCTACCACCTCTTCCACCACCATGCCTACTAGGCATCACTCTTGGAGGAATCTTGAATATCTCAAACCCACAACCATGGTCCTGGTGTAAACTACCTTATGATTGGCGATCTGTCCACACACTCAAGAAAACCTCACTCTTAAACCACCTGACGAGGGTGCAACCCAAGACACATAAATTTACACACAAAACCAGAGAATAATTTTATTATTCAAAAAATTTACTTCTTACATGCAGAAGATCACAAATCCTCAAGCTCTATAATACATGCAAGCTACAAAAAATTACAGTCACTACAGAACCCCCTTTCACAACATGCAAACTCTTTTTCCCCAAAAAGCTACAAAAATCAGAAAATCCCCCAATAAATAGCTCCTTTTCCATTTTGGAGCCAAACAAAATTTGAATTATCATATTTTGGCGGTTTGGCGCCACAAATTACAATTTGAAATTCAAAATTTAAAACATCATTCGAAAATTAGCACATTTTGAAAGTGTACCAACTTTTGGGAATCATAACTTTTGATTCGGGACTTTGCTTTTAGAACCGTTTGAACCATCAGAAAGGTCTCAGAGTCAAGAACGTGCTCAAAATTTTCTACGCTGATTTTGGAAAGTTTTCAGGCCATTTCGGGGCCGTTTAGTGCCTCAAACCTGATCTAGAAGGTTTTTAGGTGCATTTATGGGAGACTGAAACTATAATATCTTTCAAACTGGGAATGCTCTCAGCCTGATTCTTTTGCCAATATTCTTATTTTTCCATTCTGAATCCTCCCATATAATTTTTGTCCCCAAACACCTTCAAATTCCAATACTTGCTAAAAAATAGCAGTTGACTAGAAAAAACATAAAAACAAAATTGAAAGTGGGGATTTACATTATGACGAAAAGGGTATCTAGAAATGCAAAGACATTTACAAAAGACTAACCAAAGGAAACATAAATGGAATGCATATTTTTGGGTGATGCAAGATTTCCCTTACACCACTGGATGCTCTTGCATCACAATGTTAATGTAGTCTGTTGTTACAAGTATTTTCACAGTCATATGTTGCAAACTGGTTTAACAACTCATGTTTTGCATGTTACGGTGAAAAGTATTTAGTCTATCACTTCACATGATCTTTCATAGTTTCATAGTTCAAGGTTGGTATGTTTCAATCTGTCATAATGTACTGAAGCTCTCTATTGTTTCAATGCTTATCATATGTCATTTAGTTGCATAGTTGTTACAGTGTCTCATAAAGCCACATTGAAATCAGATGGTCTTAAGATGATTCAATGATGTTGGTCTTAATGTACATAGTCTTATGAGTTGCACCTGTTTTGTCATCATGCTTTGATTATGTTAGTCACATCTTTTGCAAGTGCAAGATATCTCACACAAGTTATATTGGCATAATCTGTCTTAAAGAACTGAGTCAATGTTGTCATATTTTTGTTTACCTCTTTCATGAATGCTTTCAAAGTAATTACTCTGCTCTGTCGAAAGGACATCTGAAATAAAAGTTTTTGTTGAAGTTTAAAAGGTTTGAATTTTTGGTTTGTCTATCATACACTGATTCACCCCCCCTCTTAGTGTCTATCCATATTCCAACAAGTGGTATCAGAGTATAGGGTCCTCATATAGGTCTAATCCACTTAGGATTGATTCTAGTTTTTGGAGTGTTCTGGTTAATATGGAAAAAATAGAAGGAATAAGGGAAAATGAAGTTCACAACAAAATAATAATCATCAAGCTCTACCTGAACTTAATATGAGGAGTAATGAAGAAGAGATCATAAATAGTAACTCTAAAATGATAGAATACCCTAGATCTGGAACACCTTAGTTTGAAGGTACAATTTTTTTTTTGTGGAAATATAGGATGTGTTGGTATGTGGTGACTGATCATGCTAAAATGTATAGCCCATGGTATATTGCACACCTCAACATGTATCCTTGCCAGGGTCCAGGGTCGAGTTGGGCCTCGAGCGGGGGTTCGGGGGCGGTAGCCCCCGAGAAAAATTTTCCTCCTACTTTTCGCTATCACCAAAAAGGAAAAAAAAAAGAAAAAAGAAAAATCCGACTTTGTAGAACCCAAAATCTAGAAGCTTCTAAGCTTGTTAAAAAGGGGTTCGGATGGGTGTTACAGTATGATGAAAAATGTGATTATTCACAAGATTGTAATAGGTTTTTGCACTGGATAATAAAATCATTGGATGGCTGCGGTTTGGTGGATGTAGCTCGGATTGGGTGAACCACGTTAAATTTTTTGTGTTATAATTTATCCTGTGTGTTATTAGTTTATCTGTTTATTACTTAAATATGCATTTAATTGTTAGATATCTGCCTTTCTAACCCTAACAAGTGGTATCAGAGTGGGTTGTGTTTTGATTATTGTCTATAGGAAGGTCTCACAATTGAGTGGGAGTAATGGCAAATGAGGGTAAGAATTTTGAGAAGTTTAATGGGCAGAACTATCAGTTATGGAAGATGCAGATGGAGGACTACCTCTATCAGAAGGATTTATGGTGGCCATTTGAAGGGAAAACCAAGAAACCCCAAGCAATGTCTGATGAGGACTGGGAGATTTTGGATAGAAAGGCTCTTGGCAGTATTCATTTATGCCTGGCACAATCAGTGGCATTCAATATTACAAAAGCAAAGACAACTCAAAAGTTGATGGAAACCCTGGTGAAGTTATATGAAAGCCTTCCGCCGAATAAGGTATTTCTTATGAAGCGCTTATTTAATATGAAAATGGTAGAAGGTGGGTCACATCGATCATTTAAATGAGTTTGATACGGCACACCAATTAACTTCTGTAAAAGTAAACTTTGATGAAGAAGTTAGGGCTCTTTTGATTCTGTGTTCTTTTCCGAAAAGCTAGAATAGCTTGGTAATGGTTGTTAGCAATTTTGTTTGTGGTTCAATACATTGAAATTTGATGATGTTGTTGGTGTTATTGTGAACGAGGAAATTCGTAGGAAAATCTCAGGTGGAACATCCACATCAGGAAGTGTTTTGAATGCAGAAAGTAGGGGTAGAACAAAGGAGAGAGGAAACAATTCCAGAAATCATGGGAAGTCATGAGGAAAATCAAAGGACAGAAGGTCCCAATCTAGAGACAAGAGGGATTGCTGAAACTGTGGTAAGCCGAGTCATTTAAAGAAAGATTGTTGGTCTCGAAAAAATAAAGGAGACAAAAAGGAAGGAAGTAAAGAGGAAAATGTGGTAAGTAATAAATCTGATGAGGATGCTTTGATTCTTTCCCTTGATAATGCTGATGATTCTTGGGTGTTAGATTCAGGGGCTTCGTTTCATGCTACCCCCCATAGAAGTTATTTTCTTGATTATGTCCAAGGGGATTTTGGGCTAGTTTATTTAGGAGATAACTAACCCTGTCAGATTGTTGGAAAGGGAAGAATAAAGATTAAGTTGCAGAATGGGAATCATTGGCTACTACATGAGGTAAGACATGTTCCAAAGTTAAGAAAAAAATTAATTTCAGCAAGGCAACTAGATGATGAAGGTTGTGTTGTTACATTTAGTGATAAAAATTGGAAGGTCACAAAGGGTGCCTTAGTAGTAGCAAAAGGTGTGAAAGTAGCCACCTTATATCTTTGTATGGGTCATACTGTTCCTTCTACTATAATTGTTACAAAAAAGGTCAATGTTCAGGAACAGTTGCTGCAGTTTAGCAGGTAGAAGATCATACAGTTGTTGTGGACTTTGAATCAACACTATGGCATAATATACTTGGGCATATGAGTGCAAAAGGTATGAAAGTACTTCATTCAAATAATGTTTTACCAGGTCTAAAATGTGTTAATATGGATTTCTGTGAAAATTGTGTGTATGGAAAGCAAAAGAGAGTAAGTTTTCTCAAGGATGGGAAGCAAAAGAAAGATGAGAAATCAGAGCTTGTGCATACGGATGTATGGGGACCAGGTCAGGTATCTTCTCTCGGTGGCTCTTTGTATTATGTTACATTCATTGATGATGCAACTAGGAAGGTATGGATTTATTTCCTGAGGCAGAAATCTGATGTATTTGAAACTTTTAAAAAATGGAGAAGCTTGGTTGAGAATGAGACGGGTAAAAAGATAAAATGTCTCAAATCTGATAATGGTGGTGAGTATTGCAGCAAAGAGTTTGAATATTATTGTTCCTCTAATGGTATTCGTAGGCAGAAAATGGTTCCAAGGACTCCACAAGAAAATGGAGTGGCTAAGCGCATGAATAGAACAATAATGGAGCGTGCATGGAATATGAGATTGCATGTTGGGCTGCCTTTAAAAATGTGGGCAGGGACTGTAAACACTGCTATTTATTTAATTAATAGAGGTCCCTCTAATCCTTTGGGTTGTGGTATTGCAGAGGAAGCATGGAAAGGTAAGAAGGTGAGTTATTCTTTTCTCACAATCTTCGGTTGTGAAGCATTTGCACATGTAGATTCTGAAAATAGAACCAAGATTGATGCAAAATCAAAGAAATGTATATTTGTTGGATATGGCATTGATGAATTTGGTTATAGGCTTTGAGATTTTTAAAATCAGAAAATTGTGAGAAGTAGGGATGTCATATTGAATGAGAAAGTTTTGTACAAAGACCTTTTGCTGCAGCATGAGAAGAAAGAAAATGATTATGCAGTGTTGGATGATATTCCAAACAATGATGTTTCAATGGTTCCTCATGCTAGGCAACAACAACAACAACAAATACCACAAACTCCTATTAGACGATCTTCAAGGATAAGTAGACCTCCAGAAAGATTCTCTCCCTCTTTGTATACTATTTTGTTAACTAATGCTGGTGAACCAAAATATTATGATGAAGCTATGCAGGTGGATACCAAGGCTCAGTGGGAGCATGGAATGGAATAAGAAATGGACTCCTTGCTAAAAAATCAAACTTGCGAATTATGCAAGTTGCCTGTAGGTAAAAAGGCTTTACCAAACAAATGGGTTTATAGGCTAAAAGAGGAGGATGGAGGTAAGAAGAGATTTAAAGCCAGATTAGTTGTAAAGGGATTTGCACAGAAAAAGGGTATTGATTTTGATGATATTTTTTCTCCAGTTGTTAAAATGATTTCTATTCATATTGTTTTAAGTATTGTGGCCACTGAAGATTTGCATTTAGAACAACTTGATGTTAAAACAACCTTTCTCCATGGTGATTTGGAAGAGGAAATATATATGGACCAACCACAAGGATTTGAGGTCAAAGGTAAGGAGAAACTAGTGTGCAGATTGAATAAAATTTTACATGGCTTGAAGCAAGCACCTCGACAATAGTACTTGAAATTTGATAGTTTTATGGCTGAGCAAGGCTACAACAGGTGTAATTCTGACCATTGTGTTTATTTTAAGAGGTTGGATAATGACAGCTACATTATTTTGTGTTTATATGTTGATGACATGCTTGTAGAAGGGCCTAACATGGATCACATAAGTGAGCTAAAACAACAGTTAGAAAAATATTTTGCTATGAAGGATTTGGGGGCAGCAAAACAAATCCTTGGTATGAAAATTTGTAGAGATAGGAAAAATAGAAAATTGTTTTTATCTCAGGCTAATTATGTTGAAAAGGTGTTGAGATTTCATATGGAGAATGCAAAAGGCCGGACACCTATGCCTAGTCAGCGATAAATTGATTAAGGATATGTGTCCAAAGACACAAGAGGAGGAAGAAAGTCCAAGGTACCATATGCTTCAGGGTAGGTAGTTTAATGTACCATGGTATGCACAAGACGGATATTGCACATTGCGTAGGAGTTTAGTAGGTATTTGAGTCATCCCGGAGTTGAGCATTGGAATGCAGTAAAATGGATTCTTAGGTACTTGAGAGGTACATCCAATAATTGTCTATGTTTTGGGGGCTCTAATATTGATTTAAAAGGCTATGTTGACTTAGATTTGGTAGGGGATATAGATGCAGTGAATTACCCTGAGGGGTTATGTATTCGGTTGGTGGGGACCCAACGGTGAGTTGGATACCTCTCCAATTGTAAAGGTGGTTGCTTTATCCCACCCTGAGAGGCGACAAAGGAGATGATATGGCTGTAATTTTTTATGGATGAGTTGGGCAAACAACAGGCTGGAAATTACTTGTTTACAGACAACCAAAGTGCTATACATCTTGCAAAGAATTCTGCTCTGCATTCTAAAACAAAACACATCTAGTTGAGATATCATTTCATTCAGTCAGTGTTGGAGGATGGGCAGACCGAAATTTGGACAAGATCCATACTCAGATTCAAGCTCAGTGGATATGTTTATGAAGGGAGTGACAAGGGAGAAGGCTGAGCTTTTCTCTTAGAAACTTCAATTGGGCTCAAGGTTGAATTCAGTATAGCGAGCATCGAGGTCAGTACTTATTTCCTAGTGGGAGTTGTAATTGCAGCAGTGTCGTCCAGGATCGGTCTCCAAGTGGGAGATTGTTGGTATGTGGTGACTGATCATGCTATACTGTATAGCCCATGGTATACTGCACACCCTGACATGTATCCTTATCGGGGTCCGGGGGTGGTAGCCCCTGAAAAGCGGGGGTTCGGGGGTGACAACCCCCGAGAAAAAATTTCCTCCTAATTTTTTGCGTCATCACCGAAAAAGGAAAAAATTAATGAAAAAAGAAAAATCCGACTTTGCAGAACCCAAAATATGGAAGCTTCTAAGCTTGTTAAAAAGGGGTTTGGATGGGTGTTACAGTATGATGAAAAATGCGTTATTCGCAAGATTGTAATAGGTTTTTGCACTGGATAATAAAATCATTGGATGGTTGCGGTTTGGTGGATGTAGCTTGGATTGGGTGAACCATGTTAAATTCTCTATGTTATAATTTATCCTGTGTGTTATTAGTTTCTCTGTTTATTACTTAAATCTGCATTTAATTGTTAGATATATGCCTTTCTAACCCTAACAAGATGGAAACTTACTTATCTTCTTTAGGGTTTGATGTGTGGGTAGTAGTAGAAAGAGGTTGCACTACATCTGCAACATCTCCTTCCACACCTGAGGAGAAGAAAACTCTTGAATTCAATACCAGAGCTATAAATGTTATTTTTAATAGCCTTCCAAATAAATTTATTGCAAAAGTTATTCATTATAGTAGTGCAAAGGAAATTTGGGACAAGTTGATTGCAATGAATCAGAATGGTGAATTGCAAGAGGAGATATCTTTGGGTACTGAGATAAGTTGTGCAACATCTAAAAGTGAAGAAGGTGTAAACCTTCATAGTATTGAAAATGATCTAACTAAATCCAAATAAATTATCAATGAACATTCAAATGATCAAGAAACTAGTGTAGAAGTAGATCAATTTTTGGGTGAAGTAAATTTTGAATAGGAATATGATGAACAAGAAAGTGAGGTGATTTGGAAGGTGAAATCCTATGTGCTTTAGATATAATTAAGTAGCTTAGAAGAGAAAACTAGAATTTTAAAAGACAAATTCAACAAGAAAAAATTATTACAGAAAAAATAAGCTCAAATCTTGTGGAAGCTAAGTTACAAGTTGAAGAAGCTAGAAAGTTTGAGGAAGAAGTTAAAATCCAACTTAAGGTAAAAGAAAAGAGTATAGAAAAACTTGAGTGGCAATTGGTTTTACTGAGGAACATTGATAAAGCATCAAAGTAGTTAAGTGATGAGAAAATTAATGAGAATGGCTCTATGTCTTTGGATAAAATTATTGGTGCATAGAAAGCTCCAAGTGACAAAGGTGGTCTAGGATTAGAGGAAGGGCAATGCTCTAAGGTTAGAAAAACACCTAAAACAAAGGTAGATTTAAGATTTCATGCTTTTGACCTTGAAACTACAAGAAACAAACAAAACAAGGATATAAATAGAGGAGGAAGGAATATAACAAACAGATTCACAGGATCTCCCTCTACTTGGCAAGGTAAATTGATGAGGTATAATTGTTCTTTTCAGGCTATTGTTATTCTTGTTTTGAATATGGTCACAGAGCATCTGAATGTTGGATTAAAGTGAAGAAAAATGATTGGAAAAGGAACTATGGTGTTGTCACATGCTTCGGGTGTAGTCAGTCAGGTCATATTGCAAGAAATTGTTATAAATTGTTTCTAAAAGATGATGTAGGAGAGTGCAAATCTTCAGTTATTTGCTTTAGGTGTAATGAATTTTTTCATAAAGCAAGGTTTTGCAAAGAGAAATCATCTAGAAATGAATCTCTAAGAATCTGGAGAAGGAAGGAAGAAAAGGAGAAGGAAGGACTTAGTCTTGTGCATGATGCATAAGGATCTTCCCTTAGCATTTAATGGCTGTTTGGTTTTATGGGGAGTAATCCAAAGTTTTATTTTCTATCCCCAAGGAGTCTTAGAATGCAGTGGAACAAGTTTTTTCATTAAGTTTTGGTGACAGTTTATGGAAGCATTGCTAGCTACTTTCTCTGTGATTTTTGCTGCAGTGATTTGATGAATTTTTGGTACATGATTGACATTATACATAATAGTATCCTTCCTGACCATATATGCTTTAATTATTTTCATGCAAGTCACAATTGGATCTCAGGGTATCAAGAATGTCATTATGTTTTGATAGTATGACTTTGGAATAGGTACTGTGGTTTGTGCAACAATCATCATAACAATAGTTTTATGATTCTTATTGGCTATGTATTCATTACACTTTGATATGTCATTGTACACAATATTCAAAATTAGGAAGTAAGTTTCATTTCATTTGACAGTGTGAAAGTTTCATTTCTTGGAATGCATTCTTCAGTAACAGGATCATAACAGGACCAGGTGTGAGGGTTTTGGAAGACTTAGCTAATGTTCTCAATAAGTTGCATTATTTTCAGTAGTCAAAGTATAGTAGCCTATTTTCCACAGTGACAATGCTTTATTTTTGGATGACGTTATGTGGTTCTCAGTCCTAGTAATGTTTTGTTGGCGATTTCAAGGTTGAATGCATGATAATTGAAGGTTGTAGTAAAGGAACACAAATTTTATGATTGCGCCTTTCCTAAAATGCATATCAGTTAGAGGAAGCACGTCATCCATTGTCAATTTATGTCAAAAGTGGTACTATGATGAAGTCATAAGCAGGTGCAATTTTAATAGATATTGATGCAATAGTAAAGAAACTTGCTTTGCTTAGTAAAATGATAATGTAAAAAGAATGCACAAAACTCTAATTTTCTTGATGAATTTCAATGGTATCAAGTCACAAGTATATTTTATTTGGTAGTATTCATGGTTTTTCTTTATGGTTCAAAAGCTAAGTTATTTGACAGCTCAGAGTTGCTTAATACATTCCAAATTACTTGATCTTGTGCTGATTCTGAAGGATAGTTGTCAGGATGATTGGTGATATATGGTCTAGTGGTGGTGCTCGTATGAAAAGATAAAATGAGCAAGTGACAACTTCATGATATTATTGGTTCAAAAATACCTATTAGACTCAATGTTATGCCTTTTCCTAATTTTCATACCACACTTCCAAGCTTTCCAAGGGCTAGTTAGTATAGGTTGCAATATTAATGTCTGACAGTTTTTGCTAAACAATGATTACTCAGACTGTATTCAGTGAACAACATTTGAATTTGAGCAAGTTTCAATACTTAACCTTGTGAACATGCATTTATTTTTCCCTGTCTAGGCAGCGATAAAATTCTTCACAGTGTGCATTTCCAAAGGATCTAGATGTGAGTTTGGTGTTCTTGGACAGAGTTGTGACTATTGAGTAGTAGGTGTCAATTTTTTTTTCTTTTTTGGAGTAAGAAGGAATTTGACACCAGTGCTTGTCAAGATAATGATCAACTTGTTTATGATTATGAATCTCTTTCTAATACTTTGAAAATGATGTGATCTTGTTTATGCTTGTGATATCCATGCCAAGTAAGTAACAAAGGAGGAGCAATGATAATTGGTAAGAGTATCTTGAGATTTTTTTTCTCACAATGTGCTTTAAGCTTGTGTAGATTCTTGTGACATTGTGATAGATGTTGAACAGTATCATGTTTTATGATAGTACCATGCTAGAAAGAGATTTGCTTTGTTATCTCAAATAGGGGGAGAAGCTCAAAATAATTTTGATGTTGTAGATGCTACCTTGCAAATGAAAAAAATTCTTTAGAAGTGCATAGTTGATGCCTTAGTACATGGTCATTCATGCTGGTAACATTGTTTATATAGTTGATATTTGGTGCAAATAGGTTCTTTGATTGTTGTGGATGCAAAGATATTGTGATTTCTCATGAGATTAACACAAGGAGATATATGACATAGAGTTATTTGATTATGACTAAAGTAATGATATGTTGATAGTCTTTGATTCTTGATTTCTACTTTTAGATGAATATGTGTTGGTTGGACTCTCAGTTGTTTATCTTCATGGCATCTCCCATTCTCCTCTTTCATTCTTTGTCATTGAGGCAAAAAGGGGGATAGAAAGTATGTGTTTTACCATCAAGGACAAAGGGGGAGTTTTTTGGCTCTCAGTTGTTTTTTGGTTTGTCCTTGATGTCAAAAGTGGTTCGTTGATATAAGGATATATGTGATGATATGCTTGATGGATGTTGGCAGGATGCATTCTCAGATTGGTTGATATATGATTTGTAGTTACATGTTACTATTACAGGTCTTTGATTCAGATCTTTGATATATTAGGTATATTCAGGTTGACTTTAAATGTTATATTAGTGCATTGTCAATCTTAAGCTATTGCACTATTGTATTGTTTTAAGGCATTCATGAAGTTTCAACCTAATCATTAACATCACAATATGAATATGGTGATATCAAAAAGTAGTGGTTGGTATATTGAATGGTTGTTTATAATTCAACATTCTTTGTTTCACCTTGATATACTTAGGGAACAACATTCAAAATAGGTTGGCCAATGCTTGGCATATTTTTGTGTCACTTATTTATGGGGTCTTGACGCAATTATTTATATGTGCTTGAAATATATGTGTCAACAATGTTAATGGGAATAGAACTCCATCAGTGGAATCATTATTCTCTATGATCTAAATTCTAGAAGCTTTGAAGGTCATGTCATTTTGCATATTTAACATGTGCAAGGTAATCGACATTTGTGTTTTTTTTTTACTATTAATTGACATGACAATTATGGTTAACAAAGGAAATGCCTTTCTGAAAAAGTCACTTGACTATGGAAGGTGATCAACATTATTGATACTATCATTTGGTTTTGATTGATGTCGGAATTTTTAGCAAAGGATATTCTTTACAAAATATACTAGATTTCAAATGTTTATCAATGATTGTTAACCTTGAAAGTGATGGACTCCAAAAGATTATCAATTACTATTGAGTTCAGTTTGAAATGATTATGCTATTTGTAAAAACCATTTCATTATGCTTGATTAGGGTTTAACCCTAGCCGTCATGGTTTTCTATGGTCTGCAAATTCCTTGATTTCTTCAACTGACATACTATGGATTTGAAAGCTAGCTCACTGTATGAGCTTAGCCGAAATATGGAATGTTTTGAGCTTGAGAAACTGTGTAAGTGCGGGTATTTGGAAAAATAAATGACAATGGCAGTTGGCTTCACTTAGTTGGACAGTTATCAGGTTTTGAGACTTGTCTTTCAATTTGGTTTTTCATTGAAAACAAGTATTATTTTTGTTCAAATTATTTTCTTGAAGCAAATGAGTAAAGGAAGTTAATGTTTTTTTTAAGGCTCAGGCTATAACTAAAATAGTTTGTTAACTTTGTTAAATGTGGTGATATTTGTAAGGATTATTTAGGTTTTTTTCATTTAACCCTAACCTGAGTTGGTTTACAGTTGTTGAAACTGCATTTAGTGATTATAAAATGAAAACATTTTGTTAGTGATGGTGGCTTGAAGAGGAAAACAAGAGACATACATTTTGTGAGAAATTTTTGAGATGTATTGATATAATGTTCAGTCTTGAAAATCTTGAAAAGTGATTTTGTAACAATGTTTACATTGAGAACTATTTTGTAATCTGTTACAGTAATATCAGTTGATGTGTCAATTGGAGATGTTATTAGTCTTATATAACATTATCTTGTGTGCTTATTGAAAATCATTTTTCACAGTCTTCTATTAAGGCACTAGAAATGCTAATTTGCATTATTAGAGTATTGATGGAACACTATTTGGTTATATACATTGGATTTTGTGGAGTTGGTTCTCCTATAAATTTATGGAGTTTGCACTCTTAAAACTTTGGAAGTTGGTGCTCCTGTAAATTTATGGAGTTGGCGCTCTATCAGAATAAAGTGATATAATTTTCAAGTGGTTTTTATTCCCCAAGAGGGTTTTCCACTCAGGACATATAGTGTGTTATGTGACGAGTCTTTGTTTGATTGTCTTTCATGTCTATATCTTATTTTCATAAGTTATCAGATGCATTAATGTCTATTATCATTTCTTATCCAACAATGTTAATGTAGTCTGTTGTTACAAGTATTTTCACAGTCATATGTTGCAAACTGGTTTAACAGCTCATGTTTTGCATGTTATGGTGAAAAGTCTTTAGTTTATCACTTCACATGTTCTTTCATAGTTTCATAGTTCAAGGTTGGTATGTTTCAATTTTTCATAATGTACTGAAGCTATCTGTTGTTTCAATGCTTATCATATGTCATTTAGTTGCATAGTTGTTATAGTGTCTCATAAAGCCAAATTGAAATCAGATGGTCTTAAGATGATTCAATGATGTTGGTCTTCATGTACACAATCTTATGAGTTGCACCTATTTTTTCATCATGCTTTGATTATGTTAGTCACATCTTTTGAAAGTGCAAGATATTTCACACAAGTTATATTGGTATAAGTTGTCTAAAAGAACTGAGTCAATGTTGTTATATTTTTGTTTACCTCTTTCATGAACGCTTTCAAAGTAATTACTTTGCTCTATCGAAATGGCATCTGAACTAAAAGTTTTTGTTAAAGTTTAAAAGGTTTGAATTTTTGGTCTTTCTATCAGACACTGATTCACCCCCCCCTCTCAGTGTCTATCCATACTCCAACAAACCGTACTAACACCCTGATCCTGTTGAAGATGGAAACCTTGATATGCTAAAAGTCTCCTCATCTTGATAGCTTCTTCCCTCTCCAATTCATCACCCTTATTTCCAATCCAATATGGAATCAGACAAAGGAGAATGGGTGGCTGAAATGTAAGGGGTATCCAATGAAGTCCTTTGTTAATACGAATTTCCATGTATTTTTTAACCCTCTAGAGCATAGCAGTAAAGTTATACATAGAATGTGGCTCCTTTTTATGCAATTCAAGAGTTAGTTCATTCCACTAGTTTCTTACATACTTATAACACTACTGTACAATTCCTACAACTAGCATTTTCATCCTTTCATAGTCTTCTTTCCTGAGTTTCATTATCGTCTTACCAACTCCCTTGTGCCCAAGAAGTCGTATCCACTCATTAATAATTGGCTTTGAATCCCTAGCCACTTTCCTTACTAGAAGTGCAATATATTTTTCTTTTTCACGATACTCTTCCATGATTTCTCCTCTAAGTTGTTCATTCCTATAATAAGAGGCAAGGTCTCTAACTTGAAGATCCACAACAAACATTAAGGGGTTCCATTTTTGTTTCATCAGGAATCACATAACTGTACAAATACAATTCACACAATTGATCCTGGTCCTCTATTGCAGAAGCTTTAAAAATTTCAAGAAACTCATTTGGTTGACTCATAGCAGTTGATTGTTTACTAACCAATATATTAGACTGGAAACACAAATACCTCTCCCGTAGGAATAATGCATAAGTTTTGGGCGGAGGTCTGCATTTCACAATTTGTGCAGCTTTATCTGCTACTTCCATTCAAACTGCTGACTTATTTAATTCCATATCCTCATTTTCCAATTCCTATATATACTCATCCTTTTCCTTCTTCCATTTCCCTTTTTCTCCTTCAAACTTATTGGTTACACTCCACAATTGGTAACCTAGAGAAAAAGTTTTATGATGACCAAGAGTCCTAAGAGAAGGGGGATTTTCACTTGGAACAACAAGTTCCTTATCCCCTATTTTAGTATCAGCCAACTTAGCACCATGACCATGCAATTGCAATTTTTCCTCCATTTATTTTATTTTAACTTCTCTCTCTTTTTACTTGTGTTCATAATTTTTCACCAACTCCTCTAGATGTTTGATTCTCTCCATTGCTTCCTAGAGTTCTTGCCTTACATTCCTTTCTTCAAGATAAGCTTCTTCTCCACCTTCAAATTGTTCATTTCATCCTTTAGATTCACCATATGTGGGGCTATCTAGAGCTTCTCTCCTTAATTTATTTTCAATAAATGGATCCTATGACTTAGAATTAGAAGTTATTAGTATATTCTTTCTCCTTTTCATAGGTGCATTCATATCACCAGGGTCATTCTTACCTTGCTCAAAATCAGACTCCATAATTGCAACATTCTCCTACTTTTGTTCCTCCTGGCATTGATTTTCCTGGAGATGTTCTTTGTTCTCCTTTTCTCGCTTAGGTTCTCCTATACCTTCCTTTGCAATATGTTGTTGCCTGATTCAGCCAGAATGTATGGGCATAAGTATCTTTTTTTCAATTTTCTTCTCCTTTTTAGCACTCTTCTTCTTTTCTTGAACAACCCTCTTCCTTTTTGGATCCTCTTCTTTTGGTGTAGAGGGTGTGGAAGTAGTGGACACACTACTTCTCTTCCTTTTAGACTTCTGTGGATTTGAAGAAGAAGGTAACTCTTTACTTTTAGGTGGCCCTAATTTTGGTTCTTCAGGTTCTGCATGTTTGTTTTAGCTGCAGGTAGGTGAGTCCATAGGTGAACTATGAGGGTTTTCACTTCTAGGCTCATTCTGGGGTTCATCTTGAATTCCCACATTTTCAGGCATTACCAACAAACTATTAATATCATTATACTCCTCAGCCCTAAAATATTCCCACCTTACTTGTGGGTATTGAATCCTTAGACTTCTTTTTATCAAAATAGTAACCAAACAATGGTGGGAAAGAGAAGTATTAGATTGTCTCCTTTGATACTTTGAAGCCATTCTTTTCAACATGTGGCATAAAAATTTGGGTACATTAACTATCTGTTATGCTTTAGATGAGTTAATAGCTTGAAATGGATGGTATACAATAGATTTTTCCTTCCATCACATGATGTAATATATCTAATAATATAAGAAGCACACCTTCCCCTTAACCAGTGAAGAGACATTATTTTCATACCTTGTGCCGAGGAATCCAATTCTTCACCTCTTATGTAGAATTCTTCTCGAGTGGCGATTACATCAGCCTGACCTAGAAATTTAGCTCCCGTCCTTGGCAATCTAGTTACTTGAGCAATAGCAGCTTTGAAAGCATCCACAGAAAGTCCTTTTACCACAACTTCATCATACTAAAGAGTTTCCACAAGTCTTTTTGTTAAATCATCACTAAACTCAATCAACTTCAGGAAATAATCAAGCCATCCAACTATTGTAAATATAGGAAGAATAGTTGCATCTTTCAAAATTTGTTGATGAGCCGTCAACTCTCTCCTAATAACATCTCCTCCCATCTTGGTTCACTTACTCCTCGAAATACCAAATCAACTCAAAAACTCAACTCAATCTCTACCAACCACCCTCAATTGTACTTATGACTCCAAAAACATTATTTTCCAAAGGTATACTTGCTACCATACCAGATTATAACCACATGCCCCTCTTCAAATTTAGCTCAATAGAAACCAAACTAAGGTTCTTTTAATTTTGACAGGGTTTCAAGTTCTTAAGAATCACAAAAATGGCAGCAACAGAAATAGAAATAAAGACACAACTCAAGGCTTTGCATGTCATGATTACTTTAATTCAATTTGGGGTGGCTAACTCAAAAAATGTGGTGAAAAGACAGTTTAAGTGTACCCCCCAAATAAAGATGTGAAGTGACCTCACTTCATGGTGGTGACTTGGATGTGAAATAAATGTGAGTTGATGGAATTAAATAATTTAATAATTCACATACGTGGAAATGAAGTTAAAGTGCATAAATTTTTTAAAGAAAGTTTGCATAATCATAATAATTTTCCTTAAGTACACTTGTGCGAAAGTAACAACCAATGGCGCATGAAACCTGAAAGAATATATACTGCGATGGATTTTATTGTACGAATATTAAATGCAAGCTAATAAGTATTGTGGATGGAAAGCAGGTACAGTTAGATAGGTGTAAGTCGATGATGTGATAGTGAAAAGGTTGGAAGTGTACGCGGGCGATAAAATAATTATGCTACAAGTGTTAAGTGGAATAGGTGGGTATAATGGGAATGAGTGGTGATAACCTTGCAATAAATATGACTCCTTTGAAATAAAATATTCTTTTAAGCTTCTCGAAGTGTGCTATGGGCTCCTATAGTGACAGGTCCCAAACATCTCATAGATAATGTGAAGCTACAGATCCCGTCAACATTAGGTTCCTTTGTAATATGTTGAATAGGTCCCATGTAAAGATAGTTGTAGTGTTTCATAACCGTGCAATGTGTACAGATTTATTGTGTTGTGCGTGCATGTGGTAAAGAATTGAAAATTAGGTCAAGGTAACCTCAGGGGCTGAGTTATGTAACTCAACCACTATGTTATCAGACGTGCTTGGATTGTCCTTCAGAATAGATGTAAGACTCAAGGAATTAGATTCAGTTTTAGTCTCACTGTGTGCACCATATCATTGTATGAGTGAAAAGATGAAATCATCATGCTACACTGGATTCTTATATAACTTTAGTCTATGTCCATTGATAAGAAGGGAGAAGTGGACTGCATCATTAGTATGCAGTTGGACTACCCCATTTGGATAAACATTACTTATTTCATAAGGACCTAGCCACCTAGACTGAAATTTTCCCTTGAAATCCATATATCTTGAATCATACAATAGAGCCCAATCTCCTTAATTTTTTTTGTCTTGAAAAAACTAATTATGCCACTTTATGTGTTGTTGTTGCATTACTTCTGTATGATGAATTTCTTCCATTCAGATTTCATCTAACCCATTCAAGGAGTGCAACCTTTCCTTTTGTGCCTTTGTTAAATCCATGCCTAAGTCCATTGCTATCCTGAGAGTTTTATACTCAAATTCTATAGGAAGTACTGTTGTTTTTCGATAGGCCAACTCATATGGAGTAAACCCTATTATTGTTTTCCATGTAGTCTTGTATTTCCCAGATAGCTTCTGGTAATTTGGATACCCAATCTCTTCTATGCAGTTGCACTTCCTTTGTCAAGATATTTTCAATCTCCCTATTGGTAACCTCAACCTATCCATTAGCTTGAGGATGATATGGGGTAGAATTCTTGTGCCTGGTCTGATATTCTTCCATAAACTTTGTAATAAGGTCTAATGTGAACTGTGGTCCTTGATTAGTCACGATTTCTTTTGGCACACCATATCTAGTGAATATATCCTCATATAAAAACTTTCTAATGTTTCCATCCTTAGAAAACTGTAATGCTTTTACTTCAACCCATTTGGTTAAGTAATCTATGCATACCAATATGTATTCTTTATTATTTGAACTAGGAGAGATAGCTCCAATAAAATCTATCCCCCATTTGTCAAAAGGAGCTAAAGCCAACTAGGGTTGTAAGGGAATTTCATTAGATCTTGTAGGTCTGCCCATCCTCTGACAGTGGTCACAACTTCTAGTATATTTAATAGAGTCCTTATGTAATGTTTGACAATAATATCTTGTTTTCAAAATATTGAAAGTTGTCCTTTTGTTCAGAAGGTCCCTTTTGTAGGTGAAGAAGATGATGGTGATGATGAAGTTGATGTTGCAAGTATGATCAAGTTTGGTGGTGTTGTCATTAATATTTTCATTGATTTCAACATCGTTCAAAATGTTGTATATTATGCATGTATAGTTGAAATGTTGTTGAGATGTTGTGAGTACATGGAGCTATCCTTATGATGTTGTAGATGTGCTGAAATAATGAGTTTCCAAGTGCTTTTGAGAAAATTAATAAAGAAAGAAGTCAAAGTTATGTGTATGTTTAGAATGTGCTCTAATATGTGCTCCATGTTTCTTTGATGTTGATCCTATGCTTGTGCGGATCTAAAGGGTTGTTTTTGGGGATCTGGTGGTGTCATTTCCTAACTTTTAGCTTCTGGTTTGATGGAGTGTGAAAGTTGTGTTCACCGATGTGTGAACTTGTTTGGCAGAGTTGCTTGTCTATGGACTGGGAGAAATGATTCTTCTCCGTAATCCTCCACTAATTTGTTTCAAGTCTTTCAGATCTGGAATATGCCTTGTAATAATTTTCTCTAGGTTCTGGAAAAGATGTTCATGGTTTGGTGTTCTGGAAGATGAGTTTCAGAGTTGTTGTATGTGTTTGCACGGTCTGGATGGACTGATGGAAGATGTTTTGTGTTCGAAAGTTGTTGCTCTTGATGTGGATGTATCTAAAGGCATCTGAGATGTGTTCTCATGCATGATAAAGCATGTTATGTCATCCACATGTTATCTTCTTTTTGGAAAGCGTGTACTCCAATGTTCATTTGTGTTTTCATTAGGTTTGGCCGACTTGGTGTTTACACTTCATTTGAAGAATTAAAAATTTAATTAAGGAAGTGTGTGGTTGATCTGAAATGTTGCTTTTGGTCTTGATTAAAATTTTTAATTGGTCCACTCATTTCTTTCCACAGTGGGAATGTTGAGTTTTCCGACCTAATTTGAATTTATGAAATGAAGCGTATGTGGCCAACCTTAGAGAAAGTTTCTAGGGACAAAGTTTCTAGGGTTGAAGATGGTATAAATGCAAGTCGATTTGTGAAATATTAAAACATACAAAGTAATGAAGTAATCCACAAGTGAAGAGTAGAGTTGTGCGAAAGTGAGTTGAGATAGCAGTACTTCATTGTGTTAGATTCTGAAAAGCAGTGAGTTGAAGGTTTCTGGAATCCTCTAATCAAGGTTGCGAATGTGTGAATTTTTTTGTGGTGGATCTTTCTGTTATCTTTTGTATCTGTAGGCAGTGATCCTCCCTGTTGGACAGTGAGTCCTTTCTATAGGCAGTGAGCCTTTGTATTCAGGTCGTGATCCTTTCGTAGTGAGCCTCTTGTATTCATTTTTGCTATTACTTTATATTGTGAGTTAACCCTCACCGTGGTTTTTCCCTTATTGGGTTTTCCACGTAAAATTTGGTGTTCATTATGTTGATCTTGCTTTATGTTATCTACATTTCATGTTCATACTTAATAACAAAATAGTGTGGTTTTGAAGTTGATAAGTGCTTGAAGTTTTGTATTTGAATTTGGTGACAACTGATTCACCCCACCTCTCAGTTGTCTTGTTCCTTTTTAACAATTGGTATCAGAGCTTTGGTTCCTTGTTGTAGAGCTTAATCTCTTAAGGTAGATCCAATGGCGCATAAGTTGGAAATCCCTATGTTCAATGGATCTGATTATAGTGATTGAAAAGTGTAGATGAGAGGATATATTATCTCTTTTGGTTACAATACCTGGAAGGTTGTTGAGATGAAGTATATTGCACCGGCGAGTGGTCCTATACTATAGATGAGGTTTCTTCTTATGAGGAGAATGAAAAAGTGAGGTACGTTATTTACAATGCTTTATCCAAGACTAATTGAACAAAAGTTATTTCTTTGGGAACTACTTATGAAGTTTGGTAGTTGGAAGATCTTTATGAAGGAAATGATAGAGTGAAATTGACAAAGAAGCTAACGGAAAATCATAGATATGAGAATTTGAAAATAGAAGAAGGAGAAGATATTGCAAGCTATTTCCAGAGGGTTGATCTAGGAGTGAATGAAGTTAGGAATCAAGGGGGTGATCTATTTGATGAAGATATAATTGAGAAGATTCTAATGACCCTACTAGAGTGTTACAGTGACAAGGTTTCAATTATTAAGGAAAAATATGATCCTAAGAAATATACTAAAGAACAACTATTTGGCACCTTGACTGCATTTGAGATGAGAAAGTTTGGAAAGGAGGAAAAGTCAAAAACAACATTTAAAGCTACAAAGATTGATGATGATCCGGATAGTGATGGTTCAGATGAGTTGGAAGCGAACTTTACAAGGAAGTTGAAGAAAGGTACTGATAAGTATAAAGGTATGTTTCCATTTAAATGTTTTAGTTGTGGTAATATTGGTCATTATGCTTCAAGATGTCCGAATAGAGCTGTACATTAGAAGAACAAAGATCATAAAGGTAGAAAGGATAAGAAATACAAAAAAATGTACTATGTTAGAGAAGAAGTTGGAATCTTTGATGGTGAATCTGATTATAAGGGTGATGATAGTGAATTATTTTTCTTAGCTTTGGAGAATAAAACTATTTCTACTAACCTTGGAAAATGTGCAAGAAAAAGTGATTCAGAGAATAAGAAGGATGAGATGGAAGGTACTTTGGTCACCGCCTTTCATGCTAGATAGGATGAAGACTATTGGTTGATTGAAAGTGGATGTTCTAATCACATGACCAGAGATAAACGTAAGTTCACTAAATTTGAAAAGTATGATGGTGGTTTGGTCATGTTTGGTGATGATTCTGGAGAAAAGATTGTTCAGAAAGGTACAATTAGTTTTGATGGAATACACAAAATTGATGATGTATATTATGTAAAGGGCCTAAGGCATAACCTTTTGAGTGTTGGAAAAATGTGTAACAAAGGTTTCAAACTTGTGTTTTAGGATAATACATGTGAGATTAGAAAAGGATCTAGAGCTTTGGTTGTTGCAGGAAGGAGAACTCATGGAAACATCTATCAGCTTAAGGGTGTTGACGGTCAGTGCTTTGTATCTCAAGTTAATGAAAGTTGGCTATGCAACCGAAGAATGGGACATGCAAAATTTGATAATCTAGTTAGGATTAGTTCAAGAGATGTTGTCTGAGGTCTGCCTAAAATCATAAAGCCTGGTAATATTGTTTGAAAAAGTTGTCAGTTAGGGAAACAAACAAGATGTAGTTTTAAAGGAAAAGAGCAAACTACTATTGGAATGTTGGAATTAATTCATACAGATATGTGGTCCTACTAGAACAAGAAGCCTAGATGATGACAGGTATTTCATGCTCCTTATTGATGATTATTCTCGAATGACATGGGTTGCATTTCTTAGAGAGAAGATTTAAGCCCTGGATAGGTTTAAAGTGTTTAAAGCAAGAGTGGTATAAAGTGTTCAAAGCAAGAGTAGAAAATGAAGTGAACTTAAGAATCAAATGTTTGAGATTTGATAGAGGTGGAGAATTCACTTCTAGTGAGTTTAATGCATTTTGTGAAGAGCATGGAATAAAGAGACACTTTTCTACTCCTAGAACCCCTGAACATAATGGAGTAGTTGAGAGAAAGAACCAAACTATACAGGAAGCTACAAGAACCATGATGAAAGTGTATACACCTAAAAATGGTCATCACCTTTAATTAATTAAATACTAGCTATTTGATTAACATTCCAACTACGTATAAATAAATCCTCAATTTATTTATATTGTTCACCCTTTAATTCTCCAAATCTAAAACATATTCTTCTAAATTAATTAAATAAACAAGGTTCCCTAAAAAAAATTTATTTAATTAATCTTCACTAAATCCAATTAGGAATTAGAGCACATTTCTACAAATTTTTGTGCCACCTCACCAAGGTCACATGAAAATAAATAACTCTAATTTTTAATTAGAATTATCTTCAACTCATTTCAAAAAGCACATGGCTCATTTCCTCCCACACTTGCGCAAACTTTGGAGCACATGACTTATTCTTCCCACACTTCCACCAATTTTGGAAGCACATGGTCTTCTCTTCCCACACTTGATTATTCCATCCAAATGGCATGTTTCCCATTGGTCAAGAGATTTTCCCATCCAAATGGCATGTTGTATTTGGTCAAGGGGACAACATCTTGATTCTCTTCATCTTCACCATCCATTCTTCTTATTTAAATCTGGACTGTTGATTATTGCCACCTCACTATATGCTTGGAAAAGGCTATAAATACAACCATTGGGCCTTGTATTTTGCATCCACATGTGGAGTAAAGTTACCATACAGGTTTATCATTGGAGATTGGAGCATTTTTGGAGTCTTATAACTAGTTTTTATATCATGTTTTTCTGTGCATTTACATCTTAGATTAACATATTGCTTCATAGTCGCATTTTATCAGCCATCTTGCATCATAGTTTCATTTTAGATTAGTTCATTTTAAGTTTGCATTTGACCATATGTAGAATCATGCATAGAGTCATATAGATCACTACCATAGTATCCACTACCATTTGTGTATTTATCATAAACATCATCCTCCACTCATCATAGCATACATCATCATTGTTTGCATATAGTTTCATGTAGGCATATAGTTGGCTTGCATGTTGAATAACAATCTCGTTTCTTAAGTGTCATTCTAATAGCCTTTGTGCACATAGAAATTTGAGGGCCAAAGGGTTAAAATAATCATTAGGAATAGAGGACAATGAGACGTTCTTGAAAGATTCATTAAGATGCAATTTAGAATAGTTTACTTTGCTTTGAATCTTTAATGTAAATGGTTTCATTAAGGTTTGTGTTGATACTAACTTTGAAAATTTCACACACACACAAAGAAAGAAGAAAATGTACCTAATGTGTACTGGAGAGAGGCAATACATAATACTATTTATGTTCTTAACAGAGTTCATATCATAGGTAGCAACACAAAGACTCCTTATGAGTTATGGACTAGTAAGGCTCCTACCATGAAATACTTGAAGGTGTTTGGAAGCAGATGTTACATTAAAAGAGATGATGAGAATCTTGGGAAGTTTGATGTTAGATGTGATGAAGGGATTTTTCTTGGATATTCAACTATTAGTAAGGCATATAGATACTTTAATAAAATATTGAGGAAGATTGTTGAGAGTGCTAATGTGAAAGTTGATGAGGATATGCACAAACCTATTGAGATAAGTGAAGTTGAACTTGATGATCCTATCTATGGACAAGTACTTGAAGAGAATAAGGAGGAGGAGGAAGAAGAAGAAAAACAGATTGAAGAAGAAGAAGAAACTCTGGAACCTGCTGTTAAGATTCCTAAGTATGTCCAAAAGAATCATCTGGAGGAACAAATAATTGGAGATAAGAGTGAAGGTTTGAAGACAAGAAGTAAAGTAGCAGCTGAGGTAAATCTGTGTTTACTTTCTAAAATAGAACCTAAGTTTGTGTGTGAAGCATGTGGAGATGAAAGTTGGGTTAGAGCTATGAAAGAAGAGTTGCAGAAAATAGAGAAGAATCAGACATGGGAATTGGTTCCTAGACCTATGAATAAGAATGTAATTGGGTCAAAATGGGTGTTCAGGAATAAGTTGAATGAAAATGGTGAAGTTATAAGAAAAAAATAAAGACTTGTATGCAAAGGATACTCACAAGTTGAAGGCATAGACTTTGAAGAAACATTTGCACTGGTGGCAAGAATGGAAGCTATTAGGATGTTTTTGGAATTTTTTTCCCACAAAGACTTCAAAGTATATCAAATGGATGTGAAGTCTGCATTCCTGAATGGTGAACTAGAAAAAGAAGTATACATGGAACAACCTGAAGTATTTCAGTTATAAGAGAAACTGGATATGGTTTGTAAATTGAAGAAGGAATTGTATACACTGAAACAATCTCCCAGAGCATGGTACACAAGATTGGATAGATACCTGACACAGTAAGGATTCAACAAAGGCTCTGCTAACAATAATATTTACTTCAAAGTGCAAGGTAACAAAATGTTGATAATGGTGGTATATGTTGATGATATCATCTTTGGAGGAAATGAAAGTATGTCTAAGAGATTTGTAGAGGAAATGTAGAAAGAATTTGAAATGTTCATGATTGGTGAGTTGAATTTCTTTCTTGGTCTTCAAGTAAATCAAAATGATAAGGGATATTCATTTCACAATAAAAATATGTGAAAGAGTTGTGAAAGAAGTTTGGAATGGATGACTCCAAACTAGTTAGTACTCCTATGGTGACTGGATATAAGTTGAGTAAAGATGATGAATCTACTAAAGTTGATTAGAGAAAATACAAATCTATTATTGGTGGACTATTGTATCTTACTACTACTAGACTGGATATCATGCATGCAGTATGTTTAGTTTCCAGATTTCAAGCAGATCCTAAAGAAGCACATGTTACAGTTGTAAAGAGGATATTCATATATCTTAAAGGCACACCAGATTATGGCTTATGGTATCGTAAGGATATTGACTTCACTTTAAGTTCTTACATCGATATAGATTGGGTTGGTTGTGTGGATGACCGAAAGAGTACTATTAGAGGTGATTTCTTTCTTAGTGGTAGATTGGTTTCATGGTTAAGTAAGAAACAAGACTCGGTTTCTTTATCCACTACAAAAACATAGTATATTGTTGCAACATCTTGCTGCACACAAGTTTTTTGGATGAAGCAAACACTGAAAGATATTGGAGTGATATGTGATGAGCCTATTCTAATACTCTGTGACAATACAAGTGCTATAAACATTTCAAATATCTGGAAATTCATTCAAGAAAAGAACATATATCTATCAAATATCATTTCCTGAGAGAGAAGGTATTGGAGAATAAAGTCAGGTTGGAGTATGTGTCTACAAAGGAATAGATTGTAGATATATTTACTAAGGATCTTCCAAAGGATACTTTTGAGTATCTCACGGAGAGGTTGGGGGTCATTGGCCCTCCAAACTAGGTGCACATGGAGATGCATTAGTCTAGTGGATCCAAAAATTCTTCATTTATCTGGACTAATGAATGGGTCTACTCCACAAGGGGAGTAGAATGTTTTCATTGTTGCAGTATGAGTTGCATGGGTGCACTCCTAAGGGGGAGTGATCAGAGCTTTTTGATCTCTTCCATTGATGTCAAAGGGGGAGAGAAAGTCATGTGAAAAATGGTAGAAGAAGAATGTTGTGAAGATCTATAAAATAAAGGAGTGTTGTCTTTGATGGTTTTCACATAAAGTGTTTCCATTAATGACAAAGGGGGAGATAGTTGCAAGTATGAGCAAGTTTGGTGGTGTTGTCATTAATGTTGTCATTAATGTCAACATAGTTCAAAATGTTACAGATTGTGCATGTATAACTGAGATGTTGTTGAGATGTTGTGAGTACATGGAGCTATCCTTATGATGTTGCAGATGTGCTGAAATGATGAGTTTCCAAGTGCTTTTGAGAAAATTAATAAAGAAAGAAGTTAGATTTATTTGTATGTTCAGAATGTGGTCTGGTATGTACTCTTCATTTGTTTTGTATTGATCCTATACTTGTGCGGATCTAAAGGGTTATTGTTGGGGATATGGTGGTGTCATCTCCTGATCTGTACCTTCTAGTTTGATAGAGTGTGAAAGTTGTGTTTACCAGTGTGTGAATTGGTTTGGCAGAGTTACTTGTCTGTGGATTTGGAGAAATGTTTCTGCTCCACAATCCTCCACTGATTTTTTGAGGTCTTATGGATCTGGAATATGCCTTGTAATAATGTTCTTTGGGTTCTAGTAGAGATGTTTGTGGTTTGGTGTTCCGAAAGATGAGTTTCAGAGTTGTTGTATGTGTTTGCATGGTCCAGATGGACTGATGGAAGATGTTCTATGTTCAAAAGTTGTTGCTCTCGCTGTGGATGTATCTGAAGGAATTTGAGATGTGTTTTCATGCATGATAAATCGTGTTATTTAATCCACATGTTATCTTCTTGTTGGGAAGCATGTACTCCAATGTTCATTTGTGTTTTCATTAGGTTTGGTCAACCTGGTGGTTACACTTCATTTGAAGAGTTAAAAATTTAATTAAGGACATGTGTGGTTGATTTGAGACATTGCTTTTGGTCTTGGTTAAAATGTTCAATTGTTCCACACTCATTTCTTTCAACCATAGGAATGTTGAGTTGTCGAATGTTGTGTAGTTTTTGCACACACGCCCTGCTGAAGGCAGGGACCCCCTTTCTCTTTGGTTTTGGTTTCTTGGCCCTTTCTTTTGAGGTTTATCTTATTTAGGCATGTGCTTAAATGTTTATTTTGACTGCCTAAGTGTTTCCCCAGGTTATTCATTGAAAATCCTAAGTTCTAGATAAATTTCGGGTTTTTACTCGGATTCGGGATTTTCCACCCTGATTGGATTTTCCCGGATCCTGATTGGACTCCAGCTGGACCCTGTTGTTCGAAGATTTTTGGTATTCACAGATTTTCGCGTGGGCTGGATTTTCCCGGATTCCGCCCTATCATCGGATTCCTAGGTTTTCTGATTGTCTTATTGATTGCATTAATGACTTCGTACGTGCTTCGAAGGATGTATTTAACTTGATTTTTGAGGTCTTTTATCCTATCATGCTTATTATTTTCCATCGTTTGAGCTGAGGATTGCATCCTTGGAGTTTTTTCTTTGAGTTTTTTATTAGATTTGGGACATTTGGGCTTGAATTGATCGATTTAGGGGCAATTATTGTGTATTTTGGCCCCTATTCTTTGTGGACGCCATTCTGTTCACACTCGTTGTTTCTGGGATCGATTTCCACTTTATAATGGTATGTGTTTGATTTCTTTGCTTTGAATTGATGATTATGGATAGCGCATTGATGTTATAAGAGTTTTTGGGACTTGAATTCCTGAATATTTGATTGCTTCATGACTAGGGTTGTGTAGCATTGATTAATTTATGATCTCCTAAGTAATTTCTGAGTTTATTGGTCTGTTTGCATTTTGGTGAACTTACTTGAGAATCATGACTTTTTTCCCCTAGTATGGTGTCAGCATTTGAATTACCTGAGTCATAGGTTTTCCTATGTGTTAATGGTAGATGTATAGGGTTTAAACCTAGGGCATCGCCATTCATCTCTAGTTTGCTCTCAAACGGGCCTAGAACACAAAGAAAATATTTTGAAGGTCCATGCATAACTTTCCCTAAGCTTAAATCGTTGAAATCCATGATTAATATGATGTTGTGTGTGAAATCGTGATTTCATGTCGCAATCCAACTTTTTGCCTCAGTCCGGGATTTCTCGTTCCTTCGTGATAATCCATCTTTGGCAGATTTTCCCGTAATTTGGTGAGGTGCAATAAAATTATCGCTATCATGTACACCATCGGCAAGACAAAAATTCATCGGCAAGAGGTCATAGCGGGCTTCATTAGTCATACCGATATTCATTTTATCGCCAAGACCTCCATCCTTCGGCAAGACCTTTCACCGAGTGCATTCCGCTTTCATCAAGCTCCCTTCATTTCAGTCGGGGAGACCCTGCTTGTTCGGTGAGACCTTTCGGAAAGCTCACAACTCTTGTCGAAACCTTCACTTTCAGTGAGACTACCAATGGTCGCCAAGACTTCATGATGAAGCCTTCCTTTCTTGGTGAGCTCAGATCTTCTTTTGGGGAGATCACATGTTGTCGGCCAGAGGTTATACCGATGAGACTCCATGTCGGCAAAACATTACGCAGTCGACAAGACCTCTGGCCGAATTCAAAACTTACTGTCGAGACATTCATTTGCTTCAATGAGACTCCCCCTCGTCAGCGAGACATTACGCTGAAACCACCTAATTTTAGTGAAACCTCATCCTATGACATCCACCTTCGGTGTGACCTCTTGGTGGTCACCAAGACTTCTCAGCGAGATGACAGACTTTTGGCGAGCTGAGATGATTTCATAGATTTTCGCTGACACTGGATTTTCCTAAAGTCCTTGGTTCCTTGTTTTTTCCAGATTTTGCGAAGGGTCTATGCCTTCGCAGAAATCCGTCTCTGAAGGATTTTCCTAAAATTTGGTGAAGTACAATGAAATATGGAGTAGCATGATGTGTTAGTGATTCTCAATGCATTCTATTATTAATTCATGCTATTTGATGATCTCTTATGAATTTTATTGGCTAGTGATGATCGGATTTAATTGATAGTAGTTGTTTTCATGACTATCCCGCTGGAATCCTTCTAGCCCAAAATTTTTCGAAATTCCTCTCTGGCTTAGATTCCGCGGATGGCTCTAAAACCCAAGTTTAGTAGGATCATTTTATATGAATTGTAATGACACTTTGATTACATGAGGTTTATTTTAATGGTGTTTTGATGGATTAACGTTCCCTTTCCTGTGGTTTTTATTATGACTTCCATGTTGAGTGCAGGCCGAATCTAGCAAGGCAGCAACTGGATCTTCAATGTTTGATGCAGAGAGGATTAAGCTGGACATTAAGAGCAATATCCCCAAGAGTAAGATCACATCGGTCTGGTTAGAGGTGACTGATACAAATGTTGGCCTCTAGGATTATGAGGAATTTAAAGAAAGAATGGCAGCCAAGGATCTTCCCTTGGTGACTAGAAGAATGAATGAATCAGGCTTGTCCCATGTTGCTGGTTTCCCTTCCACGGTGCAATGTTATGAGCTAGTTCTTGAGTGTGCTAGACACTATGATCAAGATACACATAGGATAATTGGTCCTCAGGGGAGATTTGTGGTGAATCTCAACCCTGTTTCCATTGCCTAGACATTTGATATGCCAAACAGGTCTCATGTGGTGGGATTTAGCATGAAGGCAGCTCAGGAGTTCTACGATGAGCAAATGGTGAAGTCACAGTACCTTATCAATTCTTGGTTGGAAAGACCTAAGTCTCACTACTCCAAATTTCCCAAGAAAATATACAGAGGAAAGTTCAAAAAGGAGTATTATGATGCCATCACTCTTCTCAGCAGGGTGGCTGGATTGAAGAATGCTGGCATGTTTGAGAATTGGATGTGCCATGTGATTGTGAGGATGGAGCAAGATAAGATTAACTACCATTGGGCAGGGGTCATTAGTGGAGTAATTCACGAACAGTTGTCCAACATGTTGCAAATAAGGTCCTTCACAATGACCTCATATTTGGTCTATGCACTTGTAAGATTCCACCCCTACAAAGGATTGAGTACAAGGAGAATTTTTGGACAGGATATCATCTACGAAGTTTACCCTCAGTTGCACTTGGGAGGTTCGAACTATAGGAGGGTGAATGATGCATTCACCATGCACATCACTAGACTGCTTCAAGGTGCAGAACATGTCAGGATTTCAGACCAGGCTAAAGAGCTCATCAAGAAATATGGGGCATGGTTTATTCAGTTCCCAACTTTCTCCTATATTTAGGATTGATGACTGCCAAAGAGCCCCATACAGACTTCCAAGATACCCTACGGATCACATTATATTGTTGGAAGTAACTAGGAAGATTTGTGACTTTGATGCCATTGTCAAAAGAGACAAGCATAAGACTGGTTTCGGTGGAGACTTCCCCTTGAGGATTGGTACTAGAGAAGCTTGTCCTTCCATTGGTTCTGCCCAAGCTTCAGAAGAAGAAATGAGTACTCTTGGCTTGTCTTTCCACTCTAAGAGATCCAAATTTGATATTATAGGAGAAGCTCAAAAGAAGGCCAGCAAAGAGTATAGCCATAAGGTGAATTTGGAGGACTACTGGGCAAACTGTGGTGATGAATTTGAGGTCAGAAAGAAGAAACTCTCCCAGCTTCCAGTTGAGTCAGTTTGATTGTATAATGTAAAAGTAGTTCCTGATCAATTGGAGGATGATGGAAACTTGATCTAGGATCATGCTTATGAGGCCATAAAAGACAAACCAATTGGTGATGTGGATTGGTTAGAAGAGGAAAAGACAGAATTGAAACAACTAGTGGATCCAGTTATCAAATTTACTAGGATGTGGCTAAAGAATAAGCTATGGGAGCTGGAAAATAATGGTGTACAGTGCACCTATGCGCTAATGGGAGATTTGGATCCTCACTCCACCTTTGAAGAATCTACCGAGTAGGATCCTAAGGGCAAGGGTAAGTTGGATTCTCCTTTCAAAATCAAAATAAAAGGTGTTCAAGAGGAGGAGGTCCAAGAGACAGAAAAGCAGATAAAGCCCAAGGCCAAGAAGAGGGCAAGAACTAAGAAGTCTGAGCAGAAAGAGACTAAAAATTAGGGTCCTGAGGTTGATGTGTCGGTGCCCAAGAGGAGAAGAATCATAAATATTTTGGAGAAGGCAAGCTCCGAGGTGGGGGAGGAAGAAGTTACCCCACCAGTGGTAAATGTTGAAAGTTTAGGGGAGAAGGCCAAGGTGTATACAAGGAGGTCTAGGAATCCTTCTCCCAGGGACAGTGTGCCCAAGGTTGATCTCCCTCTGGTGGTTTCTCATAAGGAGCAGCATGATGATGTGCCTTCCGCTCACGAAGCTCAAAGCAAACCTAGTGAGTCAGAGAATGTTGAAGATCATCTAGATACTGAAGGGGAGGAGTTTCATGAAGGTGATCTTCATAGTGCAAAGGTAGAAGTTGAAAAGATAATGCAATCCCCTTTGGTTGCATATGTAGATTCCCCTGTTAGAATTGAAGAAGTCCCTCCAAGCAAAGAAGAAACGGTGAAAGCTCCCTCACCTATACATGAAGATGAGCATGCTAGAGAAAAAGAAGGTAAAACAGATGAAACACTTGAGAAACAAAATTTGAGTGAGGAAGCGGCTATGGATCAATAGGAGGAGAAGCTGGATGAAGTGCAATTGGAATCCACTATTACTGGTTGGTTAGATAAAGAAATAAGGAGAAAGCAGGTTGTTGTGGAAGATAGTCCACTGAATTGGGATGAGCTACTAGCTAAGATCAGAAAAGATAAAGGTAAGAAGAAGGCTAGGGTGATCTCGAGGATTGAAAGAGATGAAGCTCATAATAGAGTTGTTCACATTGCCACCCCTGCTCCTGATAAAAACAAAGATAATGTGGCTAGAAAGGACTATAATGTGCAGACTTTCAACTTGGGGCCTACTTCTGTTGAACAAGATATTGAAGATTATGAGGGTTCTAGTGCAGTCATCATGGGCAGGCTGAGGAAGGAAATAAAGACCAAGCATGAGTTGAAAAAGGAAAATGAAAATATTAAGAAATGCTTGGAGGATTTGATGAAGCCCTTGCAGTCCATCAACCCCTCTGCTTCTACTGCAAATCCCTTGCCTAAGGAAACTATCATGGAGCTTGAAAGAATGAAAGCCTCCACTCTTGCCACTACAAGTTGGTTGCAAGGGGTTCGAACTAAAGGAGATGATTCTATTAAGGACATTCTTTCATCTAGGAAGGATGTTGTGAGGGCCATCGATCGGTTGAAGGAGGTGTTGGCGCAAGATAGGGAAGATACAGATCTCCTTTTGTAGAAAACTAGAACTATCATGGAATACACCGGGGATAGGTTGGTAAGCGATAAGATTCTTCCTTCCTCCAGAGCTGCCGAACCATGGGAGTGGTATGAGGCATTGCAAATTAGATAGAAAGTGTTGAAGAAGATTTACAAACAAAGAAGGAAGATCGACGACACCCTAACTAGGGTTTATAATGGCTGCATTTTTTTTTGTGAGATAGTGACCGGGAGAAGGAAGATTGCACCCAAGTACTTAAGCTTGGAATAGTTGAAGAAGTGGTGGCATGATGTTTATGCCCTGACTAATGACGATCCTATTTCTAAGCATCAGTTGGATGATGCAAGCACATACATTGTTGTCATTGACAAATACCTAACTTATAAGGTGGATCAGGATAGGTCGGTAAAGCAATCAAGGGAGGAGATCGCATCAATTGAAAGACTACTTAGGGTTTTGGCTTTACCACTTGTGGCCGACTTGGATGGGGTGCTCTTGAAAGTCCATGAAAGGCTGGATCGGAACAAGGACAAAGGGGAAGGCAGTTAATGCCCAACTACATCGAGATTTGTGCTTCCCCATTATCCCACCTTGCATTGGTCCAAGCTACATTGGGAATCCCGGGCCGACCTGGGTGTAGTTTGTGCATTTAAAGCGTTCCTTTGTTTCATTTTTACTTTCTCTTGGCCGACTGTTGGCGCCATTAATGCTGCGAAACTCTTGCTGGGCCGACGGGTTTTCGTGGGATTCTATATATTTGGAATTTCGCCTCATTTGTAAGGGTTAGAAGATAGAGATTGATATAGGGCAGAGATAGTTAGAAACAAATTAAGTAGAGAAAGTTAGCAAGTAGTTGCTCTCAAGAAAATATTGTAACAGAAAGCTGGAATTGTTGCTACAGTGGATAATTCAAATACAAGTAATGACATTGTGATTTGGTGCCATACTAGTATTCTCTTGTCTTGCATGGTTCTTGGTCTTCTATCTTAAAAATTTCTTTGAGGAGGTTAATATTTAGATTAGATTCGATTTAATAATGTTTTTGATTTGATACTTGAATGTTGCAGCAATCTCTCAGTCCATACTTTTCGTAACCAACTTATTGTTAGTTGCTTTGCAAAGTTACCCTAGACTTTTCATATTCCTTGTGCTTAAGTTCGATTGTGAAGGTTTATTCATTTCAATTGCAATAGGGTTGTTTGAATGAATGTTCATGATTTGAAAATCTTAATACCTTAGAATATTGCACTGTTTCTATTAGATTGTAGATTTATCTGGGTCAAGTAGAGATCAGTTTTGAGGGATTGGTCCATTTCGAGTGTTGGTCATTTTCATTGTTAATCTTAGGTTTAGTATTAAGTCTAGAAATCTCTTTGAAACCCTTATCTTTTGTTATTTCTTTGATTATTGGTGTTAAATATAGGATTGAAGTATCAACATATTGTTAGATCTAATAAATTGAGATTCAATATTTTTCTTGTAGTAAGGTCCCATTGTGATTACCAACATTTTCACATTTATCACTGAGTTGTTTATGCATTGTCAAGACCTGACATTAGATACCTTGGGGTTATCTCTTGAGGCTTGCTGATAGAGATTTACCTTTTAAATGAGATAGGATATTATATTTTGTCTAAGTTGTTGCTGTGTAGAAAACATCTTCAACAGATTGGCGCTAGAAGGAGGGCCTGAATAAGCAAGCTGGATCAATTTTTGAATGCCATCTCTCCTGAGAGATTCAGAAGAAGGACAAGATCTAATCCAGGAGAGGAGGAATTTCAGGAATTACCAGACCCTACAAGGTCAAGGACCAACAGAAGGGGAGAATCATCATCATCCCATCCACCTCCCACATCTCCATCATCCCCATCTTCATCAGGTTCATTTGAGTCTGAGGGCATTCCCAGTCCACAACCTCAGCTAGTCATAAATCAACCATTACCACCCCCACCTCCACCAATGGCTTTCCTAGCAACCAACCCATCTCCATTGAGTTTTTCTGTTTACAATGTCATGCCCAAAAACCCTGAACACTTTTGTTCAAAATTCCATGTTAATGATCCAAATAGGACCGCTGAGGAACACATCATGATCTTTCAGACTAGCCTTAAAGATAGGGGGATAATCCATGAGGATGTAGCATGTAGATTATTTCCTTATTCATTGGGAGAAGATGCATTCTATTGGTACAACCATTTGCTTGCTGGGTCTATTGAGCATTGGACTGAGCTAGAGGCTGCCTTTTTGCAAAAGTTTCGAATCCCCATTAGTTCTAATGAGCTCTACCGTCAATTCACTAATGTGAAGAGGGAGGTCAATGAGCCTATAGGATCTTTCAGCAATAGGTTTCATCGTTCTTATACCAGACTACAGGACCCTTATGCTGTCGATAAGCCCACCGCCTTAGAAGTTTATTATGAGGGACTTGATAGTTTGACAACTACCTTTATGAAGTGGAGTAATAACCCCCCTGCTAGTCTACTCGATGCATATCCAGAGGCTGTGAAAGTTAGCACTAATCTAAGGCAACATCTGTCTGGGCCTTTACCCTCATTAGGACCCGTTGCTCACCCTGGAAAAGTTCCAGCTCTCAACCAAGCTCTGGCACACCATACTCCAATCATGAATCTAGTACCCTAGTTGCCTCTGGTCCCTCACCCAGGACCTCCTGTGAGACAAGTGCTATCCATGATTAGTTACCCTCAGCAAAATGTGACTCAACCCCTGCATATCTAGCCTCAGGCTAGTTATCCTTCATACCTGCAGAATTCTAAAGTCTTGAACCAATCATTAAATGCTAATGCTGCAATAGGGTATTCCCAGAATAATGTGAATCAACCTTCACACATTAATCCTAACAAAGAGAGACTAGATGAGTTGTCTGAACAAATAAAGAAGCTGAATATGGAGGTGACTTACTTAAGGAACCAGAATAGTCAGTTGCAAGATGCTCAGACAAAATATGCAGTCCAATCAGAACAAAGAAAATCCAAAAGGATAGAACTTTGATAGAGGACAACATCATGATTGAGGATACAATAATGAAAGAGGATACAACCAGGACAGAGGTTACAACAATGAAAGAGGGTATAACAATGATCGATGATTTAATAATGACAGAGGGTATAATAATGATAGAAGACATAACTATGATAAAGGGAAATTCTCGGGCCAGAACTCTGACAGAGGACAGGGTGGTGGACAAGGATTCGACAGAAGGCAGCAACCAGGGAAAAACATGACCCAATAATGGAGGAGTCCCCACCCCATTAGATCAACCAATTAATCAACCTATTAATCAGTCTACCAATCAACTAGTTAATCACAAGAAGCCTTCTAGCGGTGTATATTTGGTTGAGGCTGCTTTATCAGGGTGGTGTAGGCTCCACAAAACAAGTCAACATTCTGAGTTAGATTGTTAAGAATTCCAAACAACAGCCTCGATCTTTCAGTATGAAGTGGAGAATAACGCAAGCGGTCAGGAAATAGTACCATCTAATCCTTATGATTCACCAGTGTTGGTGTTGAATCATGCTCCTTTTCCACAAAGTAAGGAGAATGTACCTGAAGAGGAATCTGACCAGTTGGGGGAAGAGGCAGACTAAGTATGCAATGGGGATGAAATGACACAGTTATTTGATGAGATTCCAGTGAATGATAATGGTCCTAGAGACGAAGAAGAAGCTTATGTCGAAGAGGAAGCTTACATTGAAGAAGTGCAGACCTTTCAGAGACCTGTCAAGAAGTATGATTTGAGGGAGTTGCCACATAGGCGCCCACAGGCTGGAGGCCCCTTTACTACTTCCATTCCACCGAATAATTTCAACACGCCTCTAGACCCTAATGCCAGCAATAATCCATCACTGCCTTAGGTGCCCAAGCAATATTTATCTCAAGATCCAGGACATGTTGATGTACCAAAAGGGAGAAATGCTGATGCAAATAAAGAAAAGATGGTGGAATACCCGAGGGAGACTCCTACTGATTTAAAGGAAGAACAATTGGCCACATATGTTGCTGAAGAACTCTGAAAATTGAAGGTAAATCTATCTGCATTCGAGTTATTAAGAGTTCCATCCATTAGGAATGCAGTCTTAGGATTTTATAATGCAAATTCCATGTCACAAGATAAATTAGTTAGTGAGAGTGTCAATAGAGTATCTAGTCCTTAGTTAGTAGGAAGACAAAATCAGACTCGTAATCAAGTCCATATGCCCCCTGGAGATACTGGGAAAGAAAAGGACAAATCTCAAGTTGCTCAAGTAGATACTCCCTTAACTCTATTTCAAGGGAAGACAAACACACCTCCATTCTTGATTTCTGTTCGAATATTCGGTAAGAATCTGCATAATTGTCTGTTGGATTTTGGTGCTTCAACCAATGTTATGCCTTTCAGTGTATGTCAAGCTATGGGAATTACTCCTGCTGACTCACAGAAGAAAGTCACACAATTGGATAGGACTGAAGTCAATGTTGTAGGAGAGTTAAATATGATTCATATGCAGATTGCTTCTAACCCTAGGATTCAACAAATTATCAATATACAGGTGGCTGACATACCTGACGATTATGGCCTAAACCTGGGAAGAGACTTTACCAGGCCCTTGAATGGATATGTCTCTACTGATCACTCCCATATGTGGCTTCCTTGGAAGGGAGTGCTAAACCAGATTAGAATTGAAAGAGAACCCAGAATGAAGTACATGATTACAGAATATCAGAAGACCTCTACTGAAATTCTGGTATCAGAAGTAAGTATGGGTAACAATATGCTTGCTGCTCCTCTTGAAGAACCAGATATGGAGGAAGTCCTCATGTTGCATACAGTGTCTAATGGCCTCACGGAAGAGTCTAGTGGTACTGAAGCCCTAGTGGAACCAATCAAAGACAATGATGAACCAACTGAAAATAATGATGATCCAAAAGATAGTCAAATAGCTTTGCTAAATAGTTTTCAAGAGTTTATTCATAAATGCATTGGGGATCAAGTCCAGTTAGGAAGGAAAATGAATTTTGGAGAGCTACTCTTGCCCAATTGGTGCAGGGTGCATAATGATTCTCATTCGGAATTGGACTGTTGCTTATGCCAGGCTGTAGTGGAACAAATACATAAGTGTATCAACCCCTCTCCTGTAGTCAGAATTAATATCCAGAATGTCCCAGAAGATCCCAAAGGAAAAGGTGTGATGCTTTCTAAAGAGCCATCCAGCAGTAATAGGGCAAGTGAAAAGGTGGAGAACTCTGTAGGTGCTGGTTGCTGGACTCTAAGATTTGATGGGTTCAAATCAAAGAATGGAGCTGAGGCAGGTTTCGAGCTAATTAGTCCAAGAGGTAAGACATTTTTTGCTCCTCATAGACTTCAATTTCACTATACGAATAATGTAGCTGAATATGAGGCCTTAGTGCATGGGCTGCTAATGGCATTGAAGAAAAAGGTTAAGATCTTGCAAGTTTTTGGAGATTCTGAGTTAGTAGTCAAGCAAGTTAGAAGGCAATACTCCTGCCATGACAAGAGAATGACTAACTATAGACACAGAGTATGGGACCTTATTGAAGGATTTGATGCCTTCAATATTCAATTGATTCCACGAAATAAGAACTAGACAGTTGATTCCTTAGCCCAGGAAGCCAGTACATTGCAACCTCTGTCCCTTTCTGGACTAAAGAAATTTACTGTGGAACTAACCCCAGTACCCTCAGTACCTGATAATGTTACCAAACTTCTAGGTATTTGAAGACGATAAGCATATTCTAGATTTTATCACAAATACAGATGTTTTTGCTTCTCAAATCATTGATGAAACTGAGCTCCAAGAAGCAGAGATGGGCCTTGATGGGGTAATCAATTTGAAGACCAATACTATTCCTAGGGGGATGGTGCAACTAGAAAGGATTTTTGATCTAGACAAGGTCAATGAGCAAGAACATGATACCAGGAAGGAGTCCATTAGTGGACAGTGTGATAAATTTAACATGGGAACTCAGGATGATATGAATAATGTTTTTATTGGCAAAGTGTGCACTCCCAAAGAGAGGCAAGCAATCATCGATGCACTACATACATATCCAGATGTGATAGCCTGGAGTTATAAAGACTTAAAAACTTATGATACATCGATCATAACCCATACTATCCCTCTCAACCTAGGGGTAAGACCTTTCAGGAAAAGGCAAAGACCTAGCAAGACTTTGTTAGAACCCATAATACAGAAGGAAGTGCATAAACTGCTCTCTGCAAGGATAGTATTTCTGGTCTGACACTCTACTTTGGTTGCAAACCTGGTTCCCATATGGAAGAAAAATGGGGAAATCAGGCTATGTGTATATTTCAGAAATCTGAACCGAGCCTCAGAGAAAGATAATTATCCAATACCCTCACTAGATGAAGTGCTTCAGATTGTCAATGGATCTCAAATGATGTCCTTCTTGGATGGTTATTGGGGATACAACTAGGTCATGGTGCAGTATGAGGATAGGCACAAGACTGCTTTCACCACCAAGTGGGGCATTTTTTCCTACAAGAGGATGCCCTTTGGCTTGATTAATGCCGGAGCCACGTTCCAACGAGCCATGGACATTGCCTTTAAGGACATAATTGGTAAGTGAATAATCATTTATATGGATGATCTAACAGTATATGGATGATCTAACAGTCTTTTCCAAGAAGAGAGGTGATCATATCTCAAATTTATGCAATTTTTTTTAGAAATGTAGAGTTTGGGATATCTCTCAATCTGAAGAAATGCATCTTTGGAGTCACAAAAGGTAAATTGTTGGGGCATGTTCTCTCTGAAAAGGGAATTGCAATTGATCTAGAGCGCATAGAAGCTATCCTCAAGATTCCACCCCTTGCCAGTAAGAAAGAAATGAAATCATTCTTTGGCAGGATCAACTTTGTGAGGAAGTTCATCACTGGGTTCGCGGAAATTGTTAAACCACTGAACGCAATGTTGAAGCAGGAGGCCAAAGTTGAATGGAATGCAAAGGAAAAAGAAGCATTTGAGGAGATAAAGAGGGAAATTTCTGAAGCTCCTATTTTGGTAAGCTCGGACTATGCTAGACCATTCTATATATATTTTTTTGCCTCTGATCATTCCTGTGCTACTATGTTAACTCAAAAGTGGGATCAAGGAAATGAGCATCCCAGAGCGTTCATGAGTGCACCATTGAAAGATGCAGAGCTGAGATATCTAAGTGTGGAAAAGAAGGCTTATTCCTTAGTCAGAGTAGTAAAGAAATTCAGGCATTACATCCTTAGAAACAAAATATTTGCCATAGTTCTGGATCCTACAGTTAAGCTGTTATTGATGCAGAATGAGCTGGGAGAGCGTAGAGCCAAGTGGGTAACTATGTTACAAGAGTATGATATGGAAATTCAACCCATGAAGCTGGTGAGAGGGCAAGGGCTTACACACACAATGGCGGAAATCGGCCCTGACCTTACAGCTCAGAGTTATAATTTAGAGGATGTTTCTCCTGGTGAGTGGTATGATGATATTGTTCATTATCTCCTGACTCAGAGATGCCCTGATCATCTTAATTCAGTACAAAGAAGGTCATTGCGCCTAAAGAGTGACAGTTTCATGTTGAAGGGAGCTATCCTATACAAGAAAAATCATGAAGGTGTGTACTTAAGGTGCCTAGGAAGGGAAGAATCTGAAAGAGTAATGTTGGAGTTTCATGACAGATATTTGCCATGGGTCAGCACCTTCTACAACGAACCAGATTCTCAGAGCTGGTTACAATTGGCCTACATTGTTCAAAGATATACACAACCACATCAGAACTTGTCATGTGTGTCAGACTGCGGCCACCAGAGAGAAGTATGCCGCACTCCCACTCCAGCCGATCTTTGAGGTAAAACCTTTTGCACAATGGGGAATGGACTTCATAGGTCCCATCAATCCGCCTTCCTCTACAGGACACGGGTATATCCTTACTATCACTGATTATTTTACAAGATGGACTAAGGCCCTTGCTTGCAAGCAATGTACTTCAAAGGTAGTTATTAACTTCATCGAATCAGGTATCATTAATCATTTTGGGTGTCCTATGTCTTTAGTTTGTTATAATGGTCCTATGTTTTCATCGTTAAAGTTTTCTAATTGGGCTTTCGATCATGGGGTTTTCATTAAGTTTGCATCCAACTATTACCCTCAGGGTAATGGTTTAGCTAAGTCATCCAACAAAAATCTCCTGACTGTTATCCACAAATTTTTAGTAAGAAATATGAAGGATTGGCATACCCAACTTAGATTTGCTCTTTGGGTAGATCGCACTAGACATAAAACTTCCATAGGAATATCACCTTACCACCTGGTTTATGGATTAGAGCATGTGTTTCCCATATAGTTAAAGATCCCCACCTTGCAGTTCATTAATGACTATTATGATGAGGGAGATAAACGTGAGACTAGACTTGCTGAATTATTACACCTTAAGGAAAAGAGAGACGAAGCCCTGGAAAAATTTGCTAAACATTAGGGGGTTGTTAAGAGATGGTTTGATAAAAGGGCCAAGGTTAAAGCTTTAAGGATTTCTGACTTGGTTCTTTACTGGGATAAATCCCATGGCCGTAAGGGAGAGCATGGAAAATTTGATAAACTTTGGCTTGGCCCTTACCAGATTTCAAAAATCCTAGGAGATAATGCCTTCTGTTTGAAAACTCTCACTGGAGAGGATATCCCACTGCCTGTCAATGGGCATTTTTTGAAGCATTATTTCCAGTCTTGAGCTTTTTTTCAGCTCTTTTCCTATAAATAGTTAGATTAGGTTTCCCTTTCCGGTTTTCTTTTGGTTTGGTTTTTGTTTTGATCTTGCTTTGGGGGTTTCCCTGTTTTCGTTTGGACGTGTTGCACCTGCATGACAAATATATCATTATCTGGAATTGTTCTAAGTATTTTGTTGGTGGATTGTAGTCTTGTATCTTGAAAGGACGGTTGAAGTCTTTGCTATTGCAAACAGTCTCAATGTTTGATTTGAATTTGAAGTATTCTGAAAATCTTATATCTCTCATATATCTTAAAAATTCTGATGTTCCTATTGGATCCTTGTTAAGTTTTGTCAGGTGAAAAATCCTATTTCTGTTTCAGGGCCATTGTGATTCTTAGCCCTGAGTGTGAACTTCATTGTTCACAGGTTGAAATAAAAAGTGACACAGCAAATAATATCAAAAGAAAGAAAAGTGAAATCTTGAAAATCAAAAGAAAGAATTCAACTTATCAGGGATATCTGAATATCTCTACCGGGGCTATAGACGCCTGGCTGGTAGTAGAGCTATGTTTAGGAGAGTTACATCGATAACCTCATCGGGGCTATGGACACCTGACTGGCAGCGAGGCCCTATCCAGGTTGCTTTTGAAGTTAGAATCCTTACGTAGCCTGACTAGACTGAGCTTGGTTTCTGCAGTAGCTTAAGGAAGGAAATGAACTCATATGCACACACTTGGATTTTTAGTTTATGGAAGGTTCGGTCTATCCTTTGGTTCTGATTCTTTAAATATTTTCATTCTGATTTGTTTGTTTGCTGGTGAGACTAAAATCAGAGATTCTGGGTTCTTGATTCCTATTTGTCATCAAATGCTCTAGAGCATTTTCCTAGCAGAAGTCGCCATTTGTTGTGCAGTTTTTGTACACATGCCCCGCTGAAGGTAGGGACCCCCTTTCGCTTTGGTTTTGGTTTCTTGGCCCTTTCTTTTGAGGTTTATCTTATTTAGGCATGTGCTTAAATGTTTATTTTGACTACCTAAGTGTTTCCCCAGGTTATTCATTGAAAATCCTAAGTTCTGGATAATTTTTGGGTTTTTACTCGGATTCGGTATTTTCCACCCTGATCAGATTTTCCCAGATCCTGATTGGACTCCGGCTGGACCTTGTTGTTCAGAGATTTTTGGTATTCACAGATTTTCGCGTAGGCTGGATTTTCCTGGATTCTGCCCTGTCGTCGGATTCTCAGGTTTTCTGACTGTCTTATTGATTGCATTAATGACTTCGTACGTGCTTCGAAGGATGTATTTAACTTGATTTTTGAGGTCTTTTATGCTATCATGCTTATTATTTGCCATCGTTTGAGCTGAGGACTGCATCCTTGGAGTTTGTTCTTTGAGCTTTTGATTAGATTTGGGACATTTTGGCTTGAATTGATCAATTTAGGGGCAATTCTTGTGTATTCTAGCCCCTGTTCTTTGTGGACACCATCCTATTCGCACTCGCTGTTTCTGGGATTGATTTCCACTTTATAATGGTATGTGTTTGATTACTTTTCTTTGAATTGATGATTATGGATAGCACATTGATGTTATAAGAGCTTCTGGGACTTGAATTCCTGAATATTTGATCGCTTCATGACTAGGGTTGTGTAGCATTGATTAATTTATGATCTCCCAAGTAATTTCTGAGTTTATTGGTCTGTTTTCATTTTGGTGAACTTACTTGAGAATCATGATTTTTTCCCCCTAGTATGGTGTCGGCGTTTGAATTACCTGAGTAAAAGGTTTTCCTGTGTGTTAATGGCGGATGTATAGGGTTTAAACCTAGGGCATCGCCATTCATCTTTAGTTTTCTCTCAAACGGGCCTAGAACGCAAAGAAAATCTTTTGAAGGTCCATGCATAACTTTGTTGGAGTTAAAATGACACTGAGAGGGGGGGTGAATCAGTGACAACTTGTTTGACCAATTTTTTAAAATATTCAAACACACAGCTCAAATTTGATCTCAATATCACCCTGATTAAAGCATTCATGAGTTGAATGTAATCATTCATAAACAGAATTGAGAAAAATAATGACTTAACAGTGAAATGAAACAACAACAGCATAGAAAACCAGAGAGAACACAGAAGAACAAAGAGGCACAATATTTTTCCGAGTGGAAAACCCTCCTGGGGTATAAAAACCACTCCCTAAATGCCTTCCAAGCTTAATCTTATAATCGACTGTTCACAATGCCTTATAGGCTGATTTTTGAGCACCCACTCAAGCAGCACCAACCCCTCATTTAGAGATTTCTATCTCAAGGAGTACCAACCCCTCAAATTATATTTTGAACAATAATAATGATTCAGAGGATTTCTCTGTTTTCAGTTAAACACTTATCTCTCTATTTTCTCATCTATAAAGTACCTTAAAGATTCAATAACTGAATCCCCAAAATACTACGTAGAGAAGAAATTTACAAATTTTCTACCTCTTTTATTGCAGAGTTTATTCATACAATTTCATACAGCCAAGGAATGATAATCTCATAATTACATTTGTCGAACAAAAAACATAGTTTTCTGCATCTATTTATAAATTCCAGAAAAGTAACAGTCTTCAGAAGTAACGACAAAACAACCAACCAAAACAAGACCCGTTTCACCCAACTTCTGAAACTTGTGAGATCATTTCTCAGAAAAATCTGTAACTCCCATGGCTCCATCAACCACTGTCGAGCATCCAGCCAGAGAGGTGCATCAAACATAGTAGCCATACCATTCATTTCTGAACCAAGAATGAATTTCATCCTGCCACTTCCATTACAGCCAGCAACAATAGTAAAGAACAGTTTATGAAGCTTTCTCATGATGGTGGCCAGGCTAGGGTTCGATACCCAATCAAAAAGAATAAGCTCAAAAAGTTTTCCCTAACAGCCTTTTAATACAATCGATGACACGTTATGCCAAAGGCAACTTTAACGTTGCCAGACAACCTTATGGTTGTCGCTTTCGCCAAGATCTATCAGAGTCAAGAGAAGTCATATCGAATACATAATGTCATGCCATGAGCTCATAACATCCTTCTGGTCGATGAGACAAAAAGGTTCTCTCACCGAAATGAAACCATCATTCGCTATCGCTATAGCTTTTGATATCAAAGAGACATCATATAGAACAACTTTGTTATACTGAAAGGAAACTTTATTCACTGAGTCACTGAGACAATGCTAATCTCTTACCGAGATGCTCTTTGGATTCATTCACTATCGCTGTGACCATACGTAATTGGAGAGACCTCTCATAGAATAGAATTTGTTTCACCAAAGGTCACTTGATACACATTGTCACCGTAACATATCGTTTTCCTTGCCGACAAGTCCATCCAACCTATATTTGTTGCTGTAACTTCAACCTATCAGGGAGATATCTTGTAGATCATTTCAGTCATACTGAAACACCCTGAAATCACACTTGTTCGCTGAGACTTCCGGAATGTCCTTCCGAAAGCAATTGTCCAATGGCGGTCGGTGTGTCATTGCATATTCGTTATAACCTCATGCCGAAGCCTTAAGCTCTTGCCGATAGAATTCCATCCACCACCGATCGATGTGACATAACAAAATCGCTATGACATTTGAGCGAAGCCACAACCTTTGCCAATAAGACCTTTTGGTGCACGGTCGGTAAGACACAACCTTTTCACTATGACCCTTCACCGAAACCGCCCAACACTTGCCGAAAAGTTCCCATTCAACCTTCGATTGGTGAGACAAGGTAATTTCACTGTGACCATATACCAACGGAAAAAAAACTTATGCCGAAAGACCTTTCTGCTGTCACCAAGACAACGGGAAAGTCACGCCGAAAGCAGCCTGTATGATAAAATCAATCGCCATGACATCTGAAATGTCTTGCCGATAGGCAACTCAGACATTTCAAAGAGGATCGGGGAGACCCTGCCATACTCATGCCAATATGTGTAAGCCTGTGATATGCAAAGAGAGCCATCCTGACAAAGAAACCAACTTACAAGCTTTGTCAGTCACAGAAATAACATTCATAGCTTGAACCAAAATTCTTATCATCATCATGAAATTGAAACATAACAAATAACTTTCTATAAAAGCCAAGAGACATCAAAGAAGTGACATTATAAATCATAAGGATCCAAATTAAGATTGATCATCAAAGAGAACCAACTGAAAGAGATTTTGTCATCAAGGACAAACCGTAGACACAATTGGGATCCAACAAACTCCCTATTTGTCCTTGATGGAAAAACACAAATGACTCTCCCCCTTTTTGCCTCAAAGACAAAGAATAGAAGAGAAGAATGTGCATTGCCATGAAACAAAAACATCATGAGAAATAGCTGCAAAAAAATGAGTAACTGTGCAGCAACAAAGATTGTAGGAGAGCAGTAAAAGAATCAAAACATATAACATGCTCCCCCTAAGCCAATGCTTGTAAAATTAGAGAAGTAAAGATTGAGAGATAACTCCCAATCGAAGTATCAACCTTTCAAATAATTCTTTGGCTAAGGGCTTAGTAAAAATATCATCCACCTGATCATGTGATCCAACAAAATGTAAACATACTTCACTATTCAAAACTTTTTCTCGAAGAAAGTGAAACTTGATAGCAATATGTTTAGTGCGAGAGTGCATAACAGGATTTTTTGAAATATTTATCACACTAGTGTTATCACAAAGAGTGGAAACAGGTTTAGAAACATCAATACCCATATCTGAAAGAGTCTGACTCATCCAGAGAACTTGAGTATAGCATGAAGTGGCAACAATGTATTCTGCTTCAGCAGTAGAAAGAGAGACATATACTTGTTTGTTGCTGTGCCATGCCACTAAACGATCACCAAGAAAGAATGCAGCACCACTGGTGCTTTTCCTATCATCCAAACAACTAGCCCAGTCAGCATCAGTATAAGCAATCAAAGAGAAATCATTGCTCCTAGGATACCAAAGAACATAATCAAGAGTGCCCTGAATGTATCTAAAGATTCGTTTGACAACAGTAACATGAGATTCTTTAGGTGATGCCTGAAAATGTACAACAGTGCAAACTGCCTGCATGAGGCAGTTAAATATAAGAGACTGTCGATCATTGATCTATATTCCGTTTGATTTGTATCAGGAGAATCATCAACCTTAGTAAGTTTGCATCTATTAATCATTGGAGTGCTAACTGGATGGCATTCATCCATCTGAAATTTCTTAAGCATCTCTCTAGCATACTTGGTTTGAGAAAGAAATATTCCATTTTCGCATTGAGAGATTTGAAGACCCAAGAAGAAATTTAATTCTCCTAATAATGACATTTCAAATTTAGATTCCATTAGCTGAGAGAATTTTTTACTCAATGTAACATTGTTGCATCCAAAGATAGTGTCATCAACGTAGATTTCAACAACCAAAATATCAGAACCTTCAGTTTTAACATAAAGATTGCTATCTACACCTCCTCTAACAAAGCCATTAGAAATTAAATGACTGTCTAGCCTAGAGTACCAAGCTCTAGGTGCTTGTTTTAAGCCATAGAGGGCCTTTTTTAATCTGTAAACATGATCAGGCTTATCTTTGCAAATAAATCCTTCAGGTTGTTCAACATAGACCTCTTCATCTAAATAGCCATTTAAAAAGGCAATTTTGACATCCATTTGATAAACAGTAAAGTTTTTGTAAATAGAATAAGCCAAGAATATTCTGATAGATTCTAGTCTAGCAATAGGTGCAAAGGTTTCACCAAAATCAATACCTTCTTGTTGAGCATAGCCTTTGCAGACAAATCTTGCTTTGTTGCGAATAACATTACCATTTTCATCAACCTTGTTTCTGTATATCCATTTGCCTCCAATGATATTCTTGTCATCTGGTCTTGGGACTAACTCCCAAGTATGATTTTTCTCAATTTGATCAATTTCTTCCTGCATAGAATTAATCCAACATGAATCTGTGAGAGCTTCATTAAAAAAATTTAGGCTCAAACTGAGTAACTAAACAAAAAGCAATTTGTGCCTTTTCATCAGATTTTGCAGCCTTTCTTCTAGTTTGAACTTCTGCAAATTTATCCCCAATAATCTGATCTTTGGGGTGATATATAGCTAGATTTTTTGAAGGAGCTTTTGATGTAACCTTTTCAGGACTTTCTTTTTCATTTTTAGGGCTTGCTGATTCAGCAAAAGACTTTGTTGTTTCAGCCCCTTCTGAAATTATTTCAAATTCAAGTTCTTCTTCCTCATTATCCTGCAAAGATTCAACAATCAAATGTGGTCTTTCATCAAATTTTACATTAACAACTTCAACAATCTTGTTAAGCCTTTTGTTAAGGCATTTATAAGCTTTGCTATGAGTTGAGTATCCCAAAAAGATACCCTCATCACTCTTTGATTGAAAGCTCCCAAGGTTATCATCATCTTTCTTGATAAAACACTTCCAAAAATTTTAAAGTATTTGACAGAGGCAGTTTTTCCATACCAAAGTTCATAAGGAGTGTGTTTAGATTTCACCCTAAGCTGCACTCTATTCAAAATGTATACAGCAGTATGAACAAATTCTTTCCAATACATATCAGACAACTTAGCTTCATCTAGCATGGTTCTAGCCATTTCTTTTATAGTTCTATTCTTACGTTCAACTACCCTGTTTTGTTGAGGTGTTTTAGTTGCAGCATACTATCTTTTAATACCATGTTGTTCACAGTAATCAATAAACTCTTGAGAGGTGAACTCACCTTCTTTGTCTGATCAAAGGCATTTAAGTTTCAGATCAGATTCCTTTTCAACCATTTTTCGAAAAATTTTGCACCTTCCAAAGGCTTCTGATTTGTGCTTAAGAAATGTGACCCATATCATTCTAGTATAATCATCCAAAAACAACATAAAGTACCTTTCACCATTAATAGACCTTGTTCTGGTTGGTCCACATAAATCAGTATGCACAAGTTGTAAAGGTTTTGAAGAAGAATGTTCTTTTGACTTGAAGCTGATTTTAGTTTGTTTACCACTTAAGCATTCTTTGCACACAGAGTTTTCTGGTTTGCTAAGAATTGGTAGACCTCTAACATTCTGATTTTTACTGATTCTAACTAGATTTTCAAAGTTTATGTGTCCTATTCTTTTATGCCATAACCAATTCTCTTCAATTTGGCCCATTAGACACATACCTTGATTATTGTCATTGCATGATGAGTCAAGAAGATTGTACACATTTCCTTTTGTCCTCCTTCCAGCTGCAACAGCCTTTCCAAGCTTGTTCTTAATCTCACACCCCTGTGAAGTGAAAAGAACATGATAACCACTATCAAAGATTTGACTGACACTTAGAAGATTGTGCTTAAGACCTTCCACATAGTACACATTATAGATAGGAGTGTCTTCATTTAGAAGAAGTGAACCTCTACCTTTAATTTGAATACCAGAGTTATCACCAAACTTAACATATCCACCTACATAATCTTCAAGATTTATAAACTTATCCTTTTCGCCACTCATATGGTTAGAACATCCACTGTCCAGGACCCATAAGTCCTTTTTCTTGGAATGAAAAGCAGTTTGAACTAACATAGTTTGTTCAATGTTGTTAACAGTCTTAGGTTTCCAAACCTTTTTAATTTTCTGCTATTTTGATTGCAGATCAACTCTGCATTGTTTGACAGAATGTCCCAAAGTATTGCATTTAAAACATCTGATCTATCTAACAAAACCATAGTGTTGCCTAAGACCAAACCTGGGTATTCTAGAATTCATAATCCTACAAGTGCTCACCTTATGACCAAATTTGTTGTAGAAAAAGCAATAACCATAGAAAAAAGAATTGTCTTTGTATGAAGGTCTATTACTTTTAAAAAACTTAACATGATCCTTACCAGATTTTGAGTGAATTGAACCTGAGCCTTTGACTTTAGTAGAGGGGTTTTGTTTTGCTTTGTCAGTTGAGCATTCACCCTTTTCAAAACCTACACCAGATTTATCTTTATACATTTTTTGTTTGTTGAGAATCTCATTCAGTTTTAGAGTGCTTTCATATTTTTCAATTTCCTTCCTAAGAAGGACTACTTCTTGTTCCAGTTTTTGAATTTCTTGATCCTTGCAGCTTACAGTCTCTCGAAGACAGTCTTCAACTCTTTTAGCTTCTTCAAGCTGAGTTTTCAGAGAGACCATTCTTGATCAGGTTTACGTTCTTGAGCAAGAACTTGTTTTTTGAGTTTTCTAATCTCTTGTAAAGCACATTTCAGTTCACTTTCAAGATCTACTTCACCTTCTTCAACATCAATAGTGTTTGAATCATTTTGCTGAGTAATTTCAGCCATGAACAAAGTTTCATCTTCTTCTGCAGATGATTCTTCAGACTCAATATCAGATTCATCCTTACTAAATAGACTTTTCTTCTTTTTGAAATTGAAGTTTCGTTTAGGTTTGAAGGCCTTCTTCTTAGGCAGTTTTTCAGTTGTCTCGTTGTCACAGATTTGATCATCATAGGGACACTTTGCAGCAAAGTGACCTATTTTTCCACAGTTAAACATTTAAAGGGAAGTTTTCCCTTATATTTTCCTGATCCCTTTTTAAATCTTCTAACAAAATGGGATTCTTTAGAATTAGACAACTCTGATTCACTGAATTCAACTTTTTCTTTCTTTTCAGTGTTAAAGGCAGTTTCTTTTCCTGTTGAATTGTTTTTGCTAGTTCTCATTTCATAGGCAGTAAGTATTCCTTGCAGGTTGTCTAGGGTAAGTTGATCAAAGTGTTTCTTTTCTTCTAGGGCTGAAACCTTAGATTCAAATTTAGGTGGTAAGGTTCTAACAACCTTTGTGACAACATCAAATTCATTAACAGTTTGACTTAGACCTTTCATTGCATTGAAAACTTCATCAACTCTTAGGAAATATTCAGCCACTTTTTCATCATCCTTCATTTTCAACTCCTCAAACTGATGTTTGAGAGTGATGATTTTTGACAATTTGACTTTCTCATTCTCTTGATATATAGTTTCAAGTTTTTCCCAGCTATCATGAGTAGATTTGCAATGCATGACTTTAATGAACACATCTTTAGTTAACCCACACAAGATGGCATGCTTAGCTCTGGCATTTGTTTCATACCTCTTTTTTCAGCAGGATCAGTGGGAATAGAGGTTGGTAAATTGTAAGCAGTTATAACCATGCTCCAAACATCAACATCAAAATAAATAAGAAAAGATTCCATTTCGATTTTCCAGAACACATAGTCAGTTCAATCAAATAACGGAGCTCTGGTTACAGAGGCACCGTCTTGAGAATGTGCCATTAAAAACAAACTCCAAGACCAAGATCAATCCAAGGTGATTAAAACCTATCAGAGGACCCTATGCTTTGGTACCAATTGTTGGAGTTAAAATGACACTGAGAAGGGGGGGTGAATCAGTGATATAACTTGTTTCACCAATTTTTTAAAATATTCAAACACACAGCTCAGATTTGATCTCAATATCACTCTGATTAAAGCATTCATGAGTTGAATGTAATCATTCATAAACAGAATTGAGAAAAATAATGACTTAACAGTGAACTGAAACAACAACAACATAGAAAACCAGAGAGAACACAGAAGAACAAAGAGGCACAATATTTTTCTGAGTGGAAAACCCTCCTGGGGTATAAAAACCGCTCCCTAAATGCCTTCCAGGCTTAATCTTATAATCAACTGTTCACAATGCCTTATAGGCTGATTTTTGAGCACCCACTCAAGGAGCACCAACCCCTCATTTAGAGATTTCTATCTCAAGGAGTACCAACCCCTCAAATTATGTTTTGAACAATAATAATGATTCAGAGGATTTCCCTGTTTTCAGTTAAACACTTATCTCTCTATTTTCTCATCTACAGAGTACCTTAAAGATTCAATATCTGAATCCCCAAAATACTACGTAGAGAAGAAATTTACAAAGTTTCTGCCTCTTTTATTGTAGAGTTTATCCATACAATTTCATACAGCCAAGGAATGATAATCTTAGAATTACATCTGCCAAACAGAAAACATAGTTTTCTTCATCTATTTATAAATGCCAGAAAAGTAACAGTCTTCAGAAGTAACGGAAAAACAACCAACCAAAACAAGAGCCGTTTCACCCAGCTTCTAAAACTTGTGAGATCATTTCTCAGACAAATTTGTAACTCCCATGGCTCCATCAACCACTGTCAAGCATCCAGCCAGAGAGGTGCATCAAACATAGCAGCCATACCATTCATTTCTGAACCAAGAATGAATTTCATCCTGACACTGCCGTTACAGCTATCAACAATAGTAAAGAACAATTTATGAAGCTTTCTCATGATGGCGGCCAGGCTAGGGTTCGATACCCAGTCAAAAAGAATAAGCTCAAAAAGTTTTCCCTAACAGCCTTTTAATACAATCGATGACACGTTATGCCGAAGGCAACTTTAACGTTGCCAGACAACCTTATGGTTGTCACTTTCGCCAAGATCCATCAGAGTCGGGAGAAGTCATATCGAATACATAATGTCACGCCATGTGCTCGTAACATCCTTCTGGTCGATGAGACAAAAAGGTTCTCTCATCGAAATGAAACCATCATTCGCTATCACTATAGCTTTTGATATTAGAGAGACATCATATATAACAACTTTGTTATACCGAAAGGAAGCTTTATTCACTGAGTCGCTGAGACAATGCTAATCTCTTGCCGAGATGCTCTTTGGATTCATTCACTGTCGATGTGACCATACGTAATTGGAGAGACCTCTCATAGAATAGAATTTGTTTCACCGAAGGTCACTTGATACACATTGTCACTATAACATATCGTTTTCCTTGCCGACAAGTCCATCCAACCTATATTTGTCACTGTAACTTCAACCTATCGGGGAGATATCTTGTAGATCATTTCAGTCATACCAAAACACCCTGAAATCACACTTGTTCACCAAGACTTCCAAAATGTCCTACCGAAAGTAATTGTCCAACGACGGTCAATGTGACATTGCATATTCATTATAACCTCACGTCGAAGCCTTAAGCTCTTGGCGATAGAATTCCATCCACCACCAGTCGGTGTGACATAACAAAATCGCTATGACATTTGAGCGAAGCCACAACCTTTGCCGATAAGACCTTTTGGTGCATAGTCGGTGAACACAACCTTTTCACTATGACCCTTCACTGAAACCGCCCAAAACTTGCGAAAAAGTTCCCATTCAACCTCCGATCGGTGAGACAAGGTAATTTCGCTGTGACCATATACCGAAGGAAAAAGCTTATGCCGAAAGACCTTTCTGTTGTCGCCAAGACAACGGGAAAGTCACGCTGAAAGCAACCTGTATGATAAAATCAATCGCCATGACATCTAAAATGTCTTGCCAATAGGCAACTCAGACATTTCAAAGAGGATCAGGGAGACCCTGCCATACTCATGTCGATATGTGTAAGCCTGTGATATGCAAAGAGAGCCATCCTGACAAAGAAACCAACTTACAAGCTTTGTCAGTCACAGAAATAGCATTCATAGCTTGAACCAAAATTCTTATCATCATCATGAAATTGAAACATAACAAATAACTTTCTGTAAAAACCAAGAGACATCAAAGAAGTGCCATTATAAATCATAAGGATCCAAACTAAGACTGATCATCAAAGAGAACCAACTGAAAGAGATTTTGTCATCAAGGAAAAACCATAAACACAACTGGGATCCAACAAACTTTCCCTAAGCTTAAATCATTGAAATCAATGATTAATATGATGTTGTGTGTGAAATCATGATTTCATGTCGCAATCCATCTTTTGGCCTCAATCCGGGATTTCTCGTTTCTTCGGGATAATCCATCTCTAGCGGATTTTCCCATAATTTGGTGAGGTGCAATAAAATTATCGCTATCATGTACACCATCGGCAAGGAAAAAATTCATCGGCAAGAGGTCATAGCGGGCTTCATTAGTCATACCGATATTCTTTTTATAGTCGAGACCTCTATCCTTCGGCGAGACCTTTCATCGAGTGCATTGCGCTTTCGTCAATCTCCCTTCATTTCAATCAGGGAGACCCTACTTGTTCGGTGAGACCTTTTGGTGAGTTCACAACTCTTGCCAAAACCTTCGCTTTCGGCGAGACTACCAACAGTCGCCAAGACTTCATGACGAAGCCTTCCTTTCTTGGCAAGCTCGGATCTTCTTTCGGGGAGATCACATGTTGTCGGCCAGAGGTTATACCGATGAGACTCCATGTCGGTGAAACATTACGCAGTCGAAAAGACATTTGGCCGAATTCAAAACTTACCGCCGAGACATTCATTTGCTTCAATGAGACTCCCCCTCGTCGGTGAGACATTACGTCGAAACCACCTAATTTTAGCGAAACCTCATCCTATGACATCCACCTTCGGTGTGACCTCCTGGCGGTCGCCAAGACTTCTCAGCGAGATGATAGACTTTTGGCGAGCTGAGACGATTCCGCGGATTTTCACTGATGCCAGATTTTCCCGAAGTCGTTGGTTTGTTGTTTTTTCTGGATTTCGCAAAGGGTCTATGCCTTCGTGGAAATCCATCTTTGAAGGATTTTCCTAAAATTTGGTGAAGTACAATGAAATATGGAGTAGCATGATGTGTTAGTGATTCTCAATGGATTCTATTATTAATTCATGCTATTTGATGATCTCTTATGAATTTTATTGGCTAGTGATGATCAGATTTAATCGATAGTAGGTGTTTTCATGACTATCCCGTTGGAATCCGTCTGGCCCAGAATTTTTTGAAATTCCTCTTTGGCTCAGATTCTGCTAATGGCTCTGAAACCCGAAGTTTAGTAGAATCATTTTATATGAATTTTAATGACACTTTGATTACATTAGGTTTATTCTAATGGTGTTTTGACGGATTAACGTTCCCTTTCCTGTGGTTTTTATTATGACTTCCATGTTGAGTGCAAGCCGAATCTAGCAAGGCAGCAACTGGATCTTCAATGTCGGATGCAGAGAGGATTAAGTTGGACATTAAGAGCAAGATTCCCGAGAGTAAGATCACATCGGTCTGGTCAGAGGTGACCAATACAAATGTTGGCCTCTGGGATTATGAGGAATTTAGAGAAAGAATGGCAGCCGAGGATCTTCCCTTGGTGACTAGAAGAATGAATGAATCAGGCTTGTCCCATGTTGTTGGTTTCCCTTCCACTGTGCAGTGTTATGAGCTGGTTCTTGAGTGTGCTAGAAACTATGATCAAGACACACAAAGGATAATTGGTCCTTAGGGGAGAGTTGTGGTGAATCTCAACCCTGTTTCCATTACCCAAACATTTGATATGGTGGACTTTTTCTGTTATCTTTTGTATTTGTATGCAGTGAGCCTCCCTGTTGTACTTTGAGTCCTTTCTATAGGCAGTGAGCCTTTGTATTTGGGTAGTGAGCCTCTTGTATTTGTTTTTTCTATTAATTTATATTATGAGTTAACCCTCACCGTGGTTTTTCCCTAATTGGGTTTTCCATGTAAAATCTAGTGTTCATTGTGTTGTTCTTGCTTTTTGTTATCTACTTTTCATGTTCATACTTAATAATAGAATAGTGTGGTTGTGAAGTTGATAAGTGTTTGAAGTTTTGTATTTGAATTTGGTGACAACTGATTCACCCCCCCTCGCAGTTGTCTTGTGCCTTTTTAACAGTTGATGAAGATGGAAGAGCAGTGTCTACTCTTTCAACAATCTCTGTCGTATATTTAGGAAAACCACTAGTATCTTCTTGATATTGAATGTCTGAAGGGATGAATCTTCCTTGGTTATCTCTACGCCTTCACATATGGTAAATTTAACTTTGTATGGCCACAACCCTGCACAATGTGAGTAGCTTGATGTTGAAAAAGATGGTTTCTAACAGTCCTAATACTTAAGAAGGGAAATTTAACTGTGAAAACTACAAAAATTGGTTTATGAAGTTAGCACCATCCCTTACAACGGTGCCAAAAATGTAGAGTCTAAGTTAATTTTTTGTAAACTTGCTGAATAGTCCACTTGAAACTGCTTAAGACTACATTAGATTATCGACCAAGGAGCGTAAGCTTGTGATGGTGCAACAAGATATATTCCTTCATGGATTTAAACTACTCAACTTAACCTACTAGAGTTATTCTAGTTGTTGGAAACTCATAAAAAATTTAAGACAATGAAAGTAAAATTGAACCTTAGTTGCTACGGGTACCTATAGTTAATGACTGTAACTGAACTACTTCTAATGAAAGTAAACTAAAAACCTGATTAAGATTACAATAATATCTAGACTATCCTCTGGAGTATTATTAGTAGCTATTCCATGCATGTTCCTAAGAATCACTTGTAATAAACAAGAAATAGATTCTACAATTCACAAGTAATAGCAAACTAATATTAACTATTGACATAAATGAATAATTGAAAGAAATGTTAGAAACCAAGATCTGAAATGCAAACCAAGAAATAACCTTCCACAGAAGAGAAAAATAGAAAAGGCAGAGAGTTTGCATAAAAAAATGCAAAATGATATATTCAAAGTACAATAATACAAGAGAAGAGGCTTGCTTATAAAAGCAAGCCTGCAAAACCCTAATCTTAGTTTGAGCAAAAAGCTAGCTCAATAAGATAAGGATGATAACTAATTAACCTAGGAAATAAATAATTACCTAAGTAAATTTATGCAAAGTGTAATTAAATTAATTACACCAACACCCCCCCATAAGTGCAACTTAGGGAGAAGCATATTATTATGCAAAGATGAGTCCCGGTAACAAGACCTGATCAGGTACTCATGTAAAAAAGCAAAGATGAGGTAGAGAAGGAAAACCCAGTGGGACAAAACCCCCCTACAATGAGATGATTACTACAAAGAAGCACTGGAAGAACACTGTGGAGTAACACTGGAACCTGAAACTGGCAAGCAAGGAAAGATACTTCTGTTTGCTACTGAAACCAGATGAGAATCACTGATTGACTCAAGGAATCATGATAAAGCAACATCAAACCCGATGCCACGAAACACTGGAAAAATCACTAATTGGAACAACCCTGGAATCTTTGAAGCAATAGGAGATGAGATGATGACATAATCTGGAAGTCGTGTATCTCGATGCCGATGCCAAATTGTGACTAAAAATCTTCCATGGGAAGGAGTACCATGAAGACTCTGGAACATTAACCATAAAAACATGGCCCTTAAACTGAGATGGATCCAATGTGGATCATTAACCATAGGCTCTCAATCTAAAGTGTGAACTGGATGTGAATCTGATATGTGTCAAGCAAGAGAAAAAAAGTGGCCAAAAGAACAAGGAAACCAGATAACCCATGCGAGTTGCCATCAAAACAAAATGGATATGGAGATCAAAGTGCATGCACACTCTAATTAGATTTATTATGCAAAAAACCCCCCTGATGGAACTTTATATCAGTTCATTTATTAACAATAACTCAACGATTGTAAAAGGAGAGCATGCAAAACATGCATAAACAGAAGAGAAAATGCAAACCTAGTGCATGAAAACAAAAAAATGAGTGCATGCACAAACCAAGGTTTACATCTGCCTCTATGATGAAAAATCTTCAAATTTGATTTCTAAAAAATCTGTTTATAATAAGTAGACAAAAATAGAAACTCAGAAATTTTTTGAAGCTAAAAATAAAACCCAGAAATCATTTTTTGATTCAGCAAGTAGAAGATGAAGAAATAAATTTTTTAAACCTTTAGCCAGGAGAAAAAAATGACACGCGATAGTTTTTGTGTAGCTGTTTTCTTCAAATCCGTGAAAGAAATCAAAAAACGAAAAGATACCCAGATCGGATTTTGATCCTGGATACAAAACCCATAAATCTTTTTTTGATCTAGCAAGCAGAAGATGATTTTTATTTTTTTTAAACCTTCTCCAAGAGAAAAATGACACGCGTCAATTTTTGTATAGCGGTTTTCTCCATATTCGTACAAGATATCAAAAATATAAAAGATACCTAGTTTAGATTTCAACCCTGCCTCAATATTTTCTAGTGCTTTGAATCGAATGGAAAAACTCGATTTGATCAAAAAATGCTGCATAAATATACTCAAGGAGAAAAACCCTTGAAGGACCTCGAACGAACTCTGCAATAATTTTCTCAAAAATATGAGAAGGGGCTGCAAATCAAGGCTCTGATACCATGTTAGAAACCAAGATCTGAAATGCAAACTAGGAAATAACCTTCCATAGAAGAGAAAAACAGAAAAGGCAGAGAGTTTGCATAAAAACATGCAAAATGATATATTCAAAGTACAATAATACAAGAGAAGAGGCTTGCTTATAAAAGCAAGCATGCAAAACCCTAATCTTAGCTTGAGCAAAAAGCTAGCTCAATAAGATAAGCATGATAACTAATTAACCTAGGAAATAAATAATTACCTAAGTAAATTTATGCAGTGTAATTAATAATTAATTACACCAACAAGAAAGAGTGGAGAACAATACCTTGAGTGGCTTGCTCAAGTAATTGTTCCCACTTAACTGAGCACAATCTAACTAATAGATCTCACACATATATCATGAACTAAACTTCATTTATTGCATAGGGTGAAGGATTACAAAAACTCTCACAAACTGGATTCAACCATTCTATAGATTCATGTTCAACTAGAAAATAATAGATAGTACAAACTTTGAAAAACATCCAACTAACTAAACTACAGACTCAACCATTAGTTATCTACAAACCAGGGGAATATTTATTGAAAATAACAACTAAAACCGAAATCATTAATTCCACTTCCAGATATCTAGAACATGGTTTTAAGATCTGGACTTAAATCAATCTATAACTGAAAAGAAAGAGCATCCTAAAAGAACAAAACTTCTACCAAATGGATTACATTGAATCATACATCCATCTATGAAAGTTCCAAATCAAAGAATACCTCTTCTTCAATGTTTATAACAGTCATGAAAACATGTGTTCTGTTGATGTGTTTTTATGCACTTCTCAACACAGGCAATGCGTAGGTGCACTACCTCTCTTGAAAGACAATCTTCCACAATCAGATTGCAGAACACTATCCCAAGGTCTCTAATGTCAGGTCTTGACAGTGCTTGGAATATCTCAGTTGTTTGATGTGATTTGCTGGAATCACAAGGCGGACTTACGGATGGATCACAAAGCCAGGGAAGTTGGATCTACAAATGACGTTCTTAAGATGGACAAGTTACTGTGTGTTTGCTGTAGGTTCAAACAACAGTCTTGAACTCCATTTTTTGTCATTGGATTTAGCTTTACAATATGCAATGAACCTTTCCTAAGGTACTTATTAAAAAAAGAGAAAAAAGGGAAAAGAAGGGAGAAGGTTCCTGGATCTGCAACTAATTGTGAACAGTGATGATAGAGTTCCTGCAATGGACAACTTCTTGGAAACAATATTCCACTTAACCAGAGATCTCACAGTCTCATGGAATTTGTGCTATCTTCTAAGGTCTGCAAATGTTTCGTCTTTCATTCACCATGTGCATGCATGAACAAAGATAAAAGTTTTGGAGTAGCTTTGAATTCAAGCCAAGACTAACTTTACACAACTATCTACCATCAGCAAACAACAAAAAGTATGGACTAAGAAGTCATCTACACACTAGGAATTTTCATGATCATAGGACAACATTCCTAAAATCTACCAAAGCAAGAAAAAGGTTAACTAGAACAGCAATAAAAGCTAAGTTAAACATCTAACAATGGAGATTGAATCAAGCAACATGTGAGAAACTCAGAAAATGCACCAAGTTAATGTCTTTTCCTTATAAATTTCTGTAGCATGTCTTTACAACAACTCAACTCTCTTTGCAAATGAGAGGAGACCCCTATTTATAGTGACCAAAAATTCAAATGAATGGCCAAGATTGATTCTCATTGTGTGGCCAAGATTCATTACAAAATAGGGTTTTACCTACCCCTAATATATCACAATTTAAAATTACATTTTGTCCTTTTCCCTATTTTGTCCTCTAGTGACGACACTGTAGCAGTTTGTCTTTTAGCTGATTGTTGTTTTACTGTAGCTACTCTTTAGGGAGCTCTTTATCATCAACAGGGTTGTCCCCCTACTTCTTGGATGTTGCATATTCTATGAACTTTAGGATGACCGCCTGGAGCTTGTCCACTTCAATAATCTCATACCTTAGCACTTGGTAGCTCCGCTCCTTTACATTATCCTCCAGCCTTTTCCAGTCCTCATCATACTTTGCACCCTAGTCCCGGAATAGCTCTGACTGATCGAAGGCATGGGCAGAAAAACCCATGAATTCCACCATGATTTCACTTGACATCCCATCCTCCATTTTCTTCTGGAAGTAGGGCTTCACCTTTTCTGGATCCATCTGCACGGTGGGCACATCATATTCTGTCATTAGCTTGAGATAACGAGTGCATTCTACCCTAATTTCCTTTATCCATTCTATATCCGGATCCACTTTGCTCATTATTTGTTCCAACCTTTCCTTCCGGTTGTCAAAGTCTCGCCGCCATACATCTATCAACCAATGATCGTCTTTCTTAAACGCAAGCTCCTTTTCCCATGTGGCTTTTGGAAACTGAAGGATAGTCTCGATCTTTGGGAAGGTGGAATCATATACTACAGGGAAGTTAGTGCATAGCTTCTTTGTGCCCTCCAAAGATTGCTGCAGGTCCAAGAACTTGTTGGTTGTCCGAACAGCCCAGCTAATTCCCATGTTTCCAACGTATAAGACTTGTCGGAACCAGTCTTCTGTAGTTTTTTCCAAATTCTTTATCCTTTCCATTTTATCAATTTTCTCCTTGGATAGCAGCTGGGGTGTGGCTGTGGATGTGGTAGGTAGGTCATCTACTGAAGACCATTGTTGTATGTAATTCGTTAAAGAAGCCACTTGTGCTTTAAGCTCATCTTTTGAAATCTTGTCCTGCCTTATCAAATGTACCACCGTGGCCACTGAATCCTCAAGATGCTTGAGTTTCTGTTCTCTGGTGGTAGTCCCTAGATCCATGGTGGAGATGTAAGCTATCCCCTCCTGACCTTCCACAGGCGTGGCTACTTGCACAGCTCGAGACCTAGAAGCATCCATCGTTACCTTGGATCAGATCTTAAGCTTCTTTTCCTTCTTTGCCATGATTTGAGCTCAGGCTAAGATAGCCTCTAGTTTTTCCCTTGGGTCCTTTAGTACAGGGGTTTTTGTTTCAAGCTGCTTCTCTAACCATTCAGGAACAACAGACTTTCCCTTAGGTGATTCATGATCATCTTCACCTCCGTCGGTTAGGGCCTCTACTTCCTCACCTTCCGGGGTTCTTCCCTCTTTCTTGGTCGCATCTCCCTCTTCTTCGTCGGAGTCTTGGACGAACATGAGGTGTTTGATAGGAAGCCTAGCAGATAGTTGTTGCGTGGGACTTTCTTTCTTTGCTGTCTCTTCTCCTTTCTTTTCCTTCGCACGCTCAACTTCGTGCATAGGTTCCTTGGATTGCTTGACTTCGAGGCTCTTGACAACTTGGGTTCCACTTTCAGGTAAATCTTCTCTTGGACTATCCTTTGGTGGCTGTCCTTCTTCGTCACGGGGTGACCTTTCTGCTCCCACCTCAGTGTCCTTCAGCCGCCGGGCTAGCTCCTCCTCAAGATCATCATCAAAGGTTTGCACGATTACCTTACCATTGGTGCTATCTTCCTCCTCATCCTCGCTCTCAGAGGAGCCAGTCCCTTCTTCTTCGTAGGCAACCTTGTCAATAGTACGATGTTCATATTCCGGGTGCTCGTGGTATTCATCGACTTCCTCCTCAATAGGCTTTGAGGCTTCCCACTCTCGTTCCTCCCACTCCTTAGAGATCAACATGGTGGCCTCCATAGCTGGTGGCCCTGTCAGCAGTTGTGAAGGCTGAGCGGTAGCGAGGACTTGTGCAAGGGCTGCTCGAAGAGTGGGATCCATTAGGATCTGGGAGAGCTCAAGGGGAAGATTCTGCATATGTCTTGAGAGAGCCTTTGGCATGGTGGAAGTGGGAATAGGTTTTGTTACCGTTTCCAGAGGGAGCGATGTGGTTGGTGACATGGCCGCGGAGGAAGGGGGAGTAGTTATGGAAGAAGAGGAGTCGACAATTATTACAAACTCGGCCGGAGGCGAAGGGGCAAGATGGACAAAAATGTCCACTGCCGACGGGGATGTAGTGATCATAGCTAGGGAAGTAGGTGGCGCAACGGTAGGGGCAGGGAGAGCCAAGAGGGGTTCCAATTGACCCGTGCTCTTTGTTTTCTCCTCTTGGGTTGAGGGCTGTTCTGCGGTGCTCCCTGTTTGTTTGAGCCTTTTGGAGGGTCAGCCCCCCATTTCTTTCCTTGCATAGACCTTGGGGTCAGGAGATTGCTTCGCTTCTACCTCCTTTCTCTTCTTAGACCTGGTAACTAGGGGAGACTTGGAAGTCCCGCCGGTTGAAGTGGTGGCAGCGACATCCTCTGTGGCACTTGGCTCACTTTTGAGCCCTTCATAAGTCAAAATTACCCCTTGTCACTTTAATTAGACAACTTGCCCATTGACCCACTCCTTAGTACGAGCCAAGATTGGCTTGGTTATGATATCGAGGTCATCAACCTCCTGCTTGTCCCAATCAATTGTTAGTATAGGCAGATTGGCGACCGCAGGGTACATGGGGTGCATTACGGTGCTCTCGTCTTCCTTGACCTGGTCCGGTATGGGGAAAGGTTGCACCTTTCTTATGAAATACGTAGTCATTCGCATATAATGTCTTGCCCGTACCTCCTTATCATCTTGGCAGTCCACCCAGAAGTCCTTGATGTGGTGGAGATGAGCAAACCTTGGCCCTAGTGCCTTTCTTATGTGGCCATATGGGTCTATCCGTGAGCGAGCAGTGTGTAGGTGAAAATGGTAATCTTTTAGTTCCTTCTCAGAGTTAGCAGCGCATTGGGAGGTTTGTAGTTGGTACATGCCTTGGCCAAGAGTCATGGGATAAGAGATCCCTGCTATGTGTTTGCTACTGAAGATTGCCTGTATGTGTTGGAGCTGCCAAGAAAGCTCCAGAAGGATGATACGGTCATTGGGGTATCGAGGCAACTTGTTTGGCCTCTCGGTGAAGCCTTGGGCACATATGTACGTGAACTTTGGGTATTGGATGAAGAGAAAGGCGTACTGCTTCAAAAATGCCCTGGCATTGTGGGAGACCCTCCTCTCGACGTCTTCGACAATCGTTCTGATAATATGGCCGATGAAGGCGTCGTTCACCCTGCAATATTCCCTTTTGAAGTTTCGGTACTGGAGCTGCGGATACCTATCATAGGCTTTGAGTCTTTTCCCCTGCTCCTGATCGGGTGTTACAAACAACCCATTGTACTACCTCTGATCCACCAAGGAATAGACGAGATAGGAAGTCATATAGAACCTGGAGCTCTTCTTTACATTGACAAACTACTCATGGAAGCAGTTGCTTATTATTCCTCCCCAGTAAAATGAAGTCTTTGTGGTGACGTCCTCATTCCCCCGAAGGATCTACTCAATGAAGTACACCATCCATTCTTGGAAGAAGGCTGCCATAGGAAGACCCATAACTCTGCTTAGCATCATGACCAAGTCATGGTAATCTTCATGGAAATCACTGCGGAAGAGTTCGTGAGGAACCTTCGCAACACTACCCCGCTTTTCTTTAAGCCAATGCTGATTTATTGACCTTTTATAGCCCGCCGGATTATCATCCCATGCTGCCTAACATTCTTCAATGGTGGAGACTTCCATCTCTTTAAAAGTGCAGATATGGAAAGTTTTTGTGATTCCTTCAGGTGACATGTTGGCAAGAACGTTGCCCTCTTTGTCAATAATTGTCCTTGTGTCGGGTTGATATGCCTCCCGACAAGCCATGACTAATTCAGGGGCCACGAGGGATGGAGGGAATCCTACAGCTTTTGCGATTCCGCTTTGCCTTATCAATCTTGCATTCTTGGTCGTAGGATTGACCCTGACCCTTTGCGTGAATTCGTCAATATTGACATGGCCGATGTTAGTATCAGTGATCTCCTTCCAATATGTGGTAATCTTCGAGTGCAGAGGCTCACCTTGGAACTGGTATTTCATTTGGTCCTTGTCCTCCTTCCCTCGAGGAGTCTTGCCTGACTTCTTCCCTTTGTCCTTCTCGATGGGTGCCACTGAAGGTCCTACACCCGATTCCATATATTCTGCAAGCAAAGGTGTAGTCAGCGTAATTGATCACAAAAGCATTTACGTTAGTTGAAATCTCAAAGATGAAATCCATTTTAAATAATCTATCAAGCATAACATGATACTTTATCTCTCGATGTCATCGGTCTTTTGGTTAAGGGCATTTGGATGGTTCGAGCCCGGAAGGTCGGACTTCCCCGGCAGGAATGCCGTTTTGGAAAGGCAAATAGGGTGGAGGGCCCCCGTTGATGCTCCCTGATCAAATTTGTTAATTTAAAAGGTTCGAAATGAAGAAGACCAAGATTAAGCACATGGGTCGAGATCAAATTTTGAATTAGGCTCATTTGGATTAGTTTAGGGGCATTCAAAGGTACAGGGTCGGAAAGCCATCAGGAGATGGTTGTCTGGGAATGGCAGATCAAAAACAGAAATCCAGAGACGGAACTCCGGGGTTCGGGGTCCAGAGTGCTGCAGGGTGGTCAGAAGATTGTAATTTACTTGAGGGCCCAGGTCAGAGGCACTGGGAATCCGCTCATCCCTCATCGTTTGGAACTGCTATTGCTGGGTGGAAGTCCAGAGGGGGTGGCCCAGTGGTCGGGGCCCGGTGCGAGTGTCGGTGGTCACAGGGGAAGGAAAGTCGACGTAAGGTCTCCGTTGCAGGGTGAGGTCTTGGTGAGAGATGAATGTCTCACCGATAGCCGAGAGCAAGACCGGACCTAGCACAAGGGTCCGCCATTCGACTTCGTTTTCAATCTTGTGGCGGTCGGAAGGGCAGAGCCTGGAGCTCGGAGGGGTGGGCGAGATTTTCCCCTCAGAACGACAGATGAGGAAAGGACTCCCGGATGGCGGAGCCCGGAAGTCGGATGGACACCGAGCATGGATGACTTGGTTCCACCATATGCATGTTTCATCTGTAGTTTACTATATTGCCCCATCGAATCAATCGAGTTATGCATTTTTCATGTCTGGGTCCATATCGGCATAGGTCCACGACTGTCTTCTTGACACCCATGTTGTTTTATTTTAACATTTGCATGCTACAGGCTTTATCAACATAACTCCTTTGATGTCTCGACGATCACAAGTCTTGTGCATTCACCTATCGGCAGAGGTTTCATTGTCGGGGCTGTGTCTTATCAAACTCAGTTTGTTCCCCGACTTGTGCATATGGGTCCTCGGCGAGAGTTGGGTTATCGGCAATTGTCATGGCGATTTTTTTTTGTCACACCGACCAGCATGTAAGGGATGCATATCAGGGGATTCCCTGCTATCGTTGTAAGGTCCTAGCGAGAGACCTTCGGTCTCGCTGACCTTACACATGGATTCCCTTTGATTATACTTTTGATGAGACTATGGTGGATTCTATCAACATAAGGTTGGTGGTGTCCCGCCGAATGACATTCGGGTTTCGTTTCGGCCAAACATGAGTTTGTGGCAGGAGGTCATAACGAAAAGGTCAGGTCTTGCCGACAGGTAATGGTGGCTTTCAGTGTAAGATTTTCTTTCTCTTGGCGAATGAAGGGCTAGCTCGGGGTGGCTTTCGGTGAAACAAGAGCAGTCTACATGAGGTTTCCTCGACATCATTATGTCTCGCCGATATCACGATAAGGTCTCTGTCATTAAGAAAGCTAAAATGTGTTGGCGAAAGTGAATAAAACAAAACATAACTGCTTGGTGTAGCTTATTTGTTTCGGTGTATAGTCTTAGCGAGGTGCTCGGGTCCTCACTGAATGGAATGATGAAGTCTCCCTGTCGGCATGATAATGGGGTTGCTACAGCGACATGTGAATAAGTGGGTGCCCTTGGTGAAACATTGTATGATTGACATAGGGTCTCCCCGATATCTGAAAGCTATAGCGAAGCGGGTAAAGTGGATTATGCACCTCGGTGAGAGTCTTCTTTTGTCTTGGTGACCAGAAGTTTTAGTTGTTGTGAAAATCCGCCTCGGAGAGAGGTCTCGTCGACATTCAAATGTCCTGCCGACTGTCAAGGTGCGGATCGGGCCCGGAGCTGGCGTCGGCCGTCAGAATTTCTCATCTTGTGTTCATGGCAATGGGAAAGCTAGAGCCCAACGGATGAAAGGCTGGGGAGGATTTATTTTTGAAACGGCGATCGTGGGACAGAGCTTTGAAGGGTGGAGCCCAATACGGTCAAGGTTGCTCAAGTTTCAACAGAGTTTTCCAAATGGAAAAAGGAAGCCTGAGACCCGGGCGGCGGAAGGATGTCATGCACTTGCCAAAAGAAAATGATATTGTCGCGATGTCCTGGTGAATGCATAATGTCTTGCCGAAGATGATGGGTCTCAGGGCAGCACAGAGGGAGCCCTCGGCGTAGGATTCTATGTCGGGGAGAGGTCTCGCCGACTGGGAAAAGTTATGCCGAGAGAGGGAGCCTTCAGCAAGAGATGAATGTCTCCCCGACGGAGAGGGGGGGATCTTGGGAGTGGAATCCCAGATACCAGGGCCTGAGAGACCCAAAAGCTCTTTGGTCATCTGTTTTGCTAAGTCAACACTGGAAAGGGGAGCGTCCAGGCCCGAGGGTCATGAATGTCCCTGTGAAGAACGACCGCACAGAGATAAAGCTCCGGATTGGTCAAGAGGATGTTGCGTTGGTCTACTCAGTTTTTGCGGACATGGGTTTTCTTCGTTGTGCCATATTTTATCCTTCACATGTTGTTTTGATAGTTATTGTTCATTTTAACCCCTAGAAATCATGAAAATAATGTTCAGGAGGGCGGACAGAGGACCTACCTCAAACACTCGATGCGGGGAGGTGTGGGATCCACTTACGATCGATGAGATGATGGTGAGGTTGATGAGCGTGAAGGTCTCGAAGACGGTGGGTTCCTCCAACAAGTTCTCTGATCACCCTCTGCAACACTGTCAAGTGAAAATGACAGGAATGAACCTTCTATTTATACCCCAATTGCCATCAATGGCCTCACTAAATGCAGGTACGACGAGGCAAGGAAGTTGGTGAATTTGAATTCACCGACGGTGGCGGGAGACCCAGGGTCTGGAAGGCGGAACTCCGCCAGAGGTTTGCCATGAGGAACAACAAAACACTCACGGACCCCGAGAGCAAAACTCTGGAGTCCCGGGCCTGAAGGGTCAGACAACCGTCAAGATTTCCATGGATTTTAGCAGACGATGAATGGGGGTCCGGACCCCAAGGTCCGGGAAGACGCAAGCCAAGCGCCGTTTGAAACAGCGGGTGCAACGGGGAAACCCGGCAAAGGAAACCTAAACGCCCGGGCCCGACAGGGCCCGGGGCCGCTTGCAAGGGGAAAACTGCCAAAGAGACTCCACGAGGCACCAGAACCTGACAAAATTAAAAGGGGAAGGTATGGTCAACTTATGGTGAGACTTTGAAGCAACATTGACTATCCGACGCACCAAAAAAAAATGAGGCACACAAAACGAGGCAGCGACAAGAACAACCTGACAAGGAAAAAGAAAAGAGGGTCCCCGTTCGAAATGGGGTGTGTGTGCCGAGGGCACAACATGTTCCATCTTCATGAATTCCTTCAATTAATAACCACCACGTTCAATTGTTTCTACAACATCCCCTGTTCCTAGTATTCAGTGTTCCTTTTGCTACGGGTTCATCTTGCAATAGCTGCACATCATGGTTCCTCTTTTTGCTGCAAACAAGATAGTTCCACAAAATATGTACACAAGGATAGCCATCAGATTAAAACATAAATTTACATCAACATTTCCATGCACATATTTATATAAACCACTTAATGCTAATATATTAAACTATAATTCCATCATCATAATTTTAGGTCTTAGGTCAGTATAATAGATACAAAAAGGATAATATAATATGGACTATAGTGAGAAAGTATGTTCAAAAGGAATCCCAAAGTCTGATAAAAACAATAGAAAATAAACTATTATTTGGACCTATCACATGATATGTTCGTTCGGAGAATATGATCTTTCAAGGAGATGTGAGATCATAATGTCACGATATGTTTCTAATTGCACGATTGGAGCTTTGAAACTGGTCTTTTTGGTTCTTTTGGTATTGAGTACATTAGTCATTCTCTTGATAGCCTCATGATGGTGCTATGTTGCATTTGGAGCTTACCATTATTTTTTTAGTTTCAGATGCTCATAAATAATTGGAGACTTGGGTGAGGTTGGAGTTCTCTTATGTTTAAAAACATTTCTTGAGAAAAATACTCTTTGAAGGTTTCAGAAAGAAGTCCAAGGAGGATTCACTTGGATATGAATGTGATTTCATGATGGACCTATAGATGAAAGTATTCTTGGAGAGAGTCATGATGATTTGGTCATCCTATAGGAGCATTCTCATTCCCCACTCTTGGTCTACTCGACAATTTATCATCTGAAAGGCATTTCCCCATTCTTGTTTTTAGATGCAAATTTTATGTTTTATGCTTTTTATTTTCATGGATATTGATATTGAGCTATGTTTGCTAGTTTTGGAGGGTACCCTTGAGGAGTGTATGGAATTTTTATCTCCTTGTGTATATGAGTTCATTTATAATCTCATTCATTGATGAGGAGTTTTAGGAGATGTTAGTGGGATGATTTCTTGATATGGTAATGGATTTTGAGTTTTATCTTCCTTGTTAGAGAGGATCACACCCATGTTGGTTTATGAGATACATTTATTTTGTTTGATCTTGCATATTGAATGGTTTGGTGTTGTCGAGGATTTTCATTTGGGGTTGTGAAGGAGATCATACTTGTCACAACTTAGCATTTAGAGGCGTGTATAGGAGGACATGGTACATGCTTTTATTTGCAAGTTCTATCTTTGGTCTTGTGCTTCTTCCTATATGTTTGTATTCACATGACACTAGATTTGAGGTTTGTGTGGAGCTATGGAAATCACTATGTTTGTTTTCATGTGTTTCTCATTGTTCTTTAGTGATAATATAGAGGTTCCTTGATCTTTTTGTTTTTTCAAGTGTGGAGAACTTGGGAGAGATATGGAGACTTTTGATGAGAGTTGTATTGCATTAGATTTGTTTGCAAGTTTTGCATATCTTTGTGGATGTTCCTTGGTGCTACATGATATTAGTTACACCTTCTATGTGATGATATTGGTAGAATTGGTATTCCTTGATCATTTTTAGGTTTTACATTACCCATGCAGTAGGAGTTCTTGGATGCATATGTTCTTCAATGACAAGTTTGACACTTGGAGCTTGTGATTGCAGTTTATGAGTTGGATATGTTGTTGGCATTAATTTTACTAATGTTTGGATACCTTTAAGGTATGGATGATTTTATGGATTATATTTTTTATGGTGATATTTCTATTCATGTGGGTTTTTTCCTTTTAAAAATAGCTTAGAGCCTTTGTTATCACTTGGATTTGATGCTTGTGTTCTTTGGATTAGTGCA
>VDFB02271358.1:200888485-200952163 GCA_007258455.2 Sequoia sempervirens
TGAATGGTTTTCCATATTTTCCTTCAAGCCTTTGGTCTTGATATTAACGTTGTTAAACTCCTACAATACCCATTTAGCAAGCTTAAAGGTGCATGTAACACCCGACTATGCCATATCTAGCAATTCAAACATGGATGTATTATCATCATTTAGATAAGAGAAGTCCTTAGAAAGAGGATTGACCTTCAACAACTCTGGCTTCCCAAGGTTAAGATTGACACCAACCTCCTCACTTACAACTTCCTCAACCAAGGCCTCCTCATTGCTAGGGACCCCAACATCCTCCCCATGGGGAGAGGGTGGACGAGCATGGGAATCTTCAATAATGACATTTTCCATATCCTTTACCTGCTTCAAGGTAGCCTTATTTCCCTTACTGCCACCTTTTGAGCCCTGCTTCTTTAAGTTTGCAATCCTTCTAGAAGCCTTGTGCTGATTATCCTTAGCCATATTGCCCCTAGCCTCCGCAAACTGAACCTTCTCCTTACTACCAAACACACCAAATCCCTCCCCATTGATCTCAGCATTCTCCTTGGAGCGATGACTATGAGAATCACCAGAAATAATAACAATGTTTTCCTCATCAGATGGGGGCCCACGGTAAGTTGAATTCTACAAAATTAATTTCTTGGTGGGGCCCTTCTTCCTTAAAACCCCTTCTTTCACTTTTTAGGGGAAGGAGCCACAGGGGGAAGAGGACCCCACCCACTGTGTTATCCTCCACATTCCAGTCAACATCACCATCAACACTCATTTTTGAGCCATTCGAGGAAGAGTCCTTACTTGAAACCTTCTCCTTGGCTTTAATAGACTTCACATGAGTATAAGCACACACATGCTCCATAATGAGAAAAATAAGGCCCTCATGGAGAACAAGGGCCCTCTGATTCTTCAAGTGAGGATACACAGAAACTTCCAAAGACGACAAAATAAAAAAAAGGAAAATAAATGATCAAGTGCATGGATCTATGACATAATTTTGGCTCTTAAGATGCCACTTTTTTAAGAAAATCAGCAAAATTTGATTTGCATGAGAAAATGAAGATAGTTACGCTCAAAATTTTAAGATACAACAAGAACATGAGTTGAAGTTCTCTAAGTCTAGTTTCTAAGCTACTAATTATTTTTGAAATTAATGAAGATTAAGAGTGTCAAAAAGAGGTCCCAAAATAGGTCCTATTTTTATCAAAAAAATAGCATAGCATCTAAGGGCTCCCCCATTTTTAATTAACTTTTTTTTTAGAATTTCAAAAATCTGAATAGTGAGAAATTATCCAACACCCGGTAGTTTATCCTCATTCTTTTGGATATTTTTTTTAATTAATATATAATATTTTATGAATTTTCAAAGTGGGCACATCCTAAAAAGCTGAAAATTGAGCCTATTCCCCCCTAAATTTTTTGAAAACTAATCAATTTTTTTTTTCATCATGTCTAGAACGAAGTCTAGTTTTAGAAAAAGCAATTTGTTTCACGTTTCGAAGAACAAGTAAAAATATATCCTAAAACTAGCACTTGTTGGTTTTTGACCAAAAATAGAGGCATTTACAAGAGAAGTTATGGATCAAAACCTTAATTGAATCCAAATGAAAAAAGAATTATATATTTAGATAGCTAAGAGAGAGGTTAACACCATCACAATTTTTTTATAAACTTGCATTGAAATATGTGCAAATGTGACAATGAGCATGACCAAAAATATGTGAAATTTTGTTACCCTTTCAAAAAATCATGTCTTTTGCATGAAATGGTTGTCCAAACCTTTGGGTCATATGCCCAATGCAAAATCCAACCCATTGGGTTGGTATTTCCTAATGCAACCCATTTGGCAAGCACTAAATTTGGCACTTGCCAAATGGGTTGCTTCATTTGGCTAGCATCAAATTTGGCACTTTCCAAATGCCATCCATAACTTTTGGATTGCATTTTACTAAACTCTTTCATTTTCTCTTTCTCTGCTAGGGAAACTATATACATGAAATAAACATTTAAGTATAGGTTGACATTTACATATGGACATTTACTTTCTTATACTTTAAGTTATATTTCATGTACATAGTTTCATGATGTTTGAGAGTGTTTTCAGATCTCTCAGAGTTATAATGCAAATTCTAGTTTTTGGAAGATTTTAAAAAATTTCAGACTTAGTCAAATTTCAGTAATCAACATGTCCAATTTCAATAATAAGGAGATCAAATTTCAGTAATTAGGAGGTCAAATTTCATCTTTCTCTCTATTTCACTCATTTTCATCTCTTATTCTCTAGACGTTTCTCTCTCACACACACTATCTCCATCCCTTTATCTGACACTCTCTCCCTTAAACTCAAGAACTACGTTTCTACATTTCCATCTCTCTACTTCCCTCTCTAATATCTATCTCCTTCCCTCTCTAATATCTTTCTCCATCCCTCCCTCCCTCCTTCCCTCTCTACATTTCTCTATCTCCCTTCCCTCTCCTTCTATATATATTATATATATCTACTCTCTATATCACCTTGTTGGAGTTAAAATGACACTAAGAGGGGGGGGGGTGAATCAGTGTCTTAACAATATGACCAATTTTTCAAATATTCAAACACAGCTCATATTTGATCACAACATCACTCTGATTAAAGCATTCATGAGTTGAATGTAATCATTACATAAACATAATTGAAAAATAAAGATTTAGCAGTGAACTTCAACAACAAACGGCTATGGTAAACCGGAGAATCTGAGAGAACAAAGAGGCACAATATTTTGCCGAGTGGAAAACCCTCTTGGGGTATAAAAACCACTCCCTAAATGCCTTCCAGGCTTAATCTTATAATCAACTGTTCACAATGCCTTATAGGCTGATTTTTGAGCACCCACTCAAGGAGCACCAACCCCTCATTTAGAGATTTCTATCTCAAGGAGTACCAACCCCTCAAATTATGTTTTGAACAATAATAATGATTCAGAGGATTTCCCTGTTTTCAGTTAAACACTTATCTCTCTATTTTCTCATCTACAGAGTACCTTAAAGATTCAATATCTGAATCCCCAAAATACTACGTAGAGAAGAAATTTACAAAGTTTCTGCCTCTTTTATTGTAGAGTTTATCCATACAATTTCATACAGCCAAGGAATGATAATCTTAGAATTACATCTGCCAAACAGAAAACATAGTTTTCTTCATCTATTTATAAATGCCAGAAAAGTAACAGTCTTCAGAAGTAACGGAAAAACAACCAACCAAAACAAGAGCCGTTTCACCCAGCTTCTAAAACTTGTGAGATCATTTCTCAGACAAATTTGTAACTCCCATGGCTCCATCAACCACTGTCAAGCATCCAGCCAGAGAGGTGCATCAAACATAGCAGCCATACCATTCATTTCTGAACCAAGAATGAATTTCATCCTGACACTGCCGTTACAGCTATCAACAATAGTAAAGAACAATTTATGAAGCTTTCTCATGATGGCGGCCAGGCTAGGGTTCGATACCCAGTCAAAAAGAATAAGCTCAAAAAGTTTTCCCTAACAGCCTTTTAATACAATCGATGACACGTTATGCCGAAGGCAACTTTAACGTTGCCAGACAACCTTATGGTTGTCACTTTCGCCAAGATCCATCAGAGTCGGGAGAAGTCATATCGAATACATAATGTCACGCCATGTGCTCGTAACATCCTTCTGGTCGATGAGACAAAAAGGTTCTCTCATCGAAATGAAACCATCATTCGCTATCACTATAGCTTTTGATATTAGAGAGACATCATATATAACAACTTTGTTATACCGAAAGGAAGCTTTATTCACTGAGTCGCTGAGACAATGCTAATCTCTTGCCGAGATGCTCTTTGGATTCATTCACTGTCGATGTGACCATACGTAATTGGAGAGACCTCTCATAGAATAGAATTTGTTTCACCGAAGGTCACTTGATACACATTGTCACTATAACATATCGTTTTCCTTGCCGACAAGTCCATCCAACCTATATTTGTCACTGTAACTTCAACCTATCGGGGAGATATCTTGTAGATCATTTCAGTCATACCAAAACACCCTGAAATCACACTTGTTCACCAAGACTTCCAAAATGTCCTACCGAAAGTAATTGTCCAACGACGGTCAATGTGACATTGCATATTCATTATAACCTCACGTCGAAGCCTTAAGCTCTTGGCGATAGAATTCCATCCACCACCAGTCGGTGTGACATAACAAAATCGCTATGACATTTGAGCGAAGCCACAACCTTTGCCGATAAGACCTTTTGGTGCATAGTCGGTGAACACAACCTTTTCACTATGACCCTTCACTGAAACCGCCCAAAACTTGCGAAAAAGTTCCCATTCAACCTCCGATCGGTGAGACAAGGTAATTTCGCTGTGACCATATACCGAAGGAAAAAGCTTATGCCGAAAGACCTTTCTGTTGTCGCCAAGACAACGGGAAAGTCACGCTGAAAGCAACCTGTATGATAAAATCAATCGCCATGACATCTAAAATGTCTTGCCAATAGGCAACTCAGACATTTCAAAGAGGATCAGGGAGACCCTGCCATACTCATGTCGATATGTGTAAGCCTGTGATATGCAAAGAGAGCCATCCTGACAAAGAAACCAACTTACAAGCTTTGTCAGTCACAGAAATAGCATTCATAGCTTGAACCAAAATTCTTATCATCATCATGAAATTGAAACATAACAAATAACTTTCTGTAAAAACCAAGAGACATCAAAGAAGTGCCATTATAAATCATAAGGATCCAAACTAAGACTGATCATCAAAGAGAACCAACTGAAAGAGATTTTGTCATCAAGGAAAAACCATAAACACAACTGGGATCCAACAAACTTTCCCTAAGCTTAAATCATTGAAATCAATGATTAATATGATGTTGTGTGTGAAATCATGATTTCATGTCGCAATCCATCTTTTGGCCTCAATCCGGGATTTCTCGTTTCTTCGGGATAATCCATCTCTAGCGGATTTTCCCATAATTTGGTGAGGTGCAATAAAATTATCGCTATCATGTACACCATCGGCAAGGAAAAAATTCATCGGCAAGAGGTCATAGCGGGCTTCATTAGTCATACCGATATTCTTTTTATAGTCGAGACCTCTATCCTTCGGCGAGACCTTTCATCGAGTGCATTGCGCTTTCGTCAATCTCCCTTCATTTCAATCAGGGAGACCCTACTTGTTCGGTGAGACCTTTTGGTGAGTTCACAACTCTTGCCAAAACCTTCGCTTTCGGCGAGACTACCAACAGTCGCCAAGACTTCATGACGAAGCCTTCCTTTCTTGGCAAGCTCGGATCTTCTTTCGGGGAGATCACATGTTGTCGGCCAGAGGTTATACCGATGAGACTCCATGTCGGTGAAACATTACGCAGTCGAAAAGACATTTGGCCGAATTCAAAACTTACCGCCGAGACATTCATTTGCTTCAATGAGACTCCCCCTCGTCGGTGAGACATTACGTCGAAACCACCTAATTTTAGCGAAACCTCATCCTATGACATCCACCTTCGGTGTGACCTCCTGGCGGTCGCCAAGACTTCTCAGCGAGATGATAGACTTTTGGCGAGCTGAGACGATTCCGCGGATTTTCACTGATGCCAGATTTTCCCGAAGTCGTTGGTTTGTTGTTTTTTCTGGATTTCGCAAAGGGTCTATGCCTTCGTGGAAATCCATCTTTGAAGGATTTTCCTAAAATTTGGTGAAGTACAATGAAATATGGAGTAGCATGATGTGTTAGTGATTCTCAATGGATTCTATTATTAATTCATGCTATTTGATGATCTCTTATGAATTTTATTGGCTAGTGATGATCAGATTTAATCGATAGTAGGTGTTTTCATGACTATCCCGTTGGAATCCGTCTGGCCCAGAATTTTTTGAAATTCCTCTTTGGCTCAGATTCTGCTAATGGCTCTGAAACCCGAAGTTTAGTAGAATCATTTTATATGAATTTTAATGACACTTTGATTACATTAGGTTTATTCTAATGGTGTTTTGACGGATTAACGTTCCCTTTCCTGTGGTTTTTATTATGACTTCCATGTTGAGTGCAAGCCGAATCTAGCAAGGCAGCAACTGGATCTTCAATGTCGGATGCAGAGAGGATTAAGTTGGACATTAAGAGCAAGATTCCCGAGAGTAAGATCACATCGGTCTGGTCAGAGGTGACCAATACAAATGTTGGCCTCTGGGATTATGAGGAATTTAGAGAAAGAATGGCAGCCGAGGATCTTCCCTTGGTGACTAGAAGAATGAATGAATCAGGCTTGTCCCATGTTGTTGGTTTCCCTTCCACTGTGCAGTGTTATGAGCTGGTTCTTGAGTGTGCTAGAAACTATGATCAAGACACACAAAGGATAATTGGTCCTTAGGGGAGAGTTGTGGTGAATCTCAACCCTGTTTCCATTACCCAAACATTTGATATGGTGGACTTTTTCTGTTATCTTTTGTATTTGTATGCAGTGAGCCTCCCTGTTGTACTTTGAGTCCTTTCTATAGGCAGTGAGCCTTTGTATTTGGGTAGTGAGCCTCTTGTATTTGTTTTTTCTATTAATTTATATTATGAGTTAACCCTCACCGTGGTTTTTCCCTAATTGGGTTTTCCATGTAAAATCTAGTGTTCATTGTGTTGTTCTTGCTTTTTGTTATCTACTTTTCATGTTCATACTTAATAATAGAATAGTGTGGTTGTGAAGTTGATAAGTGTTTGAAGTTTTGTATTTGAATTTGGTGACAACTGATTCACCCCCCCTCGCAGTTGTCTTGTGCCTTTTTAACAGTTGATGAAGATGGAAGAGCAGTGTCTACTCTTTCAACAATCTCTGTCGTATATTTAGGAAAACCACTAGTATCTTCTTGATATTGAATGTCTGAAGGGATGAATCTTCCTTGGTTATCTCTACGCCTTCACATATGGTAAATTTAACTTTGTATGGCCACAACCCTGCACAATGTGAGTAGCTTGATGTTGAAAAAGATGGTTTCTAACAGTCCTAATACTTAAGAAGGGAAATTTAACTGTGAAAACTACAAAAATTGGTTTATGAAGTTAGCACCATCCCTTACAACGGTGCCAAAAATGTAGAGTCTAAGTTAATTTTTTGTAAACTTGCTGAATAGTCCACTTGAAACTGCTTAAGACTACATTAGATTATCGACCAAGGAGCGTAAGCTTGTGATGGTGCAACAAGATATATTCCTTCATGGATTTAAACTACTCAACTTAACCTACTAGAGTTATTCTAGTTGTTGGAAACTCATAAAAAATTTAAGACAATGAAAGTAAAATTGAACCTTAGTTGCTACGGGTACCTATAGTTAATGACTGTAACTGAACTACTTCTAATGAAAGTAAACTAAAAACCTGATTAAGATTACAATAATATCTAGACTATCCTCTGGAGTATTATTAGTAGCTATTCCATGCATGTTCCTAAGAATCACTTGTAATAAACAAGAAATAGATTCTACAATTCACAAGTAATAGCAAACTAATATTAACTATTGACATAAATGAATAATTGAAAGAAATGTTAGAAACCAAGATCTGAAATGCAAACCAAGAAATAACCTTCCACAGAAGAGAAAAATAGAAAAGGCAGAGAGTTTGCATAAAAAAATGCAAAATGATATATTCAAAGTACAATAATACAAGAGAAGAGGCTTGCTTATAAAAGCAAGCCTGCAAAACCCTAATCTTAGTTTGAGCAAAAAGCTAGCTCAATAAGATAAGGATGATAACTAATTAACCTAGGAAATAAATAATTACCTAAGTAAATTTATGCAAAGTGTAATTAAATTAATTACACCAACACCCCCCCATAAGTGCAACTTAGGGAGAAGCATATTATTATGCAAAGATGAGTCCCGGTAACAAGACCTGATCAGGTACTCATGTAAAAAAGCAAAGATGAGGTAGAGAAGGAAAACCCAGTGGGACAAAACCCCCCTACAATGAGATGATTACTACAAAGAAGCACTGGAAGAACACTGTGGAGTAACACTGGAACCTGAAACTGGCAAGCAAGGAAAGATACTTCTGTTTGCTACTGAAACCAGATGAGAATCACTGATTGACTCAAGGAATCATGATAAAGCAACATCAAACCCGATGCCACGAAACACTGGAAAAATCACTAATTGGAACAACCCTGGAATCTTTGAAGCAATAGGAGATGAGATGATGACATAATCTGGAAGTCGTGTATCTCGATGCCGATGCCAAATTGTGACTAAAAATCTTCCATGGGAAGGAGTACCATGAAGACTCTGGAACATTAACCATAAAAACATGGCCCTTAAACTGAGATGGATCCAATGTGGATCATTAACCATAGGCTCTCAATCTAAAGTGTGAACTGGATGTGAATCTGATATGTGTCAAGCAAGAGAAAAAAAGTGGCCAAAAGAACAAGGAAACCAGATAACCCATGCGAGTTGCCATCAAAACAAAATGGATATGGAGATCAAAGTGCATGCACACTCTAATTAGATTTATTATGCAAAAAACCCCCCTGATGGAACTTTATATCAGTTCATTTATTAACAATAACTCAACGATTGTAAAAGGAGAGCATGCAAAACATGCATAAACAGAAGAGAAAATGCAAACCTAGTGCATGAAAACAAAAAAATGAGTGCATGCACAAACCAAGGTTTACATCTGCCTCTATGATGAAAAATCTTCAAATTTGATTTCTAAAAAATCTGTTTATAATAAGTAGACAAAAATAGAAACTCAGAAATTTTTTGAAGCTAAAAATAAAACCCAGAAATCATTTTTTGATTCAGCAAGTAGAAGATGAAGAAATAAATTTTTTAAACCTTTAGCCAGGAGAAAAAAATGACACGCGATAGTTTTTGTGTAGCTGTTTTCTTCAAATCCGTGAAAGAAATCAAAAAACGAAAAGATACCCAGATCGGATTTTGATCCTGGATACAAAACCCATAAATCTTTTTTTGATCTAGCAAGCAGAAGATGATTTTTATTTTTTTTAAACCTTCTCCAAGAGAAAAATGACACGCGTCAATTTTTGTATAGCGGTTTTCTCCATATTCGTACAAGATATCAAAAATATAAAAGATACCTAGTTTAGATTTCAACCCTGCCTCAATATTTTCTAGTGCTTTGAATCGAATGGAAAAACTCGATTTGATCAAAAAATGCTGCATAAATATACTCAAGGAGAAAAACCCTTGAAGGACCTCGAACGAACTCTGCAATAATTTTCTCAAAAATATGAGAAGGGGCTGCAAATCAAGGCTCTGATACCATGTTAGAAACCAAGATCTGAAATGCAAACTAGGAAATAACCTTCCATAGAAGAGAAAAACAGAAAAGGCAGAGAGTTTGCATAAAAACATGCAAAATGATATATTCAAAGTACAATAATACAAGAGAAGAGGCTTGCTTATAAAAGCAAGCATGCAAAACCCTAATCTTAGCTTGAGCAAAAAGCTAGCTCAATAAGATAAGCATGATAACTAATTAACCTAGGAAATAAATAATTACCTAAGTAAATTTATGCAGTGTAATTAATAATTAATTACACCAACAAGAAAGAGTGGAGAACAATACCTTGAGTGGCTTGCTCAAGTAATTGTTCCCACTTAACTGAGCACAATCTAACTAATAGATCTCACACATATATCATGAACTAAACTTCATTTATTGCATAGGGTGAAGGATTACAAAAACTCTCACAAACTGGATTCAACCATTCTATAGATTCATGTTCAACTAGAAAATAATAGATAGTACAAACTTTGAAAAACATCCAACTAACTAAACTACAGACTCAACCATTAGTTATCTACAAACCAGGGGAATATTTATTGAAAATAACAACTAAAACCGAAATCATTAATTCCACTTCCAGATATCTAGAACATGGTTTTAAGATCTGGACTTAAATCAATCTATAACTGAAAAGAAAGAGCATCCTAAAAGAACAAAACTTCTACCAAATGGATTACATTGAATCATACATCCATCTATGAAAGTTCCAAATCAAAGAATACCTCTTCTTCAATGTTTATAACAGTCATGAAAACATGTGTTCTGTTGATGTGTTTTTATGCACTTCTCAACACAGGCAATGCGTAGGTGCACTACCTCTCTTGAAAGACAATCTTCCACAATCAGATTGCAGAACACTATCCCAAGGTCTCTAATGTCAGGTCTTGACAGTGCTTGGAATATCTCAGTTGTTTGATGTGATTTGCTGGAATCACAAGGCGGACTTACGGATGGATCACAAAGCCAGGGAAGTTGGATCTACAAATGACGTTCTTAAGATGGACAAGTTACTGTGTGTTTGCTGTAGGTTCAAACAACAGTCTTGAACTCCATTTTTTGTCATTGGATTTAGCTTTACAATATGCAATGAACCTTTCCTAAGGTACTTATTAAAAAAAGAGAAAAAAGGGAAAAGAAGGGAGAAGGTTCCTGGATCTGCAACTAATTGTGAACAGTGATGATAGAGTTCCTGCAATGGACAACTTCTTGGAAACAATATTCCACTTAACCAGAGATCTCACAGTCTCATGGAATTTGTGCTATCTTCTAAGGTCTGCAAATGTTTCGTCTTTCATTCACCATGTGCATGCATGAACAAAGATAAAAGTTTTGGAGTAGCTTTGAATTCAAGCCAAGACTAACTTTACACAACTATCTACCATCAGCAAACAACAAAAAGTATGGACTAAGAAGTCATCTACACACTAGGAATTTTCATGATCATAGGACAACATTCCTAAAATCTACCAAAGCAAGAAAAAGGTTAACTAGAACAGCAATAAAAGCTAAGTTAAACATCTAACAATGGAGATTGAATCAAGCAACATGTGAGAAACTCAGAAAATGCACCAAGTTAATGTCTTTTCCTTATAAATTTCTGTAGCATGTCTTTACAACAACTCAACTCTCTTTGCAAATGAGAGGAGACCCCTATTTATAGTGACCAAAAATTCAAATGAATGGCCAAGATTGATTCTCATTGTGTGGCCAAGATTCATTACAAAATAGGGTTTTACCTACCCCTAATATATCACAATTTAAAATTACATTTTGTCCTTTTCCCTATTTTGTCCTCTAGTGACGACACTGTAGCAGTTTGTCTTTTAGCTGATTGTTGTTTTACTGTAGCTACTCTTTAGGGAGCTCTTTATCATCAACAGGGTTGTCCCCCTACTTCTTGGATGTTGCATATTCTATGAACTTTAGGATGACCGCCTGGAGCTTGTCCACTTCAATAATCTCATACCTTAGCACTTGGTAGCTCCGCTCCTTTACATTATCCTCCAGCCTTTTCCAGTCCTCATCATACTTTGCACCCTAGTCCCGGAATAGCTCTGACTGATCGAAGGCATGGGCAGAAAAACCCATGAATTCCACCATGATTTCACTTGACATCCCATCCTCCATTTTCTTCTGGAAGTAGGGCTTCACCTTTTCTGGATCCATCTGCACGGTGGGCACATCATATTCTGTCATTAGCTTGAGATAACGAGTGCATTCTACCCTAATTTCCTTTATCCATTCTATATCCGGATCCACTTTGCTCATTATTTGTTCCAACCTTTCCTTCCGGTTGTCAAAGTCTCGCCGCCATACATCTATCAACCAATGATCGTCTTTCTTAAACGCAAGCTCCTTTTCCCATGTGGCTTTTGGAAACTGAAGGATAGTCTCGATCTTTGGGAAGGTGGAATCATATACTACAGGGAAGTTAGTGCATAGCTTCTTTGTGCCCTCCAAAGATTGCTGCAGGTCCAAGAACTTGTTGGTTGTCCGAACAGCCCAGCTAATTCCCATGTTTCCAACGTATAAGACTTGTCGGAACCAGTCTTCTGTAGTTTTTTCCAAATTCTTTATCCTTTCCATTTTATCAATTTTCTCCTTGGATAGCAGCTGGGGTGTGGCTGTGGATGTGGTAGGTAGGTCATCTACTGAAGACCATTGTTGTATGTAATTCGTTAAAGAAGCCACTTGTGCTTTAAGCTCATCTTTTGAAATCTTGTCCTGCCTTATCAAATGTACCACCGTGGCCACTGAATCCTCAAGATGCTTGAGTTTCTGTTCTCTGGTGGTAGTCCCTAGATCCATGGTGGAGATGTAAGCTATCCCCTCCTGACCTTCCACAGGCGTGGCTACTTGCACAGCTCGAGACCTAGAAGCATCCATCGTTACCTTGGATCAGATCTTAAGCTTCTTTTCCTTCTTTGCCATGATTTGAGCTCAGGCTAAGATAGCCTCTAGTTTTTCCCTTGGGTCCTTTAGTACAGGGGTTTTTGTTTCAAGCTGCTTCTCTAACCATTCAGGAACAACAGACTTTCCCTTAGGTGATTCATGATCATCTTCACCTCCGTCGGTTAGGGCCTCTACTTCCTCACCTTCCGGGGTTCTTCCCTCTTTCTTGGTCGCATCTCCCTCTTCTTCGTCGGAGTCTTGGACGAACATGAGGTGTTTGATAGGAAGCCTAGCAGATAGTTGTTGCGTGGGACTTTCTTTCTTTGCTGTCTCTTCTCCTTTCTTTTCCTTCGCACGCTCAACTTCGTGCATAGGTTCCTTGGATTGCTTGACTTCGAGGCTCTTGACAACTTGGGTTCCACTTTCAGGTAAATCTTCTCTTGGACTATCCTTTGGTGGCTGTCCTTCTTCGTCACGGGGTGACCTTTCTGCTCCCACCTCAGTGTCCTTCAGCCGCCGGGCTAGCTCCTCCTCAAGATCATCATCAAAGGTTTGCACGATTACCTTACCATTGGTGCTATCTTCCTCCTCATCCTCGCTCTCAGAGGAGCCAGTCCCTTCTTCTTCGTAGGCAACCTTGTCAATAGTACGATGTTCATATTCCGGGTGCTCGTGGTATTCATCGACTTCCTCCTCAATAGGCTTTGAGGCTTCCCACTCTCGTTCCTCCCACTCCTTAGAGATCAACATGGTGGCCTCCATAGCTGGTGGCCCTGTCAGCAGTTGTGAAGGCTGAGCGGTAGCGAGGACTTGTGCAAGGGCTGCTCGAAGAGTGGGATCCATTAGGATCTGGGAGAGCTCAAGGGGAAGATTCTGCATATGTCTTGAGAGAGCCTTTGGCATGGTGGAAGTGGGAATAGGTTTTGTTACCGTTTCCAGAGGGAGCGATGTGGTTGGTGACATGGCCGCGGAGGAAGGGGGAGTAGTTATGGAAGAAGAGGAGTCGACAATTATTACAAACTCGGCCGGAGGCGAAGGGGCAAGATGGACAAAAATGTCCACTGCCGACGGGGATGTAGTGATCATAGCTAGGGAAGTAGGTGGCGCAACGGTAGGGGCAGGGAGAGCCAAGAGGGGTTCCAATTGACCCGTGCTCTTTGTTTTCTCCTCTTGGGTTGAGGGCTGTTCTGCGGTGCTCCCTGTTTGTTTGAGCCTTTTGGAGGGTCAGCCCCCCATTTCTTTCCTTGCATAGACCTTGGGGTCAGGAGATTGCTTCGCTTCTACCTCCTTTCTCTTCTTAGACCTGGTAACTAGGGGAGACTTGGAAGTCCCGCCGGTTGAAGTGGTGGCAGCGACATCCTCTGTGGCACTTGGCTCACTTTTGAGCCCTTCATAAGTCAAAATTACCCCTTGTCACTTTAATTAGACAACTTGCCCATTGACCCACTCCTTAGTACGAGCCAAGATTGGCTTGGTTATGATATCGAGGTCATCAACCTCCTGCTTGTCCCAATCAATTGTTAGTATAGGCAGATTGGCGACCGCAGGGTACATGGGGTGCATTACGGTGCTCTCGTCTTCCTTGACCTGGTCCGGTATGGGGAAAGGTTGCACCTTTCTTATGAAATACGTAGTCATTCGCATATAATGTCTTGCCCGTACCTCCTTATCATCTTGGCAGTCCACCCAGAAGTCCTTGATGTGGTGGAGATGAGCAAACCTTGGCCCTAGTGCCTTTCTTATGTGGCCATATGGGTCTATCCGTGAGCGAGCAGTGTGTAGGTGAAAATGGTAATCTTTTAGTTCCTTCTCAGAGTTAGCAGCGCATTGGGAGGTTTGTAGTTGGTACATGCCTTGGCCAAGAGTCATGGGATAAGAGATCCCTGCTATGTGTTTGCTACTGAAGATTGCCTGTATGTGTTGGAGCTGCCAAGAAAGCTCCAGAAGGATGATACGGTCATTGGGGTATCGAGGCAACTTGTTTGGCCTCTCGGTGAAGCCTTGGGCACATATGTACGTGAACTTTGGGTATTGGATGAAGAGAAAGGCGTACTGCTTCAAAAATGCCCTGGCATTGTGGGAGACCCTCCTCTCGACGTCTTCGACAATCGTTCTGATAATATGGCCGATGAAGGCGTCGTTCACCCTGCAATATTCCCTTTTGAAGTTTCGGTACTGGAGCTGCGGATACCTATCATAGGCTTTGAGTCTTTTCCCCTGCTCCTGATCGGGTGTTACAAACAACCCATTGTACTACCTCTGATCCACCAAGGAATAGACGAGATAGGAAGTCATATAGAACCTGGAGCTCTTCTTTACATTGACAAACTACTCATGGAAGCAGTTGCTTATTATTCCTCCCCAGTAAAATGAAGTCTTTGTGGTGACGTCCTCATTCCCCCGAAGGATCTACTCAATGAAGTACACCATCCATTCTTGGAAGAAGGCTGCCATAGGAAGACCCATAACTCTGCTTAGCATCATGACCAAGTCATGGTAATCTTCATGGAAATCACTGCGGAAGAGTTCGTGAGGAACCTTCGCAACACTACCCCGCTTTTCTTTAAGCCAATGCTGATTTATTGACCTTTTATAGCCCGCCGGATTATCATCCCATGCTGCCTAACATTCTTCAATGGTGGAGACTTCCATCTCTTTAAAAGTGCAGATATGGAAAGTTTTTGTGATTCCTTCAGGTGACATGTTGGCAAGAACGTTGCCCTCTTTGTCAATAATTGTCCTTGTGTCGGGTTGATATGCCTCCCGACAAGCCATGACTAATTCAGGGGCCACGAGGGATGGAGGGAATCCTACAGCTTTTGCGATTCCGCTTTGCCTTATCAATCTTGCATTCTTGGTCGTAGGATTGACCCTGACCCTTTGCGTGAATTCGTCAATATTGACATGGCCGATGTTAGTATCAGTGATCTCCTTCCAATATGTGGTAATCTTCGAGTGCAGAGGCTCACCTTGGAACTGGTATTTCATTTGGTCCTTGTCCTCCTTCCCTCGAGGAGTCTTGCCTGACTTCTTCCCTTTGTCCTTCTCGATGGGTGCCACTGAAGGTCCTACACCCGATTCCATATATTCTGCAAGCAAAGGTGTAGTCAGCGTAATTGATCACAAAAGCATTTACGTTAGTTGAAATCTCAAAGATGAAATCCATTTTAAATAATCTATCAAGCATAACATGATACTTTATCTCTCGATGTCATCGGTCTTTTGGTTAAGGGCATTTGGATGGTTCGAGCCCGGAAGGTCGGACTTCCCCGGCAGGAATGCCGTTTTGGAAAGGCAAATAGGGTGGAGGGCCCCCGTTGATGCTCCCTGATCAAATTTGTTAATTTAAAAGGTTCGAAATGAAGAAGACCAAGATTAAGCACATGGGTCGAGATCAAATTTTGAATTAGGCTCATTTGGATTAGTTTAGGGGCATTCAAAGGTACAGGGTCGGAAAGCCATCAGGAGATGGTTGTCTGGGAATGGCAGATCAAAAACAGAAATCCAGAGACGGAACTCCGGGGTTCGGGGTCCAGAGTGCTGCAGGGTGGTCAGAAGATTGTAATTTACTTGAGGGCCCAGGTCAGAGGCACTGGGAATCCGCTCATCCCTCATCGTTTGGAACTGCTATTGCTGGGTGGAAGTCCAGAGGGGGTGGCCCAGTGGTCGGGGCCCGGTGCGAGTGTCGGTGGTCACAGGGGAAGGAAAGTCGACGTAAGGTCTCCGTTGCAGGGTGAGGTCTTGGTGAGAGATGAATGTCTCACCGATAGCCGAGAGCAAGACCGGACCTAGCACAAGGGTCCGCCATTCGACTTCGTTTTCAATCTTGTGGCGGTCGGAAGGGCAGAGCCTGGAGCTCGGAGGGGTGGGCGAGATTTTCCCCTCAGAACGACAGATGAGGAAAGGACTCCCGGATGGCGGAGCCCGGAAGTCGGATGGACACCGAGCATGGATGACTTGGTTCCACCATATGCATGTTTCATCTGTAGTTTACTATATTGCCCCATCGAATCAATCGAGTTATGCATTTTTCATGTCTGGGTCCATATCGGCATAGGTCCACGACTGTCTTCTTGACACCCATGTTGTTTTATTTTAACATTTGCATGCTACAGGCTTTATCAACATAACTCCTTTGATGTCTCGACGATCACAAGTCTTGTGCATTCACCTATCGGCAGAGGTTTCATTGTCGGGGCTGTGTCTTATCAAACTCAGTTTGTTCCCCGACTTGTGCATATGGGTCCTCGGCGAGAGTTGGGTTATCGGCAATTGTCATGGCGATTTTTTTTTGTCACACCGACCAGCATGTAAGGGATGCATATCAGGGGATTCCCTGCTATCGTTGTAAGGTCCTAGCGAGAGACCTTCGGTCTCGCTGACCTTACACATGGATTCCCTTTGATTATACTTTTGATGAGACTATGGTGGATTCTATCAACATAAGGTTGGTGGTGTCCCGCCGAATGACATTCGGGTTTCGTTTCGGCCAAACATGAGTTTGTGGCAGGAGGTCATAACGAAAAGGTCAGGTCTTGCCGACAGGTAATGGTGGCTTTCAGTGTAAGATTTTCTTTCTCTTGGCGAATGAAGGGCTAGCTCGGGGTGGCTTTCGGTGAAACAAGAGCAGTCTACATGAGGTTTCCTCGACATCATTATGTCTCGCCGATATCACGATAAGGTCTCTGTCATTAAGAAAGCTAAAATGTGTTGGCGAAAGTGAATAAAACAAAACATAACTGCTTGGTGTAGCTTATTTGTTTCGGTGTATAGTCTTAGCGAGGTGCTCGGGTCCTCACTGAATGGAATGATGAAGTCTCCCTGTCGGCATGATAATGGGGTTGCTACAGCGACATGTGAATAAGTGGGTGCCCTTGGTGAAACATTGTATGATTGACATAGGGTCTCCCCGATATCTGAAAGCTATAGCGAAGCGGGTAAAGTGGATTATGCACCTCGGTGAGAGTCTTCTTTTGTCTTGGTGACCAGAAGTTTTAGTTGTTGTGAAAATCCGCCTCGGAGAGAGGTCTCGTCGACATTCAAATGTCCTGCCGACTGTCAAGGTGCGGATCGGGCCCGGAGCTGGCGTCGGCCGTCAGAATTTCTCATCTTGTGTTCATGGCAATGGGAAAGCTAGAGCCCAACGGATGAAAGGCTGGGGAGGATTTATTTTTGAAACGGCGATCGTGGGACAGAGCTTTGAAGGGTGGAGCCCAATACGGTCAAGGTTGCTCAAGTTTCAACAGAGTTTTCCAAATGGAAAAAGGAAGCCTGAGACCCGGGCGGCGGAAGGATGTCATGCACTTGCCAAAAGAAAATGATATTGTCGCGATGTCCTGGTGAATGCATAATGTCTTGCCGAAGATGATGGGTCTCAGGGCAGCACAGAGGGAGCCCTCGGCGTAGGATTCTATGTCGGGGAGAGGTCTCGCCGACTGGGAAAAGTTATGCCGAGAGAGGGAGCCTTCAGCAAGAGATGAATGTCTCCCCGACGGAGAGGGGGGGATCTTGGGAGTGGAATCCCAGATACCAGGGCCTGAGAGACCCAAAAGCTCTTTGGTCATCTGTTTTGCTAAGTCAACACTGGAAAGGGGAGCGTCCAGGCCCGAGGGTCATGAATGTCCCTGTGAAGAACGACCGCACAGAGATAAAGCTCCGGATTGGTCAAGAGGATGTTGCGTTGGTCTACTCAGTTTTTGCGGACATGGGTTTTCTTCGTTGTGCCATATTTTATCCTTCACATGTTGTTTTGATAGTTATTGTTCATTTTAACCCCTAGAAATCATGAAAATAATGTTCAGGAGGGCGGACAGAGGACCTACCTCAAACACTCGATGCGGGGAGGTGTGGGATCCACTTACGATCGATGAGATGATGGTGAGGTTGATGAGCGTGAAGGTCTCGAAGACGGTGGGTTCCTCCAACAAGTTCTCTGATCACCCTCTGCAACACTGTCAAGTGAAAATGACAGGAATGAACCTTCTATTTATACCCCAATTGCCATCAATGGCCTCACTAAATGCAGGTACGACGAGGCAAGGAAGTTGGTGAATTTGAATTCACCGACGGTGGCGGGAGACCCAGGGTCTGGAAGGCGGAACTCCGCCAGAGGTTTGCCATGAGGAACAACAAAACACTCACGGACCCCGAGAGCAAAACTCTGGAGTCCCGGGCCTGAAGGGTCAGACAACCGTCAAGATTTCCATGGATTTTAGCAGACGATGAATGGGGGTCCGGACCCCAAGGTCCGGGAAGACGCAAGCCAAGCGCCGTTTGAAACAGCGGGTGCAACGGGGAAACCCGGCAAAGGAAACCTAAACGCCCGGGCCCGACAGGGCCCGGGGCCGCTTGCAAGGGGAAAACTGCCAAAGAGACTCCACGAGGCACCAGAACCTGACAAAATTAAAAGGGGAAGGTATGGTCAACTTATGGTGAGACTTTGAAGCAACATTGACTATCCGACGCACCAAAAAAAAATGAGGCACACAAAACGAGGCAGCGACAAGAACAACCTGACAAGGAAAAAGAAAAGAGGGTCCCCGTTCGAAATGGGGTGTGTGTGCCGAGGGCACAACATGTTCCATCTTCATGAATTCCTTCAATTAATAACCACCACGTTCAATTGTTTCTACAACATCCCCTGTTCCTAGTATTCAGTGTTCCTTTTGCTACGGGTTCATCTTGCAATAGCTGCACATCATGGTTCCTCTTTTTGCTGCAAACAAGATAGTTCCACAAAATATGTACACAAGGATAGCCATCAGATTAAAACATAAATTTACATCAACATTTCCATGCACATATTTATATAAACCACTTAATGCTAATATATTAAACTATAATTCCATCATCATAATTTTAGGTCTTAGGTCAGTATAATAGATACAAAAAGGATAATATAATATGGACTATAGTGAGAAAGTATGTTCAAAAGGAATCCCAAAGTCTGATAAAAACAATAGAAAATAAACTATTATTTGGACCTATCACATGATATGTTCGTTCGGAGAATATGATCTTTCAAGGAGATGTGAGATCATAATGTCACGATATGTTTCTAATTGCACGATTGGAGCTTTGAAACTGGTCTTTTTGGTTCTTTTGGTATTGAGTACATTAGTCATTCTCTTGATAGCCTCATGATGGTGCTATGTTGCATTTGGAGCTTACCATTATTTTTTTAGTTTCAGATGCTCATAAATAATTGGAGACTTGGGTGAGGTTGGAGTTCTCTTATGTTTAAAAACATTTCTTGAGAAAAATACTCTTTGAAGGTTTCAGAAAGAAGTCCAAGGAGGATTCACTTGGATATGAATGTGATTTCATGATGGACCTATAGATGAAAGTATTCTTGGAGAGAGTCATGATGATTTGGTCATCCTATAGGAGCATTCTCATTCCCCACTCTTGGTCTACTCGACAATTTATCATCTGAAAGGCATTTCCCCATTCTTGTTTTTAGATGCAAATTTTATGTTTTATGCTTTTTATTTTCATGGATATTGATATTGAGCTATGTTTGCTAGTTTTGGAGGGTACCCTTGAGGAGTGTATGGAATTTTTATCTCCTTGTGTATATGAGTTCATTTATAATCTCATTCATTGATGAGGAGTTTTAGGAGATGTTAGTGGGATGATTTCTTGATATGGTAATGGATTTTGAGTTTTATCTTCCTTGTTAGAGAGGATCACACCCATGTTGGTTTATGAGATACATTTATTTTGTTTGATCTTGCATATTGAATGGTTTGGTGTTGTCGAGGATTTTCATTTGGGGTTGTGAAGGAGATCATACTTGTCACAACTTAGCATTTAGAGGCGTGTATAGGAGGACATGGTACATGCTTTTATTTGCAAGTTCTATCTTTGGTCTTGTGCTTCTTCCTATATGTTTGTATTCACATGACACTAGATTTGAGGTTTGTGTGGAGCTATGGAAATCACTATGTTTGTTTTCATGTGTTTCTCATTGTTCTTTAGTGATAATATAGAGGTTCCTTGATCTTTTTGTTTTTTCAAGTGTGGAGAACTTGGGAGAGATATGGAGACTTTTGATGAGAGTTGTATTGCATTAGATTTGTTTGCAAGTTTTGCATATCTTTGTGGATGTTCCTTGGTGCTACATGATATTAGTTACACCTTCTATGTGATGATATTGGTAGAATTGGTATTCCTTGATCATTTTTAGGTTTTACATTACCCATGCAGTAGGAGTTCTTGGATGCATATGTTCTTCAATGACAAGTTTGACACTTGGAGCTTGTGATTGCAGTTTATGAGTTGGATATGTTGTTGGCATTAATTTTACTAATGTTTGGATACCTTTAAGGTATGGATGATTTTATGGATTATATTTTTTATGGTGATATTTCTATTCATGTGGGTTTTTTCCTTTTAAAAATAGCTTAGAGCCTTTGTTATCACTTGGATTTGATGCTTGTGTTCTTTGGATTAGTGCATTTTCACCTTGGATTGTTCTTTTTCTTCCATAGGTGGTATGTTGGAGGATGACATGATTTATTTCTCGAGATGGTGGACATATTGGATGTTGTTGTAGGTATCTTCATGGGTAATGAGAGCATGCTAGAGATTCATGTGGTTTTATATATGGATATGATGATGTATTTCATTGATTGATTTGTATACAATGTATATAACAAGTTGAAGAATGTTAGGAATAGATGGTGTACACCTTGCATAACATTGGATTATTTTAATTATGTAAAATATGTATTTGTTTGTGGTGCATCCTAGGTGATGTTTTTAGCCACAATAAATATTTAGTTGGAACCACTTGTAAAGTTGTACATAACATCGGGTTATATATTTTATGTGTGGGTAACAAATGGAAAATATTTAATGTTGGAAAAATTAGTACCAAAAGGTAAATGTGGGGTAAATGGTTTTATGAACTCATTGTTGCAAGCATGAGCAGTTGGTTTTGTCATTAATGTCAACAAGCTGGTGTTGTCATTGGTGCCAACTGTATGAGAGGAAGATTGTTGTAGGAGTATATGTTGTTGCATTGATGATGCTTTGATTAGTTGCATTATGTTGTCATTAGTAAGCTACTGGTGTCAACCTCTAGTGTTGATTTGATAAGCTTCTATCTATGGTTAAGGAAGTGTTGAAGATGATGAGGATGTGTCTCTGATGCTTGGTTTCCAAATGCTTTTGAGAAAATTTGATAGAAAGAGGAAATAGTGTTTTGTAGTGTTGTTTGGGTTGTAGAGTAGTGTTTTGGTGTTGCTCTGCATTTATTCTAGGTTGAATATTTTCCTATGCATTTTAGATATGTTGATCAGAGGTGTAGTATTCAAAATTTGGTATGCTGGATTGTTGTGTATAAGAAGTTGTGTTCAACAGTGTGTGAAAAATTTATTATAGAGGTATTTGGGAGAAATTTTTTTGCTCCACATTTCTCCACAATTTAGTTTAAAGTCTTGCGGATTTGAAGGGGTGTTGATAGTGTTGGTATCTTTCTTCAGTCAAGGTTGTTTGAGGTTTGGTGCTTCAGAAGTCAATTTTTTAAGTTGCATTGTATGGTAGAATTGGTTGAGTGTATTGGGTGCATACATTCCTCAGGTGAAAGTTTATTGCAAAGGAGTTTGTTGGATCTTAGTGTGTTTTTGGAATATTCTAGATTGTGTTCAAGTGACATTTGTTGTCTGTGAGTTTTTTGTTGGATCAAAGGAAGTATGTACTTAAAAGTTTAATGGTGTTTACATGAGTAACGACTGACCTTTGTGTTTACACTAATTGCAGTGGATGTTTATTGTTTGTAGAAGCATGTTGTAGAATGGTGTTATAGATTTGGGTCCCAGATAAGGACTAGTGTGGTCTTCCTTCACTTCTATCCACCACAAAAGTGTTTTGGTGTCAACCTAGTTTAAATTTTCATGGTTGATGTGCATAGCCGACCTTGGAGAAGGGTTTCAAGGTTGAAGATGGTATAAATATGAGTTGAGTTTTTGAGGAATGAGGAGATAGATAATAGAGATGGAAATGATGGGAATTGTAGAGTGTTAGAGTGTGAATTTGGAAAGTTCAATGCAATTTTTCATGTGTTAGATTGTTGGATGTAGTGAGCAGAAGGTATCTACAATTATTTAGTAATGTTGTGAAGGTGTTGGTGATATTGTGGTGGATTTATCTACTACATTGAGATGGATTTCTTTGTGTAACATTCTTCTCTATCTTCTTTCTATTTTGGTAGTGATCCCTCCAACAATGAGCCCTACTATATTTGATGTTGACATTACTTTATATTGTGAGCTAATCCTCACCATGGTTTTCCCATCTTGGATTTTCCACGTAAATCTAGTGTTCTCTTGTGTACGGTGTTGATTTATTTTAGTTTATGTTATTTGTGTTTCATGCTAAATCATCATAACGGATTAAGCTAAGATGCAAAATTTGAAGATCACTTTGAAGAAAATGTTACAAGCTATATGCAAAGGGTAGATGAAATGGTTAACTCCATCAGAGGTCTTGGTGGTGAAATCAAAGAACCAAAAGTGGTAAAGAAAATTCTTTGAACTCTTCCTAAATCTTACAGTCATAAAGTTTTTTCTATTGAAAAATTTGCAAATTTGAACCAATATACTAGAGATTAGTTGTCTAATTCCTTAAATGCTTTTGAGATGAGAGAATTTGGTACGAATAGTGATGCAAAAGTTGAGACTAATTTTAAGGCTGAGAAATCAGAGGAGATCAAGGAATTAGATCAGGAGGATCTTGATGATATAGAAGCTAACTTTGTAAGGATAATGAAGAAGGGTACTGGTAAGTAAAATGGTAAGTTTCCTTTCAAAATTTTCAATTGTGGAAAGGTAGGTCACTATGCTTCAACATGTCCAAACAGAGCTTTGAATAACAAAATAAGGAGAACAAAGGTAAGATGATTAAGAAAAAAATATTATGTTAAAGAAGATGCAAGTATTTCTTATGATGAATATGATTATGGAGATGAAGATGATGAATGTTTGTTCATGGCTTTAAAAGATAAATCTGTTTCTACTAACTCTGAGAGATGTGTGAAGGAAAGACCTCGAGAGACAAAGGATAAGATTGAAGGTACTTTGGTATATGTTTTTCATGCTAGATAGGAGAAGAACTATTGGATCATTGATAGTGGATGCTCTAATCATATGACTAGTGACAAGAGAAAGTTTGTTAAACTTGAAAAATTTGATGGAGGATGTGTTAGATTTGGTGACGATACATCTGCTAAGATATGTGGAAAAGGTTTTATCAGTTTTAATGACAAGCATAATACTGATGGTATTTACTATGTTAAGTGTTTAAGGAATAAACTTTTGAGTGTTGAAAAAATGTGTAACAAAGGATACAATCTTATGTTTCAAGATGATGGATGTGAGATCAGAAAAGGATTTGGAATTATGGTTGTTGCTGGAAGAAGGACATACATAAATGTTTATCAACTCAATGGTTCTAATCGTCATTGCTTTATGACTCAGATTAACGAAAGCTGATTATGACACGGGAGGATGTGTCACATAAATTTTGATAGCTTAGTAATAATCAGTTCAGTTCAAGCTATAAGAGATCTACCAAAGATTACAAAGCCTATCAATGTTGTCTATAAAGAATGTCAAACCGGAAAGCAAGCAAGAAGAAGCTTCAAAGTCAAAGAATAATCTACTACCAAATTGTTGGAATTGGTACATACATATCTTTGTGGCCCGACAAGAGTAATAATTCTTCAAGGTGATAGGAATTTCATGCTATTAATTGATGATTATTCTAGAATGACATGGGTTACTTTTTCTCAAAGAAAAATTAGAAGCTCTAAATAGGTTCATAGCATTCAAAGTTATGGTTGAGAATGAAATAAATATGAAAATAAAATGTTTGAGGTGTGACAGAGGTGGAGAGTTCACCTCCAATGAGTTTAACATCTTTTGTGAGAATCATGGCATAAACAAACACTTGTCTACCCTTAGAACTCCTCAACAAAATGGAGTGATTCAAAGAAAGAATAGGTTTATTCAAGAAGCTGCAAGAACAATGATGAAAGAGGAAAATCTACCGAAAGTATATTAGTGAGAAGAAATTCATACTGTTGTTCATATACTTAACGGAGTTAAAGCAAGAGAAAATAGTACAAAGACTCCCTATGAGCTATGGTATGGAAAGATTCTTTCTATCAAATACTTCAAATTGTTTGGAAGAAAATGTTATATCAGAAGAGATGATGATAACTTAGGAAATTTTGATGCAAGGTCTGATGAAGGTATCTTCCTTGGATATTCTACTAGAAGCAAAGCTTACTGATGCTACAACAAGAGATTGAGAATGATTGTTGAGAGTGCAAGTGTCAAGGTTGATGAAGATTTATAGAAGAATTCAATGATGACAGAGAGATATGAATCAAACAAGTCTTCTTGCAGAGAAGAATAAAAATATGAAGAGAAGTATGGATTGAAGAGGAAGAATCTCTAGAAAAGACTCCTAAAACTCCTAAGTATGTGCAGAAAAATCATTTTGAAGATCTGATCATTGGAGATAAGAACAAAGGTGTACTAACAAGAAGAAAAGTTTTTGAAAAATAGGTAAATCTATGTTTAACTTTTGAAGTTGTACTTAAAACAGTGATTGAGGCATGCAAACATGGATATTGGATCAAGGCTATGGAAGAATAAATATTGAAAATTGAGAAGAATCATACTTGGGAACTTGTCCCAAGACTAGCAAACAAAAATATAATTAGAACTAAGTGGGTATTCAGAAACAAAATAAATGAGAATGGAGAAGTGATAAGAAACTATTGCAAGTATGAATGAGTATGGTGGTGTTCATTAATGTTTTCATTGATGTCAACAAATTACAGGTTTTTGCAAAGAAAGGAAACAAGTGATTGCAAGTTGTGCATGTATAGTTAAGATACTATAGAGATCTTGTGGAGCTATCTTTATGGTGTTGCAGGTGTGCTGATATGATGAGTTACCAAGTGCTTTTGAGAAATAGTGAAGATAGAATTGTGTGTGTTTAGAATGTGCTTCATTTTTTGCTTCACATTTCTTCTGTGTTGATCCTATGAATGTGTAGATCTGAAGTGTTTTTATGGGCATCTGTGGGTGATATATCCTATATTGTAGCTTCTAGTTTGATGGAGAGTGAAATTTTTGTTCACCGATATGTGAATTGGTCTGACAGAGTTGTTTGTCTATGGACTGGGAGAAATGTATCTGCTCTGTAGTCCTCCATTGGTTTGTTTCACGTCTTACATATCTGGTAGAAGTATTGTAATGATATTATATGTGTTCTATCAAAGGAATTCATGGTTTGGTGCTTTGAAAGATGAGTTTCAGAGTTTCTATATGCGTCTTGTGTATGAAGGTTGCATTTTTTGCAGATGAATCTGAAGGCATCCAAGATGTGTTCCAGTGTATGATGAAGTGTGTTATGTGGTTCACATGTTATCCTCTTGTTTTAGAAATGTGTACTTCAAATTTCATTTGTGTTTTCATTAGGTTTGGCCGACCTGGTGTCTACACGTCATGTGAAGAATAAGTATCAATTAAGGAAGCATGTGATTGATCTGAGATGCTGTTTTGGGTCTTGGTTAAGTGTTGGTTTGGTTCGCTCTCATTCTCTTCCATTGAGGGAATGTTGAGTTTCTGACCTAATTTGAATTTGTAATATGAAGTGTGTGTAGCCGACCTTGGAGAAAGTTTCTAAGGTTGAAGATGGTATAAATACAAGTCATGATGTGAAGGATTGGAGTAGAAGCCACAAGTGCGAGAAGCAAGAGTGTGCAAAAGTGAATTAAGGTAGTAGTATTGTGATGTGTTAGACTCCTGAAAGCAGTGAGCTGACGATGTCTGTAATTCTCTAATCAAGGCTACGGATGTGTGCAAGTTGTTGTGGTGGATTTTCTGTTATCTTTTTTTATTTGTAGGCAATGAGCCTTCCTTCTAGACAGTGAGTCCTATCTATAGGAAGTGAGCCTCTTTGTAATCGATTTTGCAATTACTCTTATATTATGAGTTAATCCTCACTATGGTTTTTCCCTTATTGGGTTTTCCACGTAAATTTGGTGTTTCTTTTTGTTGATATTGCTTTTAGTTATTTGTACTTCATGCTCATACTTAATAAAAAATTAAAGTGGATGTGGAGTTAATAATTGTTTGAGATTTGTGAATGTGATTGGTGACAACTGATTCACCCCCCTCTCAGTTGTCTTGTGCATTTCAACAATTGGTATCAGAGCTTTGGTTCCTTAGAGAAGAGCTTAACCACTTGAGGTAGATCTGATGGCACACAAATTTTCAATCCCTGTGTTTGATGGATCTGACTATAATGACTAGAAAGTGTAGATGAGAGGTTACTTGATCTCTCTTCACTTCAAGACTTGGAAAGCTATTGAGAAAAAATATGTTGAGTCGGCAGGTGGTCCTTCTTTTGCAGATGAGATTTTTGCCTATGAGGAAAATGAAAAAGCAAGGTATGCAATCTATAGTGCTTTATCTAAGATTGAGCGAACAAAAGTTATTTCATTAGGAATTGCTTATGAAGTGTGGAAAAATTTGGAAGATATCTATGAAGGAAATTACAATCAAATTTTCAAAGTAGCTAATAGCTAAGCGTAGATATTAGAACTTGAAAATGGAAGAAGGTGAAGACATTGCAAGCTATTTTTAGAGGGTTGATATTGCAAGAAATGAAGTAAAAAATCAAGGTGGTACTTTGACAGATGAAGATGTAATGGAGAAAATTTTGATGACCCTACTGAAGAGTTATAGTGACAAGGTCTTAGCTATTGAGGAAGTGTATGATCCAAAGAAATTCACTAAAGAACAGTTATTTGGCACCTTGGCTACATTTGAAATGAGGAAATTTGGAAAAGAAAAGGAGAAAACAGAAACAACCTTCAAAGCCACTAAAATAGAAGATGATCTAGATAGTGAAGGTTCAGAGGAGTTGGAAGAAAACTTGACAAGGAAATTGAAGAAAGGTACCGACAAGTACAAAGGTATGTCACCTTTTAAATGTTTTAGTTGTGGAAATATTGGTCAATATGCTTCAAGATTTCCAAATAGAGCTATTAACAAGAAGAGCAGAGACAACAAAGACAAAAAGGACAAGAAGTTCAAGAAATTGTATTATGTTAGAGAATTTGTTGGAATCTCTGATGATGAATATGATTTTTAGGGTGACAATGATGAATGATTTTTTCTATCCTTGGAGAATAAATCTATGTCTACTAATCATGGAAGATGTCTAGGGAATGTGGTCCATAAAACAAGAAGGAAGAGATGGAAGGTACTTTGGTTACTACCTTTCATGCTAGATAGGATGAAGATTACTGGGTGATTGATAGTGGCTGCTCCAATCACATGACCAGAGAAAAAAGTAAGTTTACTAAACTTGAAAAGTATGATGGAGGATTAGTCATGTTTGGAGATGATTCTAGTGCAAAGATTGTTGGAAAAGGAACAATTAGTTTTGATGGAAAACATAGTACTGATGATGTCTATTATGTTACAGGCTTAAGGCATAATCTTTTGAGTGTTGGAAAAATGTGTAGCAAAGGATTCAAGCTTGTGTTTCAGGATAATACTTGTGAGATCATAAAAGGGTCCAAAATTGTGGTTGTTGCAGGAAGAACATATGGAAACATTTATCAGCTTAAGGGTGTTGATGGCCAGTGTTTTGTATCTCAAGTTAATGAAAGTTGGATATGGCACCAGACGATGGGACATGTAAACTTTGCCAATCTAATCAGGATTAGTTCAAGAGAATTTTACTGTGATCTTCCTAAAATCAGAAAGCCTACCAATACCATTTGCAGAAGTTGTCAGTTGGGAAAACAAACAAGATGCAATTTTAAAGTAAAAGAACAATCAACTACCAGAATGTTGGAATTGATTCATACATACCTCTATGGTCCCACAAGAACAAGAAGTCTTAATGGTGACATGTATTTTATACTTTTGATTGATGATTACTCTAGAATGACATGGGTTACTTTTCTTAGGGAGAAAGCTCAAGCTCTAGAAAAATTCAAAGTGTTCAAAGCTAGGGTAGAGTATGAAGTGAACCTGAGAATCAAATGTTTAAGGTATGGTAGAGGTGGAGAATTCACTTCTAGTGAGTGTAATACATTTTGTGAAGAGCATAGTATAAAGAGACATTTTTCTGCTCCTAGAACTCCCCAGTAGAATGGAGTTGTAGAGAGGAAGAACCAGACTATTCAAGAGGCTGCAAGGACTATGATGAAAGAGGAAAATGTACTTGAAGTATACTGGAGAGAAGAAATCCACATTGTTGTTTACATTCTTAACATAGTTCATATCAAAGGTAACAACACAAAGACTCCTTATGAACTATGGACTGGAAAGATTCCTACTATTAAGTACTTTAAGGTGTTTGGAAGTATATGCTATATTAAAAGAGATGATGAGAACCTTGGAAAGTTTGATGCAATATGTGATGAAGTTATTTTCCTTGGATATTCAACTAATAGCAAAGCTTATAGATGCTTCAATAAAATATTGAGAAAGATTGTTGAAAGTACAAATTTAAAGGTTGATGAAGATATGCACAGATCAGTTGAAATAAGTGAAGTTGAACCAGATGAACCTATTTATGGAAAAGTAAAAGAAGAAAATAAGGAATAAGAAGAACAAATTGAAGAAGAAGAAGCTCAAGAACTTGCTCCTAAATCCCCAAAATATGTACAGAAAAATCATCCTGAAGAACAGATAATTGGAGGTAAAAGTGAAGGTGTCAAGACAAGAAGAAAGATGGTGGTAGCTGAGGTAAATATATGTTTACTTTCCAAGATAGAACCTAAAAAAATGTGTGAAGTATGAAAAGATGAGAATTGGGTTAGAGTAATGAAAGAGGAGTTGCAATAGATAGAGAAATATCAGACATGGGAATTGGTTCATAGACCTATAAACAAGAACATAATTAGTACAAAGTGGGTGTTTAGGAATAAGTTGAATGAGAATGGTGAAGTAGTAAGAAACAAAGCAAGAATTGTATGCAAAGGTTATTCACAAGTTGAAGGAATAGACTTTGAGGAGACATTTTCCCTGGTAGCAAGAATGGAGGCTATTCAGATGTTTTGGAATTCTTTGCTCACCAAGATTTCAAGGTATATCCGATGGATGTTAAGTTTGCATTCCTAAATGGAGAATTAGAAGAGGAAGAATACATGGAACAACCAAAGGGATTTCAGTTATCAGATAAACCGTACATGGTCTGTAAGTTGAAAAAGACATTTTATGGACTCAAAAAATCTCCTAGAGTATGGTATGCAAGGTTGGACATATATTTGACACAACAAAGGTTCAACAAAGGCTCCATAGATAGTAATCTCTATTTCAAATTTGAAGGAAATAGAATGTTGATAGTGGTTGTGTATGTTGATGATATTATCTTCAGAGGAAATGAGGGTATGTGCAAGATATTTGCAGAGGAGATGAAAAAAGAGTTTGAAATGTCTATGATTGGTGAGTTGAATTTCTTTCTTGGAACTCAAGTGAATCAAACTGATAACGACATATTCATTTCATAATAAAAGTATGTTAAAGAGTTGCTGAAGAAGTTTTGAATGGATGACTCCAAACTAGTCTATACCCCTATGGTGATTGGATGCAAACTGAGTAAGGATGATGATTCTCCTAAAGTTGATCAGAGCATGTATAGATCTATGATTGGTGGACTATTATATCTTACTACTACTAGATTGGATATCATGCATGCAATATGTTTGGTTGCCAGATTTCAAGTAGAACCTAAATAAATGCATGTTACAACTATGAAGAGGATATTTAGATATCTAAGAGGCACTTTGGATTATGGCCTGTAGTATCCTAAGGATACTAATTTCACTTTGAGTGCTTAGACTGATGCATATTGGGATGGTTGTGTGGATGAATGGAAGAGTAAAAGTGGTGGTGCATTCTTTCTTGGAGGAAGATTGGTTTCATGGCTAAGCAAGAAATAGGATTTAGTTTCTTTATCCATTGAAGAGGCCGAGTACATTGCAACAACATCTTGTTGCACATAGATATTATGGATGAAGCAAACATTAAAGGATATAGGAGCGATATGTGATGAGCCTATCCCTATCTTCTGTGATAATACAAGTGTAATAAATATTTCAAAGAATCTGATAATGCATTCAAGGACAAAACATATGTCTATCAGATATCATTTCTTGAGAGAAAAGGTATTGGAGAATGAAGTCAGGTTGGAATATGTGCCTACAAAGGATCAAATTGTTGACATATTTACTAAGGCTCTTCCGAAGGATACTTTTGAGTATCTCTGGGAGAAGTTGGGGGTTGCCACCCCTCCTTCGAATTAGGTGCACATGGAGGTACATCAGTCCAATGGATCTACAGATTCTTCATTTGTCTGGACTCATGATTGGGGTCTACTCCTCAGGGGGAGTAGGAAGTATCATTGTTGCAGTATGAGATGTGGGTGCACTCCTAAGGGGGAGTGATTAGACTCTTTTTTCTTTTCCATTAATTTCAAAGGGGGAGAGAGAGTCATGTGAAAAATAAAAATTTGAAAGGAGAGATAGAGAGAATATTGTAAGAAAAAGAGAGTGCATGAATGTTGTGTAGGTTTTATAGTCTAGAAAATAAAGGAGATTGTGTATTGTGTCTTTGGTGGTTTTTCACATCATGTGTTGCCATCAACGACAAAGGGGGAGATTGTTGCAAGTATGAATGAGTAGGGTGGTGTTTTCATTAATGTTGTTAATGATGTCAACACAGTACATGTTGTTGTAAGGAAAGGAAACAAGTGATTGTAGGTTGTGCATGTATAGTTGATATACTGTAGATATGTTGTGAGTACATGGAGCTATCTTTATGGTGTTGTAGGTGTGTTGATATGATGAGTTACCAAGTGCTTTTGAGAAATAGTGAAGACAAAATTGTGTTTGTTCAAAATGTGCTCCGGTTTGTACTCCACATTTCTTCTGTGTTGATCCTATGCTTGTGCAGATTTGAAGTGTTGTTTATGGGAATCCATGGGTGATATATCCTAGATAGTAGCTTATGGTGATGGAGAGTGAAATTTGTGTTCACCGGTGTGTGAACTGGTCTGGCAGAGTTGTTTGTCTGTGGACTGGGAGAAATGTATCTACTCCACAATCCTCTGCTGGTTTGTTTCAGGTCTTGCAGATCTAGTAGAAGGCTTGTAATGATGTTATCTATGTTCTATCAAAGGTGTTTGTGGTTTGGTGCTCTAAAATATGAGTTTCAGAGTTTTTGTATGTGTCTGTGCAGTCCAAATGGACTAATGGGAAGTGTTTTGTGTATGAAGGTTGTTGCATTTGTTGCAGATGAATCTGAAGGAATCCAAGACTTGTTCTAGTGTATGATGAAGTGTGTTATGTGGTTCACATGTTTCCTCTTGTTGCAAAAACCTGTACTTCAAAATTCATTTGTGTTTTCATTAGGTTTATCTAACCTAGTGTCTACACATCATGCAAAGAATAAGTATCAATTAAGGAAGTGTGTGATTGATCTGAGATGTTGTTTTGGGTCTTTGTTAAGTGTTGGTTTGGTCTGCTCTCATTCTCTTCCACCACGGTGATCCAGGAGCATCCTTGGTTCTTGGCAATCTTGCATCAACCAAAAATATTTTCTTTTAGTTTTGTTCTAGTTCTGTTCTTGCTCAGTTCATGTTGGCAGATTCGTCATATTTTCTCACCGGACCCTGTGGATCTATGTTTACATTGTGGACATGTTCATTTTCCTTATTCCTATTGGATGTTGTGTTGTGTTGTTGATATGTGGTTTTCATTGATGTCAACACTATTAGCATTGTTGCATTAGAAGTTGTATATGTCGAGGATATTGATAAAATTGTAATAAGCACTATAGGTTGTCAGTGGTGAAGTGAAGTTCTTTCTATCAGTGTGGTTAGTACATTGTTGTTTTGAGTTTGTGGACTAAAGGGTTTCTTGTTGAGTATATCTAGTTTATCCATGTCAAGTTTCAAAGATCTGCATGAATATTTGATTGAGTTATGAAGATTTGTATTTTGACAGTTTTTCTATTACTTTAGTTTGTGTTCTTGAATGAAGATCACATGATTCCAGTAAGTTCAGCTATTGTGGATGATTCTCTAATGTTTCATGGTGCTTGTAGATGTTTCTAGTTTGTGCTCTATTTGTGTTGCACGTCTGCATTGATCGTTGTGCTCGTGATATGAGATTTTCTCTTGCATGTTCATTTTTTTCTTGTTCTTGGTTGACAAGGTGTTGAAGCCTGTTGTGGATATTTGAGGAGTAATTAATTGAAGTGGTTTGTGTTTGAGAATGTTATTTTTTGTCTTCACCATGTTGTGTCTGACCTTGGTTGATTTGCATGAATAATCTTTATTGATTTGGGTCGAATGTTTATATTCATTTTATTATTTCTTTGGAGTTGACTTATAGCGATGTAATTTCTTGTTGCAGATATATAAGAGTGATTGTTTTATCATTTGAAGGCATGCATGTGCGTGTGTGTGTGAAGTGTAAGAGTCCCGTGTGTGAATAAAGTTCAGATCATTCAAAGGAAGAGTAGAGAGTGAAGAAATGTTCATGTGCTTAACCAGAACTATAACCTGGCATTATTAGATGCTACTTTTCTTAGATCAAAGTCTGATGGATTTAATCAAAACCTTTTTGTAAGACAGTGTATCTTCCCTTGGGCAGTAAGCCTATTTTGTATTTGGGTAGTGAGCTCTAAGCAGTGTGCCTGAATGCATGTGCATTCCCCATTTATATTCTCTTCTATTTTTAACAAGGTATAATCTTGTGGACTGACCTCCACTGTGGTTTTTCCCCTAACAGAGTTTCCACATAAAAATCTTGGTGTTATGTGTGATTCTAATGTGTTTTTCATTTATGCTTTCATGATTAATGTTCTGCTCTAAGAATAAGGCAAATAAGTTGAATAAGTTTGAAAATCAGTGACAATTGATTCACCCCCCCTTTCAATTGTCTGCCCTTGAGTTGCCAACAATTGGTTTTAGAGCTTGTGGTTCCTTGGAAAAAGTTTAATAGCTTGAGGTGATCCGGGATGGCAACTTATAAGAAGGATAGTCCTAGATTTGATGAAACAAATTATTCTTTATGGAAGACTCGAATGGAGTGCCATCTGAGATGCATTGGTGAACCCTACTGGAGCATTACAAGTAATAGATATGTTATTCCATAGAATAGTACTTATGTTGAGTATAATATCAGGGCTAAGGAGGCATTGTTGAGTGCTTTGAATGATACTGAGATGACAAATGTGATGGATCTGAAGACTGCTTATGAGATCTGGAAAAAGTTTGAAACCTTGTATGAAGGTGATGCTAATGTGAATATTGCTAAGCTACAAAGTCTGAAAGGGAAATATGAAAATTTGAAAATGGGTGATGATGAAAATGTTACTACTTTCATGCAAAGAGTGAATGAACTTGTGTGTAGTATCAGATGTGTTGGTGGACAGATAGACAAATCAAAAATTGTTGCTAAAGTGCTTAGATCCTTTCCTGATTCTTACAAAGTCAAGGCTAGTGCTATTGAAGAGCTCCAGATTGTAACAAATGTTACCAGAGATATGTTGATTGGTAAGCTTATTGCTTTTGAGTTGAGTGTGTATACACCTAAAAATGGTCTAGATAATCTAATTAATTAAATATGATTTATTTGATTAATTAACCTTTAATTCCTCTACTATTAAATAAATAGAAATGTTTATTTATATAGTTCACTTTTAATTCTTCTATCTTTATTATATTATTGCCTCTTAATTAAATAAAAAAAATTAATAATTTTATTTATTTAATTATTATTATCAGATTCTTCAATGATTATCTTCCATCTTAATCACATCATTTCATCTAAATTAAATAAACAAGTTTCATACTTTGATTTATTTAATTATCATATTTCTTCCATATTTATTTAATAAACATAGACTTCTATAGCTTGTTTTATTAAATTAAATATCTTCTTTTCCTAAATTGAATAAATCTAAATATTCAATTGAAATATATTTTACAACTAATCATATCCACCTACCAAATTAGATATGAAATGTCTAATTTAATTCGTCTCAACCTTCACGGGAAAATTTGGAGACAAATTGGAGACAAATTTGCAGGAAAACTTCTTCATCTTCTTCCATTGATTCTTCCTATCCTTTGGCTAAAAGTTTATGTGGGGAGGAACAATCTCCATAATCAACTCAGTCTTCTTCATCCTTCACCATTCAATTCTTCAGATAAAATCCAGACCTTTTCTTTGCTGCCCCTTCACAAATGTGTTGCTAGGAATCTATAAATACAACCTCTGTCTACAAGAAAATGATCCAACTTTGTGTAAACTTACTCTGCTGAAATATCAATTGAGCAATTAATCATTTTAGCAAATAGCAATAGAAAATAACATATCATTTAGTTTATAATCATATCTTTCATCATAGATTGCATCTTAATATAGTTTCCATTATCATATCACAACATATAGCTTTCATTATTGGTAATCAGTATCACAGCTTTTTACATCATATAGCTTATCATTCTCATTCTCTAGATTGTCATTTTAACAGTCACAGTGCAATCAAAATCTGAGATCCCCGTGATTTAATAAATCTTTGGAGATAGAGAGCAATATGACGCTTTTAGTAGATTCTTGCTTAAATTAGATTAATCATTGTTTAGATCTATTGATATAATTTTTTATTGATTGTGTTGATTATCATTTACTCAAATTTTACTCACACATAAATTGGCACCCACCGTGGGGCCCAAAAACCCCATTTTTAACATCTTTTTTTGAAAGTATGCTTACAGGCTTCTAACGTGTTTTGTTTTAGTGCGATTGAGACTTTTTTTGGCGCATACAACATATCTTCTAGCACATCCGAGCACTGTTCTGGCACATTCATAGAATCTTCCAGTGAATCCACAGTCTGTTTTAGCTCATCTGAGTTTCTGTTTCATCAGACAGGGGGTTTTCTTTTAGCACATAGATTTTTTATTTTGGCGCATCCATCAATTTTTATAGCGCATAGAACTGTTATTACAGTGCATTTACATTTTGTTTTAGCACATCTAACAACTGTTGTGGTGTATCTAAGTATTTTAGCATAATTTTAAAAATTCGAGGACTAATCACTATTTTTTGTGTTCTAGATGCAAAATACGCTTGTGAAAGATGATGGTCAAAAACATTTACGTCGGTCAAAGACAAAAACTTGCAAATTACTAATAATGTTTGCAGGAATTTTAATTTGATTATTGTCTTTCCTTTGGTTAAGATAGAGAATCCAGCTTAATTAATCAACTAGTTTGAACCCCATGTTCTCTGTGTTTCGAAAGCAATAGGCCTATGCTCTCCCCTTAACTGGGTGATCAAAATGCTAGACTTGCTATCCTGCTTTATTAAATCCTTTAGAAGGCCTATCGTAGTGGGAAAAAGTACTCACCATATGGGAACGACCTAAGTGGGAACAACCAAAGCCAGGTTTTCCAACCCACTATAATCAAAAGTGAATTTGGGGAAACCCACAATTCAACAAAAGTGTGCAAGATAACCATCCCAAAAATCTTTGTTCTAAAGATTGGGAGGTCTCCTGAGGGAGTTTATCATTTGCCACTCTGAACAGATACCCTATCTACAAAATTTAGTGTAAAATCCAACCGTGTCAATTTCTGAACACTTTTTATATCACGGTGCAAGGGGAGGGAAGAATATTCCCCCAAGACACTCACCATATAACTATTAGAGACTCTGGCCAAAAGTGGAGGATTCAATTTTGGTTAAGACTCAAGAAAGGAAAAAACACGATCACCGCTAGGGGGTGACAGGGTTGTGTGAGCTAACATAGTTCCAAGCTGTGGGCTATGATATTCTAAGTGACCTACTTGACAATTAGAAAAGTGCTTGAACTGTCTTTATTTGTGTCAAACTTGTGGAAATTGAAAGAATTAGACCTGATTCTAGAACACTCACTACATGTTTAATACATAGAATTTGAAACAATTGTTTACAATCTGGATTTTGTGTGTGAAGTTATTATTTTCAAAGGTATCATCCAATTAGATCATCAAAATATGAGATTTACAAGCAAAATTCCCATCCACTATCTTCACTGGTTAGAAAATTACACCCTAGAATTAATCATTTTTACTGAGAAAAAACTAGAACAAACAGAAAAAACTGTGAACATACTGACAACTTCCAGTTTAGCGCAACCAACCTCTATTTTAGCGCATACACCTAGTCTTTTAGTACATCTTTCATCCAAATAGCGCATACAAAAATTGTTTCAGCACATATGTCTTATCTTACAGCGCATCTACATAGTCTGTCACCATAATTTATAGTATATTAGCGCAACCAACTTTTGTTTTAGTGCATCTACCTTGTTTGATAGCGCATAAACCATATCTTCTAGTGCATCCACAGTCTGTTTTAGCGCATCTCCCTTATTTGATAGTGCATACACCGTATCTTCCAGTGCATCCACAATTTTTTTAGCACATCTAAGGTTTGTTATAGTGCATCCACAAAACAAAAAACTAGAGAGCTATTTTCCCATCAGTCAAACAGTTAACATCAAAATCTATATTTTTATTAGAATAGAAACATTTTCCCAATCCAACCAGTGTCTTAAACTTAGAAAAATAGGACCTTGCAAGTCAAATTCTTTCAAATTAAAACAAGATCTTACAATTTTAAAGTGCCTAGTCACCAAACAAAACTTCTGATTACTACGTTAAGTTTCATTATCAGGATCAATCATCCTACAATCACAAAACGAAACAAAATAATCAGTTTTTTAACCTAGTCTCATCAATAGAATTTATCATTCTATTCGACTTAAGTTGATACCATTGGCACTCATCCAAATAAAAAGATCAAAGTTTAGTGAAAATAAAAACACTTGTATGCCAATTTTGAGAAGGTTACAAAGATAAAAACTCAGAGAAAAAGAAATTGAAACACCAAATACCATGGCTGAAGAAAATCCCTTTCACAAATTCCACCAAAATGATGCAAATGAAATAACCCAAGAGGATATCCAAATGGCACAACAAGATCCCAATTTCCATAAATTTATGGAAAAAAATTTAGAACAAGATATGGAAAAGTACCTTTTAATGCTAGTTGAACTAGGTGCAAAACTTCCAAAGGACTTTGACATCAATCGACTAAAAGAAGCACCTAAAGCAACTGAAACTGAAACACAAAACACACAAAACACAAATCAAGTGAATGTCCTAACACATCAAATGCAAAACTTGCAACAAAAACTTCAAGATATGCAAAAAGGAACCACGAAAAGGTACTCATTATAGGACATTTGTCCTTATCCTTTTGATCCAAGTGTGGACATGATACCATTTCCTAGACATTGTAAATTCCCAAAATACAACAAGTACAACAGTAAAATGGATCCAATTGATCATGTGAGGGAATTTAGAACCATGAGTTTAGAATTTGCACAAGAGGAAACTTCTCTAATGAGGTTATTTCCAAGGAGCTTAGGAGGTCAATGTATGGAATGGTTCTCTAAATTACAACTAGGAATTCGAACATTTGAAGAACTAGTCAACGGGTTTATCTCACAATTTTCGTATAATATTCAACATGAGATAACAATAAAAGACCTTTGCAATACGAAACAAAAGAAAGGTGAAACATTCCTCTCATTTCTACAATGATGGAGAAGGTTGTTTTTTAGATATCCTTGTTCCATACATGAAGAGGAAAAGATGGAACTATTCATTGACAACCTAACTAATGACATGAGCTATAGACTTGAACTACAATGCCCCCTACATTTGAGAAAGTAATTGAAAACGAGCTCAAAATCAAAGAAGCCTTGGTCAAAAGAGGGGTAATCAAACATTACAATGAAGGATCAAACAATACAAACTCCTTGAATCACTACAATAACAATGATAAACCCAAGTTTTGGAAAAATAATAGAAATACTGGTAACAATGATGTTGCAAATGAAACACAAAATGTGAAACCAGTATTTGACTTGACGGTAACAACTACAAAAACCAATCAAAACAATGACCAAAACATCAATCAAAATGTCAATCAAAATAACAATCCGAACAATGGTGAATCTAAACCACAATCATATAAAAAACCATCAAATCGAAGACGATTCACACCATTGGGGCAAACACTAGAATCAACAATGAGAGAAATTCTTGCACATGGACTTATCACATTACCTAAAGCAAGAAATTGGGAACCAAAAGTAAAACCATCATGGTGGAATGACACAAACTATTGTGACTTTCATAAGAACAAAGGACATAAAATGAATGATTGTATGCAGTTGAAAAATCTAGTACAAAATTTGATTAACAATAGGAAGGTATTTGTAGAAGGACATCAAATGAACAATGATCATAGTGCATTTAAAAATCCTTTACCAAATTATGAAAAGGGAGAATCTTCTTCTGCAAATAGTAAAGGTAAGACTGTAAACTACATTTATGACAACAATATTCATTGTATTTATATGGTTGAGAAGAATGATACCACTGATAATAGAACTAATAACATTGGAATCAATGATATCGTACCATTAAATATGATCCCAAATATAGTCCCATCAAGCAATCATATTAATGTCATAAAAATTAGGGAAAACCAAGATCATCAACTAGTCAATGTGACAACAAGGGGGAAATCCAAGGTAATATTGAAAGGATTTTCATCTAAAACCATTGCTACTCCTTCGAATTAGTACAACATAGTCGATCAACTACAGAAAATATTAGCACAAATATCAATTTTGGAACTCCTTAAAATCTCACCATCTCATAAGGAGGTTTTGGAACAAGCTCTTAAGGTCACAACAGTACCCCATAATCTGTATGTTTTTCAATTCCAGACTATGGTGGGACACTTAACCATGCCTCACTGCCTATCATTTTCTAAAAAAGATGATGTATCACTTACTCATCCACACAATTTTTCCCTTCATATTGAAGTTTTAATTCATAAGCACTGGGTAAAGCGTGGCTTAATAGATGGTGGAGCTGGTTTAAACATTTGCACTTTGAAACTGATCTGTGCACTAGGATATTCAGATAATGCTATTGATGCGAGAAGGAAAATCACAATAAAAGCCTATGATGAAGAAGAGAGATCCTCCAAGGGATTAATTTTATTTCCTATTCAAGTGGAACCAATTGTGAAGAATATAGTTTTCCAAGTGTTAGACAAAGAGATGACTTATAATATACTCTTGGGATGTCCTTGGATTCATGAAATGCAAGCAGTACCTTCAACTTATCATCAGTGTTTAAAGTTTCTTGTCAATGGACAAGAAATCACTATTTCAGCTGACTACAGCAATCCCCAATATTGTAGCATGCTTAAAACAGCTCAAGACACTTTTGTGCCCCATAATAGGGAATCAAACACGTCTAGTTCATCCAAAAATGAAAGGAAACTAAACTTTGTATCTAAATGGATTGAGAAAAAGGACCAGTCAAAAGAGACAAGTGTTGCTAACTCCACTACATCAAACAATGAAGCTCAACTAAATTCTCTATCACAACAATTTGAAGAAAAGATCCAGTTAAAAGACAAATGCATGGGAGAGTATTCCATTGAAAAATCGTTGTGTTTTTCATAGTTGTTGCCATCTCTGAAATCATATGGGAAACCATCAACATCAACACAACCATCATCACAACCTCCACAGTTTTAAATGATAGATTTGTAAAGGTAGGTACTTTAGAGGATGAATATGAAGATAAGGCCATCCTCAATTGGCTCTACAAAGATGAGGAAGCATCTACATCGACAACTATCAGCATAAAGACAGATCAATATGGAAAGGGAAAAACAATATTAGAGAAAATGGGGTATGAAGGACAAGGACCTATTGGAAAAAGAAAAGAAGGCATTGCAGAACCCATCCAACCTTTCACACTTCTGTTGAAGGAAAAACCAGGACTGGGATATACAGGGGAAACAAAAGAAGAAAAAAATCATAGAGTTGTTGAAAGAATCCTTCAAATGCGGGATAGATCTGAAATAGATTCTAATGAGTATGAGTGGGACTCTTTATCAGAAATAGCATATAAAGACATATCAATTGATGTCATAAAAGAGTATGCACCCACACATGAGGATGGACAAAGCTCAGGGACTAGACCCCTTGTATTTGGATCACAAAATATTGATGACTCAAGTGAGGATGGAAAGATATTGAGTGAGATAGATGACTTGGAAGAGAGTAATATCATAGACCTTGACATCACCACTGACAACTTTGAAAACATCAAAATCAAAACCCTTACTACCGTTGACCTTAGCCAATCTGATGACCTTTTACCCTTAATGCATCCTGAACTTATCGATTGGGAACCAACTGGATCTATCAATATTCCTATCTTTTTGAATGATGATGCTATCGTAAATTTCCTTTGTTGTGACAAACCTGACACAAGTTCTACTCATGAATCTCATAACGATGCTTCGAATCAGGAGGGTGTCAAATTTTCCAATTGAAAAATTGAAAATAGGAATAAAGGATCTAATGGTGAAAACCATATAATGGCAACATTAGATCTTGAAAAAGTAAAAATAAAGAACGCATCTGATAGTGAAAACCTCTCTGAGGCGCCAAAAGATGGGAGATTTGACACCCTTCCAGAACACTATCATGAAAGATCATCAGTATTGGTGGAGCCTACACAATTTATCAATATTGGCACAATAGAAAAAGAAAAGACTCTACATCTGGCAGCATCTATGAATGAACAAGAAAATCCTAAATTCACCAAGTTCTTTGAAGAAAGACACATTAACTTTTCTTGGTATTACTCTGATATGCCAGGTTTAGACCTAGATCTTCTAATGCATCATTTATCTCTACCATCTAGGATAAAACCTATGAAAGAAAAACTAAGGAAAATGCATCCGCATATCACCTTGATGGTAAAGGTCAAGTTGAAAAAGTTGTTAGATGTAGGATTCATCAGATCTATTGATTATGCTGAGTGGATTTATAATATTGTACCAGTTTCTAAACCAGATAATAGTATCATAATATGTGTCGACTTCGGAGATCTCAACAAGGCATGTCCAAAGGATGATTTTCCTCTGCCAAACATTGACATTATTGTCGAATTAACAGTAAGAAATTCCATGTTATCACTAATGGATGGCTTCTCAAGGTATAATCAAATCAAAATAGCACTAGAGGATCAGGAGAAAACAACATTCACATGTCCATGGGGAACATTTTGTTGGAATGTCATGCCCTTTGGGTTGAAAAATGCAGGTGCCACATATTGGCGTGTAGTGACCACCATACTTTTATGGAATATTACGTGGATGATATATTAACAAAGTCATATACCAGAGAAGGACATCTGGATATCTTGGGAAAAATATTTACAAGACTAGAGAAGTTCAATGTTAGATTAAATCCTAAGAAATGTGTGTTCAATGTTACATCAACAAAGCTTCTAGGGTACATAGTTTCGGAGAAGGGCATCGAAGTGGATCCCACCAAGGTCAAGGCTATAATGGAAATGCCGCCACCGAAGAATATCAGTCAACTACGATCTCTACAAGGAAAGCTACAATCTATCAGGAGCTTTATCTCCCAATTAGCAGATAAAAGTCATCCCTTCAATCACTTGCTACATAAGAATGTCTCTTTCAAATGGGATCAAGGATGTGAAACAAATTTCAATCAAATAAAGCAATATCTGATGTCACACCCCATATTGATGTCACCTATAGAAGATAGACCCTTATTACTATACATTGAAACAACTAAGATTTCTTTGGGAGCTCTATTAGCACAAGAAGATCCTGAGGGAAGGGAATAGGCTGTCTATTATATCAATAGGACTTTGAATGGTTATGAGATAAATCACACCTTCATCAAAAAAGCTTGTTTGGCAGTGGTATTTTCTACTTAGTTGTTGCAGAATTACATGATAACCCACAAAGTCAAACTCATAGCAAAGATTGATCCGTTAAAGTATTTACTTAGCAAGGAGGCTCTAACAGGAAGACTAGCCAAGTGGGTCATGATCTTGAGTGAATTTTATATCCAGTATGTGGATCGAAGAGCCATCAAGGGTCAAGTGATAGTCGATCAGTTAGCTAAAGCTCCATTACCAAATGATCATCTAATGAACATTGAGTTTCTTGATGCAGACATTCTTACTGTGACAACACAACAATGGAGGCTTTATTTTGATGGGTTCTACACACAATGTGGGTCGGGTGCAGGAATTCTATTTGTTACCTCAAGGACATACCATCCAAAAGTCCCATAGACTCATGTTTCCATGTAAAAATAATGTAGAAAAATATGAGGCATTAATTATTGGCATCAAAGTGGCAGTTGAATGGAAAATCATAGAGCTACAAGTATATGGAGATTCACAACTAGTCATTTATCAGGTAAATGATGAATATTAGAAAAAAATGAGAATTTGATGTCATATAAGAAAATGGCGGATGATCTCAAAAATTACTTTGTGGATATCAAGTTTGAAAAGATTCCTAGGGAAAAAAATAAAGTTGTAGATGCTATGGCGACGATTGCTTCTCTCTTACAATTGCCAGAAAAGCGAGGTCATTATGAGTTTATGGTGGAACAAGTGTCTAACCCTGCTTATGATAATCCAAAATCTCAAACCATATGCCAATTATTTGACATTGAATCCTCAATTTATGGAAAGACCTACGCTTACCTAAAAGACAATATCCTTCCTCCTAATCTTTCCATAAACTAGAAATGCAACTTCATTCGCCAAACTGCATGACATACCTTAATTGATGACATACTTTACCGTCGAGGTCTAGATGGTACTCTCCTTCAATGTTTAGAACATAATGAGTCTAAGACAACTTTATGTGAGGTTCATGAAGGTATTTGTGGAACTCATTCAAGTGGACTCACCCTAGCAAAGAAACTCCTCTGTTTGGGGTATTACTGGCCGAACATGGAGAAGGAGTCTTTTTAGTTTGTTAAGAAGTGTGAAAAATGTCAAATACATGGTAACCTAATTCATGCACCGGTATAAGAATTGCAACCATTCACTTCAACATGTCCCTTTTGTCAGTGGGGACTAAACCTGGTAGGAAAGATTAATCTGTCTTCATCCAATGGACACAAATTTATAATCATAGCAATGAAGTAATTTACAAAGTGGATAGAAGAAGTTCCCTTAACAACAATCACTGGAAAATAGATTTCTTCTTTCATACTAAATTACCTCATCTATCGGTATGGTATTCCACAGTCCATTGTCACAAACAATGGTAGACCTTTTAAGAATCAGGATGTTCAGGAACTATGTGATAGGTTTCATATCCAACATCGTTTTTCAACACCGTACTATCCTCAAGGAATTGGCCAAGCAAAGGATTCAAACAAAACTATCTTGAAAATCCTAAAGAAGATTGTCAATGATGTCAGACGTGATTGGCACATTCAATTAAATCCTTCTCTCTAGGCATATCGAACTAACATCAGAACACCTACAAGAGCTACACCATATGCCTTGGTATATGGATCAGAGGCCATACTACCTATTGAGGTTGAAATACCATCACTTTGTGTGTCATTGAAGGGAATTATTGCAAATGAGGATTATAGAGTGTCTAGAATTCAAGAGCTAGAACTGTTGGATGAACATCGTCAACAAGCTGTGAACCATTTGAAGGCATATCAACAAAGAATGTCCAGAAGCTACAATCACAGGGTAAAACCTTGAACATTTCAGGTTGGTGATTTGGTCCTAAAAGAAAACCCTCGAAATCAACAAGACAAAGAAAATAAAGGGAAGTTTGAACCTAACTAGCTAGGTCCCTTTGTTATCATATTAGTCTATGGATTTGGAGCCTATCGGTTGTCTACACCTAAAGGGAATTTGTTTGATGAACCTATCAATAGTATCCATCTTAGGAAACTCTATACCTGAATCATCTAGTGCATGGTTGAAATGGTCACCTTGATGAAAACCTAGCAAATAGGCATCATGGTGACAGAAAAATAGAAAATACAAAAAAAAAATGAAAAACAAAAATACAAAAAAAAAATGAAAAATACAAAATACAAAAAAAAATGAAAAATAGAAAGAAAAAAGAAGAAGAAGAAAAAATAGACCAAAAATCATAAAGTCTGAAAAAGTGCAATAAAAACACGTAGTGAAAACCTAGAAATAGGTGCTACTTGTGATTTAAACTAGCTTTTCCATCTATTTGAGACATGTCTTGATCTTTCACTTTCGCCATCATTTCGTTTATCATTTGATAAAAGGACTTCTTGTACATATCCTAGCAATGTGGTCGTGTCTCACACTAGCTTGGGGGCAAAATCCTGAACTCACTAGGGGCAATAAAATTGAGCTTAAACAAATAGACAAACAATAGTGTGACAACGTGGCAAACACAATGATCATTGGGAAACTCAACATTGAACATACATCAAACATCAGAACATTTTAGGAAATCAACCATCCACATCAAAACAACTGTAGATGGATGATACTCTTTTGAATAATGATTTTATCGCTTTCAGCTTGAATGTTCAAATGTTGTACTTTGATTTTTGTTATCATTTATTTGGAGAAACTCGATGATGTATTGAATTAGAGAAGCTAGGAAGGAGAATGGTATTTTATTTGTCTACTATCTATGAATTGGTCATTATTTTTGTGTGAATTGTCGCAAGACGTGCTCTACAACGTATCACTAATGAAATTCAGAATTTGCATATTAAAATGATTGATTCTTGTTTGTTTACGCAAGAAATTCTTAGGTCATCTCATTTTAATTATACCTAGATGCTTGTGTTAACTTGCAATATCAAAAATCATGAAAGTAGTACTCAGGTCATCATTGGTCTACATTATACCATTGATGCTTGTACTCACTTTCAACATTTTAAAAGGCTCAATGATGATAAAAAGCATGATAAATGGACTGTTAAAATGACAATGCTTGCATATAGATTTTCATGGTAAAATTAGATTGCATTCATGTTAGTTTTGCATCTGTAGAGTATTTTTCTACAAAAGCTGGTGAAGGATTCAAAAATGATGTTATCTTTTCTCATTAATGGATTGAGTATACTTGAAATTCACAAAAAAATCACCATTATCATGTAATTACATAATCATTTCCATTACATACATTAGAAAGCATTTATCATTTCATTTCATCATTCATACATCATCTAAGAAAAATATCAAAAACACTTCATGTATATAGTTGCATTTTCATTAACATTATCATAATCATACATCGCACATTAGAAGTATCATCATATTAATCATTCATTCATCCATTCATTACATCATTATGCCATATATCATTAAAGCAACACAACCAAAATCATGCATATAGTTACATTACCATATTATTTATATATATCCATTATCATACAACTATCATCATGCATCCATACATCATCAATATAAGAATTATCATGTATAACATCATATATAAATCATAACATGTCATCATGATCATAAATTGCATCCATAACATCATAATATAAATAATCACATAGCATATAGAACAATAAATTAAATGCATCCATCATAGAACCATATAGAACACATATAGATCGATCAATCCGCCGTATATCATATAGATCTCAAAAATCATAATGTCAAGTATACAATGATGTCTGAAATGTAAAGAGATACACCATCAAAAATGGTTGTAAATCAAAAAACCAGAGTATACATCATGTCTCAAATATATCATGGAATCAAATCATGGAGCTATGTGGTGCTAGCTCTAGATCGTGCAGGGATCTCTGGACTAGTGCCTCCCCCACCAGACGTACCAGGATCTCTCAAATCTCTTTATGGAGGTTGTGTCACACCCGCGCTAACATTCCTAGACTAGCTGCTACTTGATTGAGACTAGGCATAACTGAATCTCTGCTTGGAGGGAACTGCATCATGGTATCGACCTCTAAAATACTTTGCCTCTCTACCCACATGAAGAACCTCTCTCATGTAATCAGCCACAGAGGTACCATCAACCAATCTATGCAATCTCTCAGTTGTCACTTGTGCCTTCTCTGCAGCCTGTCTAGCTACATCTCTCTCGGTCATCAAAGAGGAAATCTGTGTTTGGGAAGCTGACAACTATGCCTGTACCTGAGCAAGAGTCTATGCATGGACCTATTCCTGTGACTGCATTTGAGTCTATGTCTGCACTAGTAACACCCAGGCCTAAATTAGCTAACCCTGTAATGTCTGTACTTGCACCTGTAAACTCGCAATCTGAGTCTGCTGATGATGGGAAGGTACCCAAATATGCACACACTGCTCGATGGGAGCTATCAGTGATCGCCTCTTATGAGGCACCATGAAGTCTCTGACACCCGATGATCCACCCGCTCCACCTGATCCACTTGATCCACTTGCTCCACCTAATCCACTTCTGCCACCATCTCCTCCACCACCTCCACCTCCATCTCCATCATCTCCATATCCCTCCTCATCACTACTACTCTCCTCATCACCACTACTCTCAACATCCTCCTCCTCACCACCCTCCTCTCTCCTCCGTCAGTGACCATGTGCAACAACAACCTCCTCCTCACTAGGTAGTGGCACTGGCTCATCAGGAACATAAATCCATGGAAAAGGATGTAGGGTTAGGTACTCTGCATAGTCTTTTGTGACAGGTGTCTCAATAATCTTGAGACAAATCTCTCAAACCAAAGGTTGTAGACCCTGGTACTCCTGAACTGCAAAATCATATGAAAGGTTGGGTCTCCACTCAGTAGAATCTATCTGACACCGGGAATAATGTGCAACACCCTGGGGCATGCCCTGTACTATGTCGTACTATCTGAGCATTCTCTGAAACAAAAATATCCCGGTCACAAAATGAGTCCTACCAATCAAAAACATATATTGATAGAGGTATGGCATCTCTGTGTCATCATCATCCCAGTGCTCACAATCTAGATAAGGCTGCCATGTAATAGCCTCTACATCATCCAAGACTCTCCTCCAATGCTCCAACTTACCTAGTCTACGCTGAGTAAGTCGACCTACATATATATGCACGTACAACTTCATGGCAGGTTGTTGTCTCACCATCACTGGATGCGTAACAGCTATATGCTCCCATGCCCACACATGAAGTAATGTAACCCTGATGGACAAACTGCGACCTAAGTAGACAAGATAATGCAAATCATGGTAAAGATGAGTGAGCATACACATGCCCCATGCATATCTGGTACCGTGAACAATCATACTCTCCAAAACACTACCCCAACCAACAGAAAGTCCCTTTGACCTACAACCAGGACAAAGGAACCCTTCAATGAAACTGGCAAGAACTGATGGTAGGGTAGCATAGGAATCCACCATCTCTCACCATGGAATCTCATATCTAAAAATCGTATCATCCTAAAATACTCTGCGTAGAGCATCGGTCCCACCCTGCTCCGAAGAATCATAAACTACAACATCTCCAACAATGGGTATCCTCAAAATCTTCCATACATCCTCTGGAGTGACTATCATCTCGCTGGTAGGAAGGTGGAAGGTATTATGCTCACTATGCCACCTCTTTGCTAGGGCTATCAGGAGACCTCGATTAATCCTAATCTAGGGCATAGATAAAGGAGAGGATAAACCACAATGTGTGATGACTGCTATGTTAGGATGCACTAGTTGCGGTATGAAATTGCATGTCCCAGGAAACCGCTCTCAAATATGTAAGTTTGCAAATGAGTCCTATCATCACAAAATATTGAAAGTCAATAATCATTGTCAATTTCTCAAACATCAATAAGCCTATCAAATCTAATCAGCTCTGGTGAGATTTTGATCAAATCTCATGAGCAACTATCAATTGTACCTCACCTATCATGAGGTCAATCATTAGTCTAAAATTATACCTCACCTATCATGAGGTCAATCATGAATCTAAAATTGTACCTCACCTATCATGAGGTCAATTAATCAAATCAACTTCGCCTATCATGAGGTTTATCAATCAAACTATAATTATTCCTCGCCTATCATAAGGTTAATTATCATCAATCATCAAACCTCTCCTATCATGAGGATTGACCATCATCTAATATACTAGGATCATCAATCAACATCAACTAAATGACTGATGTGATCGAAAATCATCAAAATCAAGGACAAAATTGACAAATTGCATCATTCTGACTTAGATGCACTAACATAGTGTTTTGGTGTGCCACAACATTCATTGCGCCATTAAAACATCTCAATGCACTAAAATAGGCGGTTAATGCGCTAGATCATTGGATGCGCCATTTTAGGAAGTCAAAGCACCATTTCATCAAACCAATGCGCTAGATCATTGGATGCGCCACTTCAAAGGGTCAATGCGCTAAACTATGAAGTCTATGTGTTGAATCAATCTATGCACTACTTTAGCCTATGAATGCGCTACAATATCAAACCTATGTGCTAAAATACCTATGCGCTATTTCATTTTATCTATTAGCTACTATAGATGAACTATGCGCTAAACTAGGGGATGCACTAAAACAATAGTTTTATGTGCTACTGTGGCCTACGTATGCGCTAAAATAAACTAAATAAGTTTAAAATGAAATAGAACGTGCGAAAAATGAAAAATGCAAAAAACGAGGACGTTCACGTGTACATACGGGAGGTTTGTACGCGACCGGGTAGTTGTGTCGATGCACATGCTTGAAACAGTGAGTGTGGTAGGGGATTCACATTTTTCTCAAATTGGCTAAAAAAATCACTCACTTTAGAATTTCAAAACTCAACATGCACAAATGAATTCAAAATCAACCTTTTAGCTTTTTAATAAGTTAATTAATTGGGGGTATTTTGGTGGGATTTTTTTAATTTCTTTTTCAAAGGGGCTTAATTCAAATTTCATCATAGGGGAATTTTACGGAAATATTTGTCGGGAGATAAATCGCTACTTCATCAAATCTTCATAACATCATCAAATTATCACAAAAATCATAAAAAAATGAAAAAGTTTGAAAAAATCCAAAAAATAAAAAATTCATTGATTTATCTCCCGAGGGGCATATATCCATCATCACAGCAAAATCAATGTTTGGGGCATATTGAATTTTTTTTTGTCGGTACTAGCAGTAGTAACAAAATTTTCTTTGATGCAATGCGTAAACACATCACTTCAAAGAGGGGAAAAATGTATACACCTAAAAATGGTCTGGATAATCTAATTAATTAAATATGATTTATTTGATTAATTAACCTTTAATTCCTCTACTATTAAATAAATAGAAATATTTATTTATATAGTTCACTTTTAATTCTTCTATCTTTATTATATTATTTTCTCTTAATTAAATAAAAAAAATTATTACTTTGTTTTATTTAATTATTATTATTGGATTCTTCAATGATTATCTTCCATCTTAATCACATCATTTCATCTAAATTAAATAAACAAGTTTCATACTTTGATTTATTTAATTATCATATTTCTTCTATATTTATTTAATAAACATAGACTTCTATAGTTTGTTTTATTAAATTAAATATCTTCTTTTCCTAAATTGAATAAATCTAAATATTCAATTGAAACATATTCTACAGCTAATCATATCCACCTACCAAATTAGATATGAAATGTCTAATTTAATTCATCTCAACCTTCACTGGAAATTTTGGAGACAAATTGGAGACAAATTTGCAGGCAAACTTCATCTTTTTCCATTGATTCTTCCTATCCTCTGGCTGAATGTTTTTGTGGGGAGGAACAATCTCCATATTAGCCTAGGCTTCTTCATCCTTCACCATTCAATTCTCTAGATCAAATCCAGACCTTTGCTTTACTGCCCCTTCACAAATGTGCTGTCAGGAATCTATAAATATAGCCTTTGTCTACAGGAAAAGGATCCAACTTTGTGTAAACTTACTTTGAAGAAATATCAATTGAGTAATTAAGCATTTTAGCAAATAGCGTATCATTTAGTTTACAATCATGTCTTTCATCATAGATTGCATCTTAATATAGTTTCCATTATCATATCACAACATATTGCTTTCATTATCAACAATCAGTATCATAGCTTTTTACATCATATAGCTTATCATTCTCATTCTCTAGATTGTCATTTTAACAATCATAATGCAATTAAAATATGAGAGCCTCGTGATTTAATAAATCTTTGAAGATAGAGAGCAATATGACTCTTGTTGGGTGAAAATTATGTAATCATCTTTTCGATAGATTACACAACTTGGACTTCAGCCACAGCTATGTGAGATGTGAATCTCTCCTCTCGGAAAGGGGAGGCGCCCTTCTTACTGCTAACATAAGCGATAGTAAATCAAACAAATAATTACAAAATGTACACGAAACTCACGGAGTGGGGGGGGGGTGTGTTACATTCATCCTTCTCTCTTTTTTCAGAGAAGATGTTTACAATGCTTCACCGTTGAAAGTTCAGAATTCTTGATAACTTGAAACAAACAACTAGCAGTAATACCAATATCTCTATCTCGTCAAAGCGAAGCGTAGAGATACCATAAGTGATTAATAACAAACAAATTAATTAAAAAGAGCTCACGAAGGCACAAAGTCGTTAAATGGCTTTTGATGTTGAATCTGTGTAGAATGCAGTTTGCTCACGTTAGAAGCACAAAGTCTTCTTGGGCTGTAACAATTCTATCAATAAATGAGCGATTACAGCACAAAGTCTTGTAGATCCTTGACAAGTATCCAAGAGTATGAATAATTACAAGCACAAAGTCTTTGTAGATCACTCAACGGAACATGCAAGAGCATGAATGATTACAAAGCATAAAGTCTTGTAGATCATTCAACCAATGATAACAGAAATAACAATGCAATCTAAATAATAGATGTAACACAAAGTTTACATAAACTACTTAGAGTCCTTCAGATTCTTCAAACTAAATCACTACCAAATAAGATCAACTCACAAAAGTATCGAATCCAACGCAAAGTTTGGCTTGCAATCCTTTTCTTTATTAATCGAATCTCATTCACAAAGCATGAACGCAAAGTTTCACAAATTTGTTTCAAAAAGGGCAGCACTTCGTTGCAAAACACTAAAGGATAATATTACAATGAAAATCCCTTACATTATATAGAAAGAGGGATGAGAAAAAGAAGGAAAGAGATTGAGAAAATCAGGGAAAGTTAGGTGAGCGATTTTAGGAGATCTCAGCTAACTTTGACCAAAGTCAAAGTGTAATTTGTTTTGAAAATATTACATCTTTGGACTTGGTGTAATTACAATTTACAAAATGACATTCAAAAATGTCGAGAAATATTTACAAGATGCATAATGGGATGCACCGGAAATGTCTAACACTGGAGAATAGGGGGCTGCTTCACGTTTCTTTGCATTGGGCGCGGAAGTCTTCAAATTTCCTCCTAGTCTCCTGCACAAACTTCTCATCTGGACCAATGGTGTAATCCACAATGGTGTGAATTCTCGTGATCGATCTCATGGCAGATGAGTGAACCTTCTTGCACCTGTCAAGATGCGTCTTCAGGTTGTCCAATGTGAGCCTTGTATCACAAATGATGTTCAGCGAAGCTTCTGAGAAGTCTGAACTGTCGATCAAATTCATGATGGCTTCCTTGAAGATCAGGGATATTTCTATGGCCGGCAGGAAGATACGATTTTCCTCAAGAAGTTGACCAGGCAACTCTCTAATACTTTTGTCAAGAATGTTGCGATGCCCGTCGACATCTTCCTGTACTTGGTGAAGATCTTCTATGAGAGATTGAACCACTTGAATTCTGTGTTTCAGTGATTCTCTTACCTCTACAAACTTTTCTTTGTCAGGAATTACCCCAACCTCCACCAATTTGCTAAGCTTTACCTGTTTCATTTCCGACCATAACAACAGGCATTTTTCCATGTCTCTGCGCTCCTGGGAAAGTACGCCCTTTTCTTTATCAAGCTCTGTGGTGAGCTTGGCCAACATGGTATTTTTCTCATCCGCAGCAAAAATTTTCTGAGATCCATGTTCGATGATCTTTTCAACAAAATCATATAACACCCTACCTTTGGAGGCGAATTTCTCAGCTTTCTTGATAGCTGGGTCTTCAATACTTACCACTGTCAGCAGTTGTGCATTACTTGGAGAACCGACAAGTCTCTTTACAACAGTGGCATAATGCTCTGCCCTTTGTTTGTACATGTTACAGTTGCTCTACTTTATCTAGCCTTCTGCCAAGATATCCAAAGTGACTTAGCATCGGCACTTGCACTTCGTTGGTAACCTTGCCAATTTGGATCTTTATTCTTACGTGTAGTCCTCATATTGACATCACCAACCTTCTTGATTGATTGGTATGCCAATCTCGGCATACTTGTGGCGGACTTATCAGCGTTATTGAGTATACCTTTTCCTTTTTCTTCCCTTTGGCTTTTGGAAGGACTATCTCTTCGAGGTCGAGATCCTCCGGAGAAATCATTTGCTTTTTATGCTTCGACACTTGAGATATTAGCCAAGGAGGAAGAAAAGAAGTGTGAACTTCTGGATTTACTGTTAATTCAGTCGCCATTGCCACTTCTGAAGTTATTGTCACATCTGAACTTACCATTGGTATCGTGACAATTGGAGAAGTATTTTTCATCATTATCTGTAGTTGACACATTGAAGTGATCACACATTGACTCATTCATGAAATGATTGAATTAGTTTTCAGTGATATCATCGTTGGCCGAACAAGCTAGAGATAGACGATGGAGGGCTTGACAGTATATCAACCGTATGGATGCTTGTCACTGAAGGAGTATCAAGCTGGGTTGATGCTGCAGGGATAGGAGATATCTCAGCTACAGGAATGCATGTGGTAGGAATAAGCGACAAGGGAACAGGAGGTGGAGGAGTTCTTGAATCTGGAGGGGTATGAGGAACGTTTGAAGTCACGGGCGATGATGTTCTGTGAATTTCCTCAACTACATTCTCAGGAGGAGAAGTAGTTCTTTCTTGATCATGCCTGGGTTCCTGTTGATCACCCTCTTGTCTCTCCAATTCTGGTTCGCCTTCAAAGTCACCTTCAGATCCTTCTTCAGAATCTTCATCAGACTCTTGCCCACTTTCAGAAACCTCTTCGGCATTGGAGTCTGCTTCTGCTGAATCTTCATCTTCAGCGGATTGGTCACTTGAAGTTTCTTCTTCATCGGAATGTATCTCCTCCAGAATAGGATTTTTACCCTTAGAGCGAGATGGATGAGATTCCGTGATTTCTGTCTCTTGGACAGCTTGGGTATCTTTCTTACCAACAGTGAACTTGATCCTAGGACCTCTTCGTGAAGAAGTGGGAACGACCGTTGATTTGTTTTTGTCACGGAGTTCTTGCTGTTGGCAAGCTTCTGCTTCAGATTCCTCTCCTTCTGAGTCTGTTCTGAAACTTTTCATTGCATAACCATGTTTGTGTAACCATTCTTCTGTGTTGGCTAGGATTGGCCTTAGCCTTTCTCTCATGCTGGTAACCTCTTTCCTAGACCATTGTATTGTAGGCAACGGCCTTTTAGCAATGCCTTGCTCATCATAGACAGCACTCATGATATCACCTGGATCCTCAAAATCCTCACATTGGGTCAGCGATACCAAGATCTCGATTTGTTGAGTGTCAATCTGCAATGGTCCATTTCGCGAATGGCTTCTTCATCCTCTGTAATCTACGGATGTCTTCAAAGCAGTACGTGTTGGTATCCCTTTACAGCTTTTCGACATCATTAGTCAAAATCAAACCTATACATGGTTTTGATGGTCATGATCACCATTTCAGCATGAACAAGAACTTAAGCACTACGTAGTTTGGATAGTATATACATCGGCCGATGAAATTGATCAGGGAACTTGAACCCGCGCTTGTAAGTTTCTTCGCCCGTTCTTCACCTTGCGACATCAAGCTATCGCATGTTTCCCATGAGAACCCACTTATCCGAAGGATAGCGGTAAATTGGCAATGTAAAAGGACAAGCGGTCATAGTAGCCTACTCAGGGATAGTAAGCGTTGAGGTGGAAAAATACATCAACTTTACTTACCACCTTATAAGCCTCATCAGATACTCTTCTTCTTTCCAAAGCTAGATCAAAGTTGAAGAGTAAAGGTGCAAAGAAAGCATCAGTGACCCGTCTGAAATGATGAAAGCTCTCCTTTAGCTCCAATTGATAGAAATATCTGTACATAGGCACCATCATCCGATTCCCTTTTGTAGATAGACCTGGGAATTGTCTCATCACAGCTGCTGCGTACACCAGGTAAGAAGTCATGTAGAACTTCAATGTAGAAGGAGCATTGATCAACTGTTCGTGTATCTCATCACTGATTTGTTTGCCCCATTCAATATGCACCTTCTGCCTTCTTATGATCCTGATGTATTCATACATCCAATCGTGAAAAGTGGATGATTCCGGCAAGCCTTTCACCCTGCTTAGAAACATGATCATATCCTTGACGTCATCTTTGAAGTCACTTCTCAGGAGTCCTTTCAGCCATCTGGAAACAAATGATCTAGGTTTCTTTAACCATTGAGTGTTTATCAATTGTTTAGCTTTATTGGGATCAACATCAAAGATCTCCTGTGCTTTTGATATAGAGATGTCAATGTATTTCTCCATATGAGGGACCTTGGGAACAATGTCAAAGAAATTGGGGTCGATTCACCGATCTACGTGCGGGAAGAGTCGATCCGCACTTACGCTTTCTCTGATGTAATGAGGCATAACTTGAAGAACAAACTTGGTATTGTGCACAACTGTAGGAAACATCGCCACCAAGTGGAGGTTGCTGTGTACAATCGCTCTCATTGAATCAGGAAGAGGCTTCGTCTCGGTTAGCTTTGTGAAGTCAACCAAGTCTTGATGACCAACTTCTGTATCTTTGGTCTCTTCAACTTTGGAAAGCACCATAATTAAATTGGGTATGCAGCCTTGATGTTGTATTTCATCTTGCCTTTTGCTTTCGAAGAAGAAGGATGCTTGGTAGCAGTCATCAAAAGGAACTGGAACTCTGATCACTCTTGATTTGACGATCTCTGAAAGTAGACCGAACCAAAGCATGAAGAATGCTGAAGGAGAATGCAAAAACTTCAAAAACGCGATTTGCAGTTGGGAGGCAAGCTCGCACAGCAAGAGGAAGAAGAGAACATGAAATGTAAACAATAAAATGGCGAATTCATTCACTTAAGTGAAAATGAAAATAAAAAACCTAACTCAAGTCGAGCAATAAATTTAGGCACGAAAAGTGGCACGATTGACGAAAAACGTGAAAACATGAAGAAACGTGCCAGAGTCATGAAAAAAGTTTAAGTGGTGAAGGAAAATGTAATGGCGCTAAAATTTAGCGCTATTACATTTTTTGGCAATTTCACTGCATGCAGGGGCGCAAAATTTTAGCGCCCTTGCATTTTCCAGACTTAGCCAATTTTGGCTTCAGGGCAGGAGCGCACTTTTTCAGTGGCACTGCATTTTTCTCAATTTGCTAAGTATGAACAGTGAAACTTCGCGAAAGATCTCGTTTCGAAGGTCTTCACGAGGCGAACATGGGGGAATGCTCGAATTGACTATTCGAGGCTTGGGAACGCATTTCAAGGTGGCTTGAAAATCACTTCGTTATGTGTGCTTGAACTTCACGAATCTTAAGAAACAGACAAGTTTCGTAGGGGGTTATCCGTGGAACGAGCGCTGCTAGATTCCGTGATAACAGCTGGCTCCTGCTGGGGATCTTCCTTCGGTTGTTCTTTTGAAAAGAACGAAGGGAGAAGAAATCCAGAATTCAAGTGCCTTTATCCATCCATTGGGCTTGGAGTCAGGTGATGACGACGACATAAACAAAATGCAAAGACTCAAAAAGACTTAAAAAATAAAAAGTATTTACATACCAACATCGACCTCTTTACTGCGTAAAGTGCTTGAGATGTTGCCCACTGTGAGGAAGGGAAAATGGCGTTCCATCTCCGTATGCTAACAAGAAACTATTTTCACCATGCAATTGATGTATTTGGAAAGGTCCTGTCCACAGTGAGTCGAATTTCCCGTGCATACCCTTTGGCTCTCTTCATTTGTCCCACAGGAGAACGAGGTCACCAACTTGAAATTCTCAAGACTTAGCTTTTTTTTCAAACAACTTCTTTACTTGGTCTTGGTGTTCCGCGATGCGATCAGCCACCTGAAACCGATTCTCTTCCAATTTGGAGAGATACATGATGCGCTTGTCGATAGAATTGTCAAACGTCTCATCCTCAATGGCCTTAGCCAACTTGAGGGCTAGTAGTTCCAAAGTTATAGGAATCTCGGCATTCAACCCGTACAAGAGTTGAAAAGGAGACATGCCGATTGCTCATTTCGGAGTTATCCTGTCTGCCCACAAAGCATCAAACAAAGCCTTGTGCCACAAACGTTGATTCTCGTCCACCAGCTTGCGGATTATAGTTACCAGATTCTTGTTACTAGATTCCGCTTGACCATTACCCTGCGGATAATAGTCGGAAGAGTGTGACAGCGTTATACCGTGTTCGAAACAAAACTCCGTGATTTCACTTGATGAGAAAGCAGAAGCATTGTTCGCAACAATCTTGTTTGGCACACCGAACTTGGAAATAATATTTTCTTTTAAGAAATTGCACACTACTTCTGAAGTAGCACGCTTGGTAGGTATTGCCTCCACCCATTTGGTGAAATAATCTGTAGCAGTTAAGACATAGATATGTCCAGCACTTGACGATGGATTAACTGCACCTATGAAATCAATGCCCCATTGCTGGAAAGGTTCATCAATCACGACAGGTTTTAACGGCAAAGATGCCAATTTTGGACGGCCGACAAACTGTTGGCACAATTCACACTTACGTATCCAAGAGTACGCATCCTAAAAAAGTGTAGGCCAGTAATACTTTGCTCTCAGGATTTTGTGAGCGGTTACTGGCGCTGAGAAATGTCCACCACATGCCAAATCATGATAAGATTTCAGCAACTTATGTTGTTGTTCTTTATCAACACACCTGAGAAATGTTCCATCCATCACACGCTTATACAAGCTGCTATCCCACAAGACGAAACTAGCTAACTTCAGCTTGACGGTCCTTTTTTCTTTCAGAGTCAAGTGATTGGGACATTCTCCGTATGTCAGGAAGTGAGCGATGTTGGAATACCATTCATCGGTAGTGCTAACAAATAGTACCATTGGAAGTGTACTAGGATCGACCTCCTCTTCGTCTGAGATTTCTTCATCCTCTGAACTTTCTTCATCTGGATTGTTTTCTGCAATGAGCTGACAGAGACCATGTCCACGTATCATCTTAGTACGCTTTATCTCCATATCATATTCCTGAATCTTAGCAATCTAGTTTCCTCTTTTCGTTCCAAATTCCTGTTGTGTGAGGATAGACTTGATAGTCGAATCTGGAACAAGAAATTTGACATGACTACCTAGAATGTAGAACTGGAAATGCTTGACGGCTTTTACAACTGCAAAAGCGTGCTTTTCCATCTGAGAATATTTCAACTCGTAATTCTTTAGAGGGCAACTCATGAATGCAATGGGGGATTCAAAACCCTCATCGTTTTCCTACACCAAAATTGCTGATAGCATATGCTCGGAAGCATAACTGTACATCACAAAATCTTTGGTGTAGTTAGGGTAGACCAATACAGGCGCATGAGCAATGGCCTCCTTGATGTCATCGAACGCTGCTTTGCCTTCCGCCGTCCAGTGAAACGTGGCATTACCCTTCATCATATTCACAATGTGAAGGGTCTTTTCAGCAAAATCTGGGAGAAACCTCCTTAAGAAGTTTACCTTGTCGAAGAAAGAATGAACGGCTTTCTTGCTTGACGGCAAAGTGAGTGACTTGATTCCATTGACTCTTTCTGAGTCAATCTTGATTCCTTCAGCAGATACTATGTGACCAAGAAGTTTACCTTCTGTCACCCCAAAACTTGACTTTTTGGGATTGAGGGAAATGCCGTACTGACGACATCTCTCTAGAGTTTGTCTCAAGTGGTAGAAATGTTCTTGCCGTTGCTTAGAGAAAACCGTAAGATCATCAAGATATACCACAATGAACTTACCCATCACGTCACAGAAAGCGAGGTCCATGGCACGTTGGAATGTAGCGCCAGCGTTGATCAAACCAAACGGCATCCTACGATACGCAAAGGTTCCCCAAGGCGTTGTGAAAGTGGTTTTGTGTTGGTTGCTTGAATTCACTTCAATTTGATTATAACCGAAAAATCCGTCTAGCATGGAGAGCATTTCGGATCCAGTTACATTTTGTAGAACTTGATCCATCACTGGAAGTGGGTAATTGTCTTTGAGAGACAATTGATTAAGATTTCTGAAATCTACACAAATACGGATTTCACCATTCTTCTTACGAACGGGGATGATATTGGCTATCCACGTTGAATGATGGATAAGGAATATTATCCGTGCATTCAGCATCTTTTGAACTTCCGCCAAAATCGTTCTAGAGATCTTGGGATTGTACTGCCTCTGCTTTTGTTTGTAAGGCAAAGCTCCAACCTTGAGAGGAATGTCATGTTGCACTTCCTTAGGCCGAAATGACTTTAGATCATCATATGAATATGCCAAGACATCAATGTATTCCTACAGTAGCTGAGCAAACTGTCTTCTTTCTTCGGCCGTGCAACACTTGCCAATGTTGACCATCTTAGGATTGGCTTCAGTTCCTAAATTTATCTGTTCAACCTCATTAGATGAGTCAGAATCTGAGAGTTGCTTCTTCACGTGGCGATCATGCTTATCAAAAAGCTTCTCCAAGGATACCAATCCTTTAGGGATCTTATTCCCTTTGAGTTGTAGATATTCCTCGCCTGTAACAGGATCCATATCGGATACGGATTCTCGAAGTGGAGAATCGCTGCCCTCAAAGTATAACTCATCAAAATTCTCTGCTTTCTCAAGAAAGGCAATAATTTGATGGTCGTCATTGAAAATCTGCCAGTTCTCCAAATTTTCAGGTACACTTGGGCGGAAAACCAACTCTATGGTGTAAGTAGAACCTTGAAAATCTTTGTGTGGTACTAAGAGTGTGGCAGAGATTGCGAGGGAATCAGCTCTAGTATTGTATTCTCTGGGAACAACAGAGATATCAAAAGCTTCAAATTCCTCAATGGAATCCCATACTAGATTACGATAATGCCTAAGTCTCTCATTCTTTGTTTGATAGAGATTTCTTACTTGACATACTATCAGCTCGGCATCACCTTGTGCATGAAGATTTTTTATACCTTTCTTCAACGCAACTTGCATTCCCAGCAACAGGGCTTCATACTCGGCGGTGTTATTGGTGTTATCAAACTGCAGCTTGAAGGAGAAAGGGAAAAACTTTCTTGATGGCGAAATGAAAACCATTCCTGCTCCAGAACCGGTCGAAGAGCAGCTACCATCAAACTCGAGCAACCAGACACCGTTGGAATCACCAACTGGAACAGTGTCGAAGTCCAAAACTTCATCATCTGACGAAGATTCATGATCGGAGATGGACAAATCTCTTGATGATGTTTCATCTGAAGTTGAAGAAGTATCATCTTTCTCTAACTCATTTTGAGTTGAGGATTCTCCTACCTCATTTGTCTGTAGGTAGTAAGTTCCCACGCCTGATGATTCGAACAAAATCTGAGCTCTGGGATCATCTGACTCAACAACTGAAAACTTTGATTCTTTTTCAGGAATCAGCTTTTGCATCACGCCTTTTACTGGTATTCTTGCTTCAGACATATCCATACTTAGTTCTCCTCCAACATCTTTGTAGAAATTACGTCCGAGGAGGATACCGTAGGAAGCTAGTACATCGGCCACGAGGACCGTCATCTTTATCTTCTTCTCTGGGTATGCGGCGAATGCGTATTGTGCATCTTTGATCTGACCGATCAATGGCACTTGTTTATTCTCCATGGAAAAACAATGGCTGAAGGTTTTGGTCATCTCAAGGCCTAACACAGTAGCTACCTTGGCAGGCATCACATTGTTAGACGCACCAGAGTCTATGACGCAGTTACTCAGCTTGAAACCATTCACGAGTAGGGAGATGAAAAACGGATCAATGCATCCAGAAGCAGTTGGAGGATTGGATACAAGGTTACTCTGTTATACTTTGGGTTTAGGAGTAACTGGGATGTCAGGAGGAGTGTCCCGACTTGGGGAGATCTTTTTATCATTTACGAACTTGACAAGCCTGTCAAATTGGTCGGGGTTGGCTTTGAGGTATTCAACCTCAGACATTTGAACCTTGGTTTTCTTGGCATGGTCAATGATGTCGAAAGCCTGGAAAGAACTTTGTAGGTTGGAAGTCGTAACTTCGCTAATTGGTTTCACAAAAGGCACACTGGTCTTTGGAATGGGAGGATTAGCTTTAGGAATAATGGGAGTTGACGAAGAAGAATGAGGTGCACTTACTTGTGGATTTGCTGCTTTCTTAGGTTGTCAAGGGAGGGGAGATCCTCTTTTGGCAATCGTTATGGGCGGCTTTTCCTTTTCTGGAACAACAGCAGCTTGAGCTTTGTCAAGTTGATTTTGTTGATGTCGTGTAAAAACAGCGTAAGTGTCAGTCACCAAGTCATCTTCTTCTTCTTCTTCTTCTTCCATCATTTGCAAATAGCTGATCTTGGAGTCGCCAGCCGATTCAGTTTCTTCTTCTTGGAAGAGATCAGCATTTTCTTCTTCAGGATATTCGAGCTGAGCATAATCATCTTGTGCAGTCTCATAGTACCTGGCCGCATTGTTAGCAGGCGGGGCTTCAAGAGCGAGTCATCCTGGAGGTGCTGGGAGATGATTTTGACTTTTGTTGCCAGCATAATTAGGGAAAGTCCTCCTAGGGACGTCCTTGTAGTTGCTACCATTGTTGTTGTTCGACACTTGTTTCTTAAGAGACAAAACTTCATTTGCCAACCTTTGGATCATGGGATCTGTAAAATTTGAGCTGGCAGTGGGGGTACTAACATTGGACGCTGAAGATCCTGAGGCTTGCATCCTCTTATTCCCATTAGTGCCTGTCCTGATTTCTCCAGCAAGGATCATGTCGTCCTCCAGACTGGTAGCCAATTGCTGGGCTGCTTCAACGTTAACCAAATTTTCCCTACGTAAGTAAAAACTTACCTTAGGTAATTGGGTGTTGATGAAGAATCATTTCAGGTTATGATCCGTTGGTTTAGCATCATTTGGGATCCATGTCACCAACTTATTGAATTTCGCCACAAACTCGTGCATAGGCTCATGAGCCTCCTTACGCATAGTGGTGAGCTGCGCCAATAGAGCATGTGAATCTTCAGCAGGCTTAAATCTTTCTTCAAATTTAGTGCGAAGGGTGGCCCAATTGGTGACAGAGGCATTGGGAAGAGTAAAGAACCATTCGGCTGCAACCCCTTCAAGGGATTCAATGAACAATCTTACAGAAACATCTTTGTGTTCAATGCCAAGAACGCTGCATACTATGTAGAATGCGGATATGTGCTCATCGGGGTGTTGTTTGCCATCACCTTGAAATTTTAGAAGATGTTTCCTGGATACACGCGGAAGTTCATGTAAAGGTGGAGTCAAACGGAGGGGACCAAAAGCATTTCCCCATGGTCCTGTAGGTGGTGCGGCCATGACTGGTTGCACGACAGGTACTTGAACAAGACGTCTACGATAAACTGACCAAACACTTGGGATCGGAGATCTTTGGCTACGTGGAGGGAAGCTTATAGCCCGTTGCAGTGGTGACCTTGCTCGTGGAAGAGTAAATGGAAAGTCACGTTGCAACAAATCTTCAAAGAGTGGATCTGTTATTCCTTGAGCCCTCAATCCTCTTATATATATTCGGTCTGCCAGAATGTAGATCTGAATACAAAGGGTGTTACAGAGTTAACAATATACAAAAGAACAGCAAGAAAAAGGAAACTTATCTACTTCAATCTGAAGCGTGAGGCTCAGATGGCGTATGCAGGTTCCCCAGTAGAGTCGCCAAAAAACTGTTGGGTGAAAATTATGTAATCAGCTTTTCGATAGATTACACAACTTGGACTTCAGCCACAGCTATGTGAGATGTGAATCTCTCCTCTCGGAAAGGGGAGGCACCCTTCTTACTGCTAACAGAAGCGATAGTAAATCAAACAAATAATTACAAAATGTACATGAAACTCACAGAGTGGGGGGGGTGTGTTACATTCATCCTTCTCTCTTTTTTCAGAGAAGATGTTTACAATGCTTCACCGTTGAAAGTTCAGAATTCTTGATAACTTGAAACAAACAACTAGCAGTAATACCAATATCTCTATCTCGTCAAAGCGAAGCGTAGAGATACCAGAAGTGATTAATAACAAATAAATAAAGTAAAAAAGGGAAAGCTCACGAAGGCACAAAGTCATTCCGTAGCTTTTTCAGTGTTGGATCTGTGTAGAAGTACCGTTTGCTACGTTAGAAGCACAAAGTCTTCTTAGACGCAACAATTCTATCAATCAGCACGAACGATTACAAGCACAAAGTCTTGTAGATCCTTCAACAAGAGTATCCAAGAGTATGAATAATTACAAGCACAAAGTCTTGTAGATCACTCAACCAGAACATGCAAGAGCATGAATGATTACAAGCGCAAAGTCTTGTAGATCATTCAACCAATGATAAACAGAAATAACAATGCAATCTAAATAATAGATGTAACACAAAGTTTACATAAACTACTTAGAGTCCTTCAGATTCTTCAAACTAAATCACTACCAAATAAGATCAACTCACAAAAGTATCGAATCCAACGCAAAATTTGGCTTGCAATCCTTTTCTTTATTAATCGAATCTCATTCACAAAGCATGAACGCAAAGTTTCACAAATTTGTTTCAAAAAGGGCAAAACTTCGTTGCAAAACACTAAAGGATAATATTACAATGAAAATCCCTTACATTATATAGAAAGAGGGATGAGAAAAAGAAGGAAAGAGATTGAGAAAATCAGGGAAAGTTAGGTGAGCGATTTTAGGAGATCTCACCTAACTTTGACCAAAGTCAAAGTGTAATTTGTTTTGAAAATATTACATCTTTGGACTTGGTGTAATTACAATTTACAAAATGACATTCGAAAATGTCGAGAAATATTTACAAGATGCATAATGGGATGCACCGGAAATGTCTAACAACTGGAGAATAGAGAACGCTGCGTTTCTTTGCATTAGGCGGAAGTCTTCAAATTTCCTCCTAGTCTCACACTGAAGCTTCTCATCACGGACCTTGGTGTAATCCACAATGGTGTGAATTCTTGTGATCGATCTCATGGCAGATGAGTGAACCTTTTTGCACCTATCAAGATGCGTCTTCAGGTTGTCCAATGTGAGCCTTGTATCACAAATGATGTTCAGCGAAGCTTCTGAGAAGTCTGAACTATCGATCAAATTCGTGATGGCTTCCTTGAAGATCAGGGATATTTCTGCGGCCGGTAGGATGATACGATTGTCCTCAAGAAGTTGACCAGGCAACTCTCT
>VDFB02271358.1:200952263-201049417 GCA_007258455.2 Sequoia sempervirens
TAGCTTTTTGTGCAGTTTGGATAGTATATCGGCTGATGGTCAGTGGGAACTTGAACCCACGCTTATGGTTGCTTCTTCGTTCTTTCTGCACTGACATCAACTGTCTGCATGTTTCCATGAGAACCCACTTATCCGAAGGATAATGTGGTAGCATGTAGGGACAACCAGTGTAGCAGCCTACTCTCAAGTAAGTAAACGTTGGGAATTGGAGAAAAATGCATCCAACTTTACTTACCACCTTATAAGCCTCATCAGATACTCTTCTTCTTTCCAAAGTTGGATCAAAGTTGAAGAGTAGAGGCGCAAAGAAAGCATCAGTGACCCGTCTGAAATGATGAAAGCTCTCCTTTAGCTCCAATTGATAGAAATATCTGTACACAGGCACCATCATCCGATTCCCTTTTGTTGATAGACTGGAATTGTCTCTATCACAGCTCGGGCCGTGATAATACCCGTGTAAGAAGTCATGTAGAACTTCAATGTAGAAGGAGCATTGATCAACTGCTCGTGTATCTCATCACTGATTTGTTTGCCCCAGTCGATATGCACTTTCTGCCTTCTTATGATCCTGATGTATTCATACATCCAATCGTGAAAAGTGGATGATTCCGGCAAGCCTTTCACTCTGCTTAGAAACGTGATCATATCCTTGACGTCATCTTTGAAGTCACTTCTCAGGAGTCCTTTTGGCCATCTAGAAACGGATGATCTAGGCTTCTTGAGCCATTGAGTGTTTATCAACTGTTTAGCTTTATTGGGATCAGCATCGAAGATCTCCTATGCTTTTGACATGGAGATGTCAATATATTTCTCCATATGAGGGACCTTGAAGATAGTGTCAAAGAAATCGGGGTCGAGTCTCAGAATCTCGTGCCTGGAAGAGTCGATCACACTTCTGCTTTCTCTGATTTAATGAGACGCAACTTGAAGAACAAACTCGGTATTGTGCATAGTTGTAGGGAACATCGCCACCAAGTGGAGGTTGTTGTGTACGATCGCTCTGATTGAATCAGGAAGAGGCTTCGTCTCGGTTATCTTCGCAAAGTCAACCAAGTCTTGATGACCAACTTCTGTATCTTTTATCTCTTCGACTTTGGAAAGCACCATAGTCAGCGGGTATACGCCTTGATATTTGTATTTCATCTTGCCTTTTGCTTTCGAAGAAGAAGGATGCTTGGTAGCAGTCATCAAAAGGAACTGGAACTCTGATCACTCTTGATTTGACGATCTCTGAAAGTAGACCGAACCAAAGCACGAAGAATGCTGAAGGAGAATGCAAAAACTTCAAAAACGCGATTTGCAGTTGGGAGGCAAGCTCGCACAGCAAGAGGAAGAAGAGAACATGAAATGTAAACAATAAAATGGCAAATTCATTCACTTAAGTGAAAATGAAAATCAAAAACCTAACTCAAGTCGAGCAATAAATTTAGGCACGAAAAGTGGCACGATTGACGAAAAACGCGAAAACATGAAGAAACATGCCAGAGTCATGAAAAAAGTTTAAGTGGTGAAGGAAAATGTAATGGCGCTAAAATTTAGCGCTATTACATTTTTTGGGAATTTCACTGCATCCAGGGGCGCTAAATTTTAGCGCCCTTGCATTTTCCAGACTTAGCCAATTTTGGCTTCAGGGCAGGAGCGCACTTTTTCAGTGCCACTGCATTTTTCGCAATTTGCTAAGTATGAACAGTGAAACTTCGCGAAAGATCTCATTTCGAAGGTCTTCGCGAGGCGAACATGGGGGAATGCTCGAATTGACTATTCGAGGCTTGGGAATGCATTTCGAGGTGGCTTTAAAATCACTTCGTTATGCGTGCTTGAACTTCATGAATCCTAAGAAACAGACAAGTTTCGTAGGGGGGTTATCCATGAAACGTGCGCTGCTAGATTCCGTGATAACAACTCTTTCAATAGATTCTTGCTTAAATTAGATTAATTGTTGTTTAGATCTATTGATATAATGTTTTATTGATTGTGTTGATTATAATTTACTCACATTTTACTCACACAGAGTGAATTTGGTGATGCATTTCCTAAGGTTGAATCTGCATTCAAGGCCACTACTTCTAGAAGAGATAGACAAAGATATGATCTAGGTGAAGGTTCATCTAGAAAGACATTCAAGTATGAGGATGAAATGAGACAAATCGATGAAGAAGAAAGAGATCTTGAAGAACTTGAAGCATTGATTGTGAAAAGAGAAGCTAGAGGACAAGGTAAGTATAAAGGAAAGTTTTCTATTAAACGTTTCTCTTGCAATAAGATAGGTCATTTTGCATCAAGGTGTCCTGAGAGAGTTTCCAAGCCAAGATTTAACAAGCCTAAATTGCAAAAGAAGTGTTACTATGTTGTTGATGAAGGTGTGATAGATGATGTGTTGGCAAGAGACACTACAATTATTCTTTGGTGTTATCATTGATGGAAACCCTAGTTGGTAATTGGATCCGCATGACATCATTTTCTTATACCGACAATTAGATTCAGGACAGTCAGGAAGAACAAAGCATCCATTAGTTTGGTGATCACCGATTCACTTGCAGATTTCTAGTTGTTATTTTGAGTTGTGGATCTCATGAAAGGTTCATCAGTTTATTTTTTGTGTTATCCAGAAATCTTAGTGCCTCGTACCAAGTCATGTGTAAGTTTGGTGATCCAGTTGATACTTTTCTATTTATTAGTATTTTGGGGCTGACTCAGTTGATATTATGTGTTGCGGATATTCAAGGAATGCTTATTCGAATATTTTTGTGCTCACTCATCTTGATTTGGGTCCGAGCTAAGTTGTGGCCAACTGTTGTGGATGCGCATTAGATAATTCTTAAAATTTGAGCCGACAATTGCTAATATTTTTAAGTTTTATTGAAGCCGACTTGTTGCAATTAAATTGTTAGTTGCGGATATATATGTATGATCTATTATATCATTTTGGGATGTGTGTGTGGTGTGTCGATGTGTATTGTGAATATTAGAAGAGTGTTAGAGTGAATTTTTGTACAGTTTCACTTGTGCATAAAGATTTTGTGGTGAGAGTTAAAGAAAGAGCAGAGCAAAAGTTTAGTACCAGTTAGAAGGATAGAAGATCAACAACTAAGCCTAATTGGAACTGTAATCAAGCATTTGTAGGTGCTATTCTTTCAGTTCATTCTCATGGATCTAATCTAAATCTTTGTAAGGTAGTGTGTATTCCTATTTTGAGCAGTGAGCTCTAGGCAATGTGCCTAAATGCAAGTGCATTCCCATCTTGTAAACTTCTTTTTGAGTATACTTAGATTATATTGTGGATTGGCCATCCACCATGGTTTTTCCCCTAATAGGTTTTCCACGTAAAAATCCTTGTGCTATGGTGTTGTGGTTATTTTCTTTCTATTTCTACATATTTCTTTTGGTTGAATGCTTAAAGTGGGTTAATGATTAGAATAACAAAGTTAATTTTTGTAGAACATTGATTCACCCCCCCTCTCAGTGTTGCTTGTTTCCAACATGATGAATCTGAAAAAGGAAATGCAAGTGAAGATGAATTTGTGTTTATTGCTATCAAGGAAAATAATCCTGTGTCTACTGAATCTGCTAGTTGTACAAATGTGGAGAAATCCCTAGTTGCTAGAGTTGAAGAGAAAGATGAATGGGTAATTGACAGTGGTTGTTCTCATAATATGACAGGAGATAAAAGTAAGTTTGTGAATTTGGAAAAGTATGATGGTGGTGTTGTGATATTTGGTGATAATACAACTGGTATGATCCGTAGAAGAGGATGCATTTCTCTTGTTGGTAAGCACAATACTGATGATGTCTTGTATGTTGAAGGTTTGAAGCATAATATTTTAAGTGTTGGACAGATGGTTGATAAGGGATACAATCTTTAGTTCATGGATGGTAAGTGCAAAATATTGGGAAATTCTGGAAATGTGATTGCATTAGGTACGAAAACAAAAGGTAATATTTTCCACCTAAGTGCTGCTAGTAAAATTTGTTTGATTGCTCAAATTGATGAAAATTGGTTGTGGCATAGAAGAATGTGTCATGTTAACTTTGATAATATTTCAATATAAGTTCCACTAAGGTTGTGAAAGATCTTTCTAAGCTGATGAAACCTACTAATACCATATGCAAAGAATGTCAATTAGGAAAGAAAACAATAATTTCATTTCAAAGTAAACAACAAAATTCAAATGGATTGTTGGATCTTGTGCATATTGATTTGTGTGGTCCTGCTAGAACTATAATTTTACAAGGATACAGGTAATTCATGTTTCTCATTGATAACTATTCAAAAATGATATGGGATACTTTCTTAAGGGCGAAATCTGAAGCTCTGGAAAATTTCAAGATCTTTAAGGCTATGGTTGAGACAGAGACAAGTCTGAAGATTAATTGTCTGAGATCAAATAGAGGTGGTGAATTCACTTTCAGTGATTTTAATTCTTTTTGTGAAGAGCATGGAATAAATAGACAGTTATCTACACCACGAACCCCTCAATAAAATGGAGTTGTGGAAAGGAAGAACAAAATAGTTCTAGATGCTGCTAGAACCATGATGTAGGAAGGAAATGTACCTCATATCTATTGGAGAGAAGCTGTGAGTACTACTATGTACACACTTAACTGGGTACAAATCAAAGGTGATACTGGTAAGAATCCTTTTGAGCTATGGATTGGTGAAAAACCTACTGTTAGATATTTCAAGATCTTTGGAAGCAAGTGTTATATCAAAAGAGATGAAGATATAGGAAAGTTTGATGCTAGGAGTGATGAAGGAATCTTTCCGGGTTATGCTACTAAAAGTAAGGCCTATTGGTGTTACAATAAGAGATTGAAGAAAATGGTTGAAAGTGCAATTTTAAGGTTGATGAAGACATAGTTACACTATCCAAAACCTGTGGATATGATTATGATGATCAAAATGATAGTACAAACAAAGTTTAGAACTCAAGTCAAGTCCAAATCATTATGATGAGTCAAGAAGATCAAGATGAAGGAGAAATTGGTGGAAGAACAAAAGAGAGATCATAAGAGCCTGAAATTGAAGAAAATTCTAAGAAGACTCTAAGGTATGTAAGGTTAAATCATTTAGAAGACCAAATTATTGGTGAAAAGAACAAAGGTGTCTAGACTAGGAGAAAGGTTGCAGAAGAATATTGTTTGATCTCAAAGACTGAGCCTAACAATGTGAATGAAGCATGCAAAGATGAACATTGGGTTGAAGCAATGAAAGAGGAACTATAACAAATTGAGAAGAACGATACATGGATTCTTGTTCCAAGACCTAAGGATAAGAATGTAATTGCAACTAAATGGTTCTTTAGAAACAAACTGAATGAACAAGGTGAAGTGGTTAGAAACAAACCAAGACTGGTGTGTAAAGGATATTCACAAATGGAAGGTATTTATTTTGAAGAAACCTTTTCCCCTGTTGCTAGAATTGAAGTTGTGAGATTGTTTCTTGCTTATACTACTTACAAAGACTACAAAGTTTATCAAATGGATGTCAAGTATGTTTTTCTAAATGGCGAATTGGAAGAAGAAGTGTATGTTGAACAACCTAATGGATTCCAATTGACTGATCAAGGAGATATGGTTTGTCGATTGAAGAAAGCATTGTATGGACTCAAACAAGCCCCTAGAGCATGGTATGCCAGATTGGATAAGTACTTGGTGAAGCTTGGATTTAACAAAGGTATTGCTGATAGTAATCAGATTACAAATGATGATAAAGATTTGATTGTAGAAGTTTTTGTTGATGATATCATATTTGGAGGAGATGATAGCTTGTGCATGAAGTTTTCTAATGAGATGCAGAATGAATTTGAAATGTCAATGATTGGAGAGATGAAATTATTCTTGGGATTGCAAATTACCCGCTAGATAAAGGGATCTTATATCTCAGTCCAAGTATGTGAAAGAATTGTTGAAGAAATTTGGTATGGAAGATTCGCCAGTTGGTACAATTCCATGGTGATCGGACAAGTTGACAACCCGATGATGATTCTTCAAGGAAATCGCACTAGATACAAATCAATGATTGGTAATCATTTATTTTGACTCAAACTAGGCCCTCGATATCAAGGAATGTTGTATGTATTGTTGCTAGATTTCAAGTTGATCCTAAAGAATCTCATGTGAATGCTATGAAGAGAATTTTTAGATACTTGAATTGGACAGTTGATTTTGGTTTATGGTATCCTAAAGATGATGATTTTATGTTGATTTCCTTTACAGATGTTGATTGGGTAGGAGATGTGAATGACAGGAAAAGTACTAGTGGTGCAACATTTTTCTTGGGAAAGAAGTTGATTTCATGGTTAAGCAAAAAGTAGAATGTTATTTCTTTATCTACTATAGAGGCAAAATACATTGTTGTTGCTAATAATTGTACTCAAGTACTATGGATGAAAAAGATGTTGAAGGATATCAGAGTTGTGTATGATGAGCCTATTGCTATATTTTGTGATAACTCAAGTGCTATTAACATTTCTAAGAATCCAGTGTTGCATTCCAAGACCAAGCATATATCTATCAAGTTTCACTTTTTGAGAGAGAAAGTAAGTGAAAAGGAAGTTAGATTGGAGTATGTGCCTACTAAGGAGAAGATTGAGGACATATTTACCAAGCCATTGCCTAAGGATACTTTTGAGTATCTCAAAGGGAAGTTAAGGGTGATTACCCCTCCTAATCAGAACTAAGGATTCATTTATTTGCATCAATCCATGCATTTCATGATCATATTTTGATCCAGATTGATGTTGTGGTGCTTGCTACTCAAGGGAAGTATCCAAATGTTCAAAATTTTAGGTGTTCAGATATGTGGTTCAGATCTTTTATATAAGAAATCTTTTCCATTGATGTCAAAGGGGGAGAAGAGCAATGTGAAAAATATTTGTGGGGAGAAAAGTTGAGGAAAGAAGAGCCAAAACCAAGGGGGAGTAAGTGTAGTTGTGTTGATGGTATTTTTTACATCATGTGTTTTCATCAATGCTAAAGGGGGAGATTTTTGGATGTTGTGTTGTGTTGCTGATATGTGGTTGTCATTGATGTCAACACTATTAGCATTGTTGCATTAGAAGTTGTATATGTCGAGCATATTGAGAAAATTGTAATAAGAAGTGCTACAGGTTGTCAGTGGTGAAGTGAAGTTATTTCTATCGGTGTGGTCAGTATGTTGCTATTTTGAGGTTGTGGACTAAAGGGTTTCTTGTTGAGTATATCTAGTTTATCCATGTCAATTTTTAGAGATCCGTGTGAATATTTGATCGAGTTATGAAGATTTGTATTCTGACAATTTTTTTGTTACTTCAGTTTGTGTTCCTGAATGAAGATCATGTGATTCTAGTAAGTTCAATTTCCACGGATGCTTCTTTGATGTTTCATGATGCTTGTGTATGTTTCTAGTTCGTGCTCTATCTGTGTTACACATCTACATTGATCGTTGTGCTTGTGATTTGAGATTTTTTCTTGCGTGTTCATGTTTTTCTTGTTCTTAGCCTACAAGGTGTTGAAGTGTGTTGTGGATCTTTGAGGATTAATTAATTGAAGTGGTTTGTGTTTGAGGATGTTATTTTTGGTCTTCACTATGTTGTGGCCAACCTTGGTTGATTCACATGAATAATCTTTATTGATTTGGGCCGACTATTTATATTTATTTTATTATTTTGGTTTCCACTCTATAGCGATGTATTTTTTTTTTGTGGATATATAAGTGATTGTTTTATCATTTGAAGGAATGTATGTGTGTGTGTGTGAAGTGTAAGTGTCTTGTGTGTGAATAAAGTTTAGATCATTTGAAGGCAGAGCATAGAGTGAATAAAAGTGAAGAAGAGTGAAGAAGTGTTCATGTGCTTAACCGAAACTATAACCAGGCATTAGCAGATGCTACTTTTCTCAGTTCAAAGTCTAATGGATTTAATCAGAACCTTTCTATAAGACAGTGTGTCTTCCCTTGGGTAGTAAGCCTATTTTTTATTTGAGAAGTGAGCTCTAGGTAGTGTGCCTAAATGCATGTGCATTCCCCATTTATATTATCGTATACTTTTAACAGGGTATAATCTTGTGGACTGACCTCCACCATGGTTTTTACCCTAACAGGGTTTCCACGTAAAAATCTTGGTGTTATGTGTTATTCCAATGTGTTCATTTATGCTTTCATGATTAATGTTATAATCTGAGAATAAGGAAAATACGTTGAATAAGTTTGAAATTCAGTGACAACTAATTCACCCCCCCTCTCAGTTGTCTACCCTTGAGTTGCCAACAATTCCAAGATTTGAGTGCAATTGGATCTTTTTTTCAGAAAGTTATTGCTTCCGGATTTAGTGGTAGTTTCTTGAACCAACACCAGAATAGTTTTCAAACCTAACGGCTAGTTTGATCACTCGCGGATCTTTCCCATAACTTGTAGATCCTTACAGTGTGTTTCAAATTGTTTCGTGGAGTTTCCCCAACCTTAATTATAGGTCCACACTTCATCCTATGCATTCACTGAGGAGTAATTCAAATTTGAGGCCAACCTATTCATGCACATTACATTTTCTTTCATTGGAGATTGTAACGATCTTTAGCTGATGCAGAAGATTCCAGATTTGTGGATATGATATAAAGCTTGTAATATATCATTAGAATGGTAGAAGTTGATTAGGTAGATTAATGTGGATTTGAAATGTAAGATTTTTGCTTGTATTAAGGAGCATATAGGAATATTGTATTTGAGCATGTTGTATCAGGCTTGTGAGTCGAATCTGTAAGCCCGAATGTTGTCGGTCGCTTGTAATTGAGATTTATATTAATGAGAATGTTTGAATCTACAGTTTCCTCTATATTCCATGTTTCTTTGATTGTGTAACTCTTATTGCATGGTCTTGATTGTTCTCTTTGAGGAGCCTCCTATCGTGGTTGCACCTGATTGGTATCAGAGCGAGATTCAATCCGTGAGAGATTGCCAGAATTTACGGAGTCCTGCTGAAGATTTGTTGTGGGGTGGTGGACTGAGGATCCAACCTACATCTGCAGAGGACTTGTGTAAAGATGGCGGGAAGAAGAAATGTTAGAGTAAATGGAGCACGTGGAAATGTAGACCCAACTTTAATGGAGATGTTGAGAGGAATTGCTGCTAGATTAGATGCAATCAAAATGACCCAGAGGAGAGGTTGACTAGTTGATGATGTGAGTGATGAAGAGGTAGAAGAACATGGAGAAAGGGAAAGAGAAGATCAACCTGGCCTGGATCAAGGGGAAGAGAGGCTCATAAGAGCCCTAACTAGAGAAAATACTAAGCCACATTTCAATCCACCAGATTATAGTGGTAAGTTGGATTCAAATGAATTGCTAGATTGGATAACAGAGATGGAAAAGTATTTTGATTTTGATGGCACCACTGAAGATAAGAAAGTAAAATTTTCTTATACAAAGTTGAAAGGACATGCATCCCTTTGGTGGGAACATTTGCAAAAAGATAGGCTAAGAAGAGGAAAAGAGAAGATAAGATCATGGGATCGGATGGTGAATAAGTTGAAGAAAAAGTTTATGCCTATAGACTATCAAATCAGTTTGTTCTGGAAGTTGCAGAATTTGAAGCAGAAGGAGTCAAGTGTGACAGAGTATACTGAGGAGTTCTACAAGTTGAATATCAGATCTAGACATTCAGAAGATGAGATCGAGCAAGTAGCCAGATATGTGAATGGATTGAGGTCATCTATACAGGTTGAAATTAGTTTGATCAAGTTGCAGAGTATGGAGGAGGCATACCAATGTTCCCTAAAAGCATAAGAGAAGTTGAATAAAAGACATGAGCAGAGACAGAGAGGAAGAGGTGGAAGATTTCAAAGAGGAATAACTTTTACTGGAGGAAGATGACCTTTTGTAGACTAGAATAAAGTTAAGGAAGCTAGTAAGAATAATGATTCATACCGTAGAGGTGATGGAAACTCTTACCGGAGAGGAGGATATGGTGGTTACCAGAATGAGGGTTATAGAAAAGATGATAAGGAGAAAAGAGTATTTAGGGGAACTTATTTTAAGTGTGGTGGAGAAGGACATAGAGAATTTGAATGTAATCAGGAAGAGACAAGGAGAAAGATAAAAAACAATAGAAGAACAACCTTTGTTGAGGAAGAACATGCTAGATCATCTAATAAACTGGAAGATGGAGAAGTGTTGGTGAATAGAAGAGTGTTGTGTCAAAGTGAGATGGAGCAGGAACTGTTGTAGAGAAAGAATTTGTTTCAGACCAGATGCAAGGTAACTGGTAAATGTTGCAAAGTGATTGTTGACAGTGGGAGTTCTAAGAACTTGGTTTCTAAAGAAATGGTGACCAAATTGAAGTTGGAAAGATTGAAACACCCGAAGCCCTATCAAATAGCATGGATTCAAGATGAGCATAAGATACTGGTAAGTGAGCAATGTTTGGTGAAATTGAAGATAGGAAATTAGCATGATGAAGTTTAGTGTGATATCATTGTTGTCAAACAGATTGCACCCGAACACTTGAATGATTAAATTCAGCAATCTGTTGAAACATGGGAACTATCTTCAGGCTATGGGTAATCCTATGGTGAAGATAGAACCTTTGGATTCTAGGTCGGCTTCCTATATGATGATCAATTAGGTACTTGAATTATTTTCCTTGAGAAAAGGGTAAGAAGAACTATTGCTAAATGCATGAAACTGAAACTAAAACCTCGGTGATGCACCTAATTGATATTTATGAGCAGATTGATTCACAACTGATTATTACAGAATCTATTTTCACAACTCAAATTAGGCAATCTAATTACATAAGTGTTTCATCAGAAGGCTTGACAATCCATTCTTAATGAAGGAAAATGATATTTTCACAACGTAAAGGAGAGGATAAATTAATAGCACAACTTATGATCTGTAACTAAATTGCTTTTTCGTGTACATGTATTCATGAACATGATAGGAATTTAAAGGCTTTGAAATCAAACACATGAAATTCACATTTTAAACATTCAATAAATACAAGACTCCTGAATCTGAGAAGACTAATATTGAATAGCAATAATGAAAAGAAGGAAACTCTGCAAAAATGATAACCTGTAAAGCTATAAAACTATATTAAATTTAAAATGTTGAGTTACAAGATATCTCACTTTACAGAATGCAAAGGCTGAAAAACAAGAACTGGATTGAAAAAGATAAACTTTTTCAATATATACAATGGAGAATGCACCTCAAAGTGCATGAACAAGCAACTAAAAGTCAATTTCAGTGTGAAAGTGACAATTCCAAAGTGAAATTCGAGCATAAGCAAAGATCCCTAAAAATAAGGTTCAAACTCATGCAAAAATGAGTGAACTCAATCTTGAACTAGCAGTCATAAAGCATGTAACTGATCTGTAACTCAAACTGAACTAGAAATTCTTGAAAAGGTGGGCTAAAGCATGCAAAATTGTCTCATTCTTGTCAATTCGCCCATGCGCATTGGAACTCCATCTTCATGTCTAAGTCTTCAGTTGAATCTGATGTTGAACTTGAGACTCACATAATATTCTCTATTTTCATTTTAGATGATGAATTAATTAAATGATTTATAATGCATCATTTAATTAATTCATTTACATTATTTAATGCAAACAGCTTGATGAATAAATCTAAACTTGAAGGCATATTCTCTATCTACAAATTCATGCACCATACTTAGCACATATTCTAAATATGCATTCAACATTCATCATTCAAATAACACTATGAGTATAAGCCAACCACCATAGACAATTAAAATAACACTATGGCATAAATTTGGCAATGATTTAATAAACTGCCATAATATTTAGCACAAAGTTCATTATTTGATAAGGCCGACCATATTATTGCTAGGATATTTGACTTGAAGTCATGGCCACTGAAGTAAATAGAATATAATGATTTTCCTCTCAAAAGATAGTCAAAAATAAATAAATAAATCGAGCCATGTATAAGAAAGATGAGAACCCTAAAAATCATTATCTCCTTTTGACTTGTAATCTTCTGGAAAATATAGAGCACCGCCATGGTTGCTGGTATTGGAGATTTGAGGGGCGCTTTGGAGCTTGAATCACATTTCTAGGCTATTTCTTGATAATTACCATGCAAATTCTGTAGGAAAAGTATGGTAAGTGCATTTTCTGTATTCTTTTTTCTAAAATTTCGCACCATTTCCATAGACAAATGAAAACCCATTCTCATTTTTTGCATACTCTTCATTTCAGAATGAATAAACAACTTCTTTTCTGTGTATATCTCCATGTTTAATGCTAATTTTGAGAAAAAATGTAGAATTCTTGCTCATAATTTGACTGAAGACCCAAGGCCTCTCTGTTTCTGCATGTTTACATTCTTAAATAAGCTCAAATATCCCTTGAGTTCCTGTATTCATAAATTTTTCACATAGACTCTTGTGGGTTTTAGCCATTCTTAGAAATAAAGAGAAAAATAGAAATCCTCAGGTCGATTTCATACTTGCATTCACATTTTCTCTGTTTCCATATATAGAATGAAAAGAATGATAAGTCAGGTCGTGGTATTTCATTTTCCTGTTGTAGGTACGCCTGAGGGTTTCATTTGCTACATGCTTGATATCCTTATTACTATTCATCAATGTTTACATATTCTGATTTGTTGAAAGCATATAATGATCTAACAACCTGTTGCACCTTACCTTTAACAGTGAGTTCACCAAGTTAGCATTGCAATTTATTTGATTGTCACTAGTTGTCCTTGCTGATCTGTCCCAATTTGATAGCTTTGTACTTCTAAAGAATTGATCATAAGATTGTCACTCATTCACAGTCTGTTAATGACTGTCATGAATTTCTTCAGGGAGCCTAGCTCTTTTTACTGTCTTTTGAAATCCATTCTTTACATGCTTTTATTACTCCTTACAAAGACACTGCTGACTATCTCGTATCTATCATTAATGGTCTGAAACTACCCTACCTGTTGTCCATGATACTTGATGACTAGGTATCCCTTGATATTTATATCAGATTTTCGTGGTTAGCTTTCATCTTCAAAGTTATGATAGTTGTAATAGTGGAGTATACAGTGCCATGATTTGTTATAATGTTGTTCTGTTGCTATGAAGGTTTGATTAGAATGCTCTCTTTCCTGAGCATATTCAACACTCCTTTATTTTTCATATGTAAAATTGAAAGCCTGAGAACTTTATATAGACATCAAATGAGTTCTTTCATTGCATGGACCCTCTTATTGTATTATTCAATTATGGTGCATACTTGTATCTTAGTATCATGCATCCGTAGCTTCATTGATGGCTACCTTCTTTAAGGTTGTTTAAGATTGCTCTTTAATAATGTTGTCTTGTTATCATGTTGACTGCCTACCTGTTCTTGCAATTCTCACCTGTTACTTTCCATGAGCTTCTTTTGTTATTTGTAACTGCCTGTGGTGCTCTTTTGACTTCATGATTATGTGAATGAGATTGCCTCTGTGTTTGATCCTTGTCAGTACTCTTGGAGAAAGATATAAATGTTGGCAAAAGTAAAGCTATAACTGGGTATTTTCTTATTTGAATGGCTTGGCTACTCCATTGAACATTGTCCATCTTACTTGTTCTTAGGGGTCTGCATACCAAACACTGCCTTAAATCTAAAACTCAAACACACTATCATCTTTGTCCTTCTTATTGTGAATTGCTCATGTATTTCACTGTTTGTTGTACGCTTCTTGTTCGTCAGGAATAAAATGTTGAAACTAGACTGCCTTTGTGCAAATCTATTGAGCAAAGCTTCTCTCAACCACTGAACTTCCTCAGCAATTAATTCTAATTTATTATCTGGCACACATTCTCCTGAAATATCCTACTCACCACTGGTCACCCATTCAGGTTTCTTTCATATGTACAAAGCTTCAAATTAGCACATAGACCTTTTAATTTGATTGTTGTCATAATGCAATAAATAGAATTTCTTCTCATCATTTATCACTGCCTCAACTCTCATGTATGCAGTTATAGCAACTTATAGCACACTTCTCAGCACTTGTTCACTTTTTTCTTCCGTAGACTGTGTATATACTTCAAAGTTATGAAAGACGCTTGAGTATTCTGTTTCCCTTGAGTGTAAACAGGCTCTATACTTCATTTAAATGCAAATGTAGCAGAGCTGAAACATAATATCAATATAATTGATGATCTCTTCACATGTTTTGATCATTCTTTTAGCATGATAAGCAAAAAGATGATTTGGCTTAACTGTTTTCACCATGTTGAATTAGACTACTTTATGAATTCTTTTATATTACAGCAGTCTTGTTTGATGATAGTTCTAAATGATGACTATTTTTCGATGCTTGATGACTCTCATATATGAACGTTAAATGAGAGAATACCTTGATACCTTCTTGATATGTCGGGATCGACCCTTGTGGGAGCCCGTTTTGCTCCACATATCTGATAAGATGATCACGAACATGATGAACTTGTTCCTGCACACTGAAACAAACAAGTTAGAAAAATAAAAGAAGCTGAAAGCTTTTATTGAGTTATGTTCTTCTTGATTGTCAGCCTTTCATCTGATGAATGCTTGATTTAATTCAAATTACATTCCTGTTGGTAGTGTAGGCGTAAGGAAGAATGTAATTCATCATTTCTTAGAGTATAACTCTAACGCCACTCCTTTACAATTTTGCAGGTTCATGGAGCGAGGAAACGAGGCAGCAGCAGCTTGGAGACGTGATGGCTGAAGACACCAACGAAAGTGATTCATCATTACAGGAAATGATGAATTGCTCCTCTTCTTTGTGCTTACGTTATTTTCAGTAGTGTAGCTTATCATTGAATTTTTTATTCATTATTTGATTGTCATAATCAAATTCAGTTACTCTCGCAGCTTGTGCGAGATTCAGTGTTTTTACAAAATGAATAAAAAGCATTACTATGCAAATTCTCAATTTTCTGTTTCAAATAATTGCACAATAAAACTATGATTCAGATGTAAATTGATCTCTATGATGATCAATGAATACTTTAATCAGCAAAACTTGAAAATTTATGTACCTATCAATGATAAATTTGACTCAGCTCTACCTGTTTGAGCTTGTAGTGAAAAATAGGTAACAATCATAACTATGGATGTATGCCATGTTTTGTTGGGAAGGGCTTGGCAGTATGATAGACAAGCTATTCATGATGGAAAGAAGAACAAATATACCATTGTTGCTAATGGGATGAAGTAGACTTTGTTTCCCTTGGAAGATGTTCCTAAAGTTGAGGTTTGTACGAGTGCTAGAATTTTTTTGGTTGATGGAAGGAGATTTTTGGATGGATTGAGACATGAGAACATGTGCTATGTCTTGGTTCCTAAGAAGGCTGAAGACTTGAAGCATGTATAAGATCAAATGGAGGAGATAAAGGAGATGCTAACAGAGTATGAAGAGATCATTTCAAATAATGTACCTGATGGATTATCACCTGTGAGTATTAGTCATTGCATTGATTTGATTCCTGGAGCTAGTTTTCCTAATAAAGTAGCACACCAGATGACACCTGTAGAGAAAGAAGAGTTGAATAGGCAAGTGCAAGAATTTTTTAGGAAGGGTTTGATCAGAGAAAGCTTAAGTCCTTGTGCAGTACCTGATGTGCTAGCACCTAAGAAGGATGGAGAATGGAGGATGTGTACAAATTCTAGAGCCATAAACAAAATCATGATCAAGTATATATTTCCTTTGCCCTATATGGATGACATTATGGATTGTTTGAGTGGAGCTAAATACTTTACAAAGATAGATTTGAAGAGTGGATATCATCAGATCATAATCAGAGAAGGGGATGAGTGGAAGACAACATTCAAGACAAATGAAGGATTGTATGAGTGGTTAGTGATGCCTTTTGGACTAACAAATGCACTAAGTACTTTCATGAGGCTAATGAATGAGGTATTGAAGAAATTATTGGGTAATTTTTTTATTGTTTACCTGGATGACATCTTGATTTTCAGTAAGAGTAGAGAACATTTGTTGCAGAGGTTGAGAGAAGAGCGGTTGTTGATAAACATTAAGAAGTGTAGTTTCATGAAGAATTGGTATATTTGGGATTTTTGATATCTGTGGTTGGATTGAATATGGATCCTGAGAAGGTAAGAGAAATTGTTGAATGGCCTACACCGGATAGCATTGGAGAGGTAAGATCATTTCATGGATTGGCTAGTTTCTACCAAAAGTTCATTAGGAATTTCAGTTCTATTTACAGTCCTATGACATAAACAATGAGAGGAGATAAGAAAGATTTTAGGTGGACCTCTGGAGCAGACCAAATTTTTCAGTTGTTGAAACAAAAGGTGATTGAGCAGCCTATGTTGGATTTTAGACTTTAACAAGGTATTTCAGGTAGACTATGATGCAAGTGGAAATGCAATTGGAGCAATATTAATTCAAGAAGGAAGACCAGTAGTTTATTTTAGTGAGAAATTGAATGATGCTAGGAGAAGATATTCAGTATATGACCAAGATTTTTATGCCATATTTCAAGCCTTGAAGAAGTGGAGACATTACTTGTTTCCTAAGGAGTTTCTGTTGTATACAGATCATTAGGCTTTGCAATATTTGAATAGTCAAGGTAAGTTGAATTAGAGACACATGAGATGGGTAGAATTCTTGCAGAGTTATACTTTTGTTTTGAAACATAGGAGTGGAAAGTCAAATAGAGTTATTGATGCTTTGATTAGGAGAAGGAATTTATTGAAAAACATGAGAGTGGAAGTATTAGGCTTTGATTAATTGAATAATTTGTATTAGGAAGACCTAGATTTTGTAGAACCTTGGAGAGCTTGTAAAGAACCATTTTTGAAGGATAGGAGTTAGTGGTTGGATTATTTCATTTAGGAGGATATGATGTTTAGAGGGAATCAGTTTTGTATACCTCGGATTTCAATGAGGGATAACTTGGTGAAAGAAAAGCATAGTGGAGGATTGTCAAGACACTTTGGAATTGATAAGACAGTAGCCTTGGTAAGTGAGAATTACTTTTGGCCACAAATTCATAAGGATGTTAGGAAATTTATGCAGAGTTGCAAAGTTTTTCAAGTTGCAAAAGGGAGTAGTCAGAATGTTGGATTGTATAAGCCTTTGACAGTTCCAGAGAGACCTTGGGAGGATATTAGCATGGATTTCATACTTGGTTTGCCGAAGGAACGGAGAGGCAATGATTCTATATTTGTGGTGGTGGATAGATTTTCTACAATGGCACATTTCATGCCTTGTAAGAATACAATAGATGCAATACATGTAGCTGACTTGTTTTTCAAAGAAGTGGTCAGATTGCATGGATTACCTAGGAGTATTGTTTCAGATAGAGATACAAAATTTTTTGGTTACTTTTGGAGGACACTTTGGAAGAAGTTAAAGATAGATTTGAAGTTTAGTTATACCTTTCACCCATAGACTGATGGATAAACAAAGGTAGTAAATAGGAGTTTGGGGAATTTGCTGAGATGTTTGGTTGGAGAGAAGACCAGAAGTTGGGATTTAGTCCTTGCACAAGCAGAGTTTGCTTACAATAACTCAGTGAACAGGAGCACTGAAAAGACACCTTTTGAGATTGTTAATGGAGTTCATCCTAGAGGTATATCAGAGTTGTGAGACATCAGTATGGAAGCTAAAAGGAGTGCAGAAGCAGAGGAATTTGCAAAACATATGAAGAAAGTGCATATTCAAGTGAAGGAGCAGTTGGAAGATATGAATTGAAAGTATAAGGAGAAAGTAGATGAAAAGAGGAGACATAAGGAGTTTGAAGTTGGAGATGAAGTGATGGTATATTTGAGGAAGGAAATATTTCCATTTGGCACATACAATAAGCTGAAGACGAGGAAGTTTGGACCTTGTAAGATTTTGAAGAATTTTGATTCAAGAAATGCATATGAAGTAGAGTTACCGGATGACATGGGTATATCACCTATATTCAACATTGCAGATCTACATCAGTACCATGAAGAAAAATTTAGTGAAGACAGTGTAGAAAAATTGGAGAAACAGTTTCCTAAACAACATTCAGATGAGATTGAAGAGATTTTGGATATCAGAGATGGGAGGACAACTTGTGGAAGACAATACAAAGAATATCTTGTGAAATGGAAAGGAAGATTAGTGGAGGATTCTTCTTGGATTTCTCAGACTGAGGTAGACTGTATTGGTTTTCCTTTAGCCCCAACAAAGTGAGGGAGTCACTTTTCAAATAACCATGGATGTCTGATGCAGGAGCATCCTTGGTTCTTGGCAATCTTTCATCAACCAAAAATATTTTCTTTTAGTTTTGTTCTTGTTTTGTTCTTGTTCAGTTCATGTTGGTGGATTCGTCATATTTACTCACCGGACCATGTGGATCTATGTTTACATTGTGGACATGTTCATTTAACAATTCAAGGATTTGAGCGTGATTGGATCTTTTTCCGACAAGTTATCGCTTCCGGATTTAGTGGCAGTTTCTTGAACCAACACCAAAATAGTTTTCAAGCCTAATGACTAGTTTGATCGCTTATGGATCTTTCCTGTAACTTGCGGATCCTATGCATTCACCGAGGAGTAATTCAAATTTGAGGCCAACCTATTCATACACATGTTACATTTTCTTTCATTGGAGATTGTAATGATCTTTGGCCAACGTTGAAGTTTCCAAATTTGCGGATATGATATAAAGCTTGTAATAGATCATTAGAATGGAAAAAGTTGATTAGGTAGATTAATGTGGATCTGAAATGTAATATTTTCACTCGTATTAAGGATCATATAGGAATATTGTATTTGAGCATGTTGTACCAGGCCTATGAGCCAAATCTATAAGCCCAGATGTTGCCAACTGATTATAATTGAGATTTCTGTTAATGAGAATGTTTGAATCTACATTTGCCTCCATATTTCATGTTCCTTCAGTTGTGTAACTTGCTACACGGTCTGGATTGTTCTCTTTGAGGACCCTCCTATCTTGGCTGCACCACGTGGGAATGCTGAGTTGTTGACATGATTTGAATTTGTAATATGAAGCGTGTGTAGCCAACCTTGGAGAAAGTTTCTAAGGTTGAAGATGGTATAAATACAAGTCATGATGCAAAGGATTGGAGTAGAAGCCAGACTTGGATGTTTCCGACTGATTGTAGTTGAGATTTATGTTAATGAGAATGTTTGAATTATCATTTTCCTCCATATTATGTGTTGCTTCGGTTGTGTAACTCTTGTTGCACGATCTGGATTGTTCTCTTTGAGGACCCTCCTATCTTGGCTGCACCACAAGTCATGATGCAAAGGATTGGAGTAGAAGCCACAAGTACGAGAAGCAAGAGTGTGCAAAACTGAATTAAGGTAGCAATACTTTAATGCATTAGACTCCTAAAAGTAGTGAGTTGATGGTGTCTACAATTATTTGATCAAGATTGGAGATGTGTGCAAGTTGTTGTGGTGGATTTTCTGTTATCTTTCTTTATCTATAGGCAGTGAGCCTTGTATCTGTACAATGAGTCTTATCTTTGGTAGTGAGCCTCTTTGCAATCAGTTTTGCAATTACTCTTATATTGTGAGTTAATCCTTACCGTGGGTTTTCCATTATTGGGTTTTCCATGTAAATCTGTTGTTTCTTGTTCTGATATTTATTTTTGTTATTTTCACTTCATGCTCATACTTAATAACAAATTAAAGTGGATGTGGAGTTAATAATTGTTTGAGATTTGTGAATGTGATTGGTGACAACTGATTCACCTCCCCTCTCAGTTGTGCATTTCAACATAAACAATTCAAGGCTTGTGTGTAAAGGCTACTCACAAGTTGAAGGAATATATTTTGAGGAGACATTTGCTTTGGTGGAAAGAATGGAAGCTATTGGGATGTTTCTAGCTTTTGCAACACATAAGGATTTCAAAGTCTATCGAATGGGTGTGAAGTTTTCTTTCTTGATTGGAGAATTGGAAGAAGAGGTATACATAGAACAAACATATGGATTTTAGTTATCAAATAAAATGAAAATGGTTTGTAGATTGAAGAAGGCACTATATGGATTAAAGCAAGCTACTAGAGCTTGGTATGCAAGGTTGGATAAGTATTTGATACAACAAGGATTCAATAAAGGTACCACATATATCAATCTTTTAATTTAAAGTTGAAAAGATCAAATCTTGATTGTGGTTGTATATGTTGATGACATAATATTTGGAGGAAATAAAACTATGTGCAAGAAGTTTGTAGAAGAAATGAAAAAAGAGTTTGAAATTTCTATGTTTGGAGAGATGAATTTCTTCCTTGGATTGCAAATAAATCAAACAAATAAATGTATTTTCATTTCACAGTCAAAGTATATCAAAAAAATGTTGAAAAAGTTTGGAATGGAAGATTTTAAAAAAGTATGTACTCCTATGGTTACTAGTTTTAAGCTAAGAAAGAATGATGAATCTCCTAAGGCTAATCAAAGCAAGTATAGATCAATGATTGGCGGACTATAGTAAGGAGCATATTCAGATACTTGAAGGGAACTTTAGAACATGGCTTATAGTATCCAAAGGATATTGATTTTACCTTTAGTGCTTACACAGATGCAGATTGGGCTGGTTGTATAGATGGTAGAAAAAGTACAAGTGGTGGTGCATCTTTCTTGGATGCATATTGGTGTCATGGCTAAGCAAGAAACAAGATTCAGTGTCTTTATCTACTGCACAAGTAGAATACATTGCAATAACATCTTGTTGCACACAAGTGTTGTGGATGAGGCAAACATTGAAGGACATTAGGGTGGTATATGATGAACCAATTTATATCTTCTATGATAATACAAGTTCTATCAACATTTCAAATAATTTGGTAATGCATTCAAGGACAAAACATATCTCAATCTGGTATCACTTTTTGAGAGAGAAGGTTGTAGAGAATGAAGTTAAGCTTGAATATATGCCTACAAAGGATCAGGTTGTTGATATATTCACTAAGAATCTTCCTAAAGATACATTTGAGTATCTCTGGGAGAAGTTGGGGGTTATTGCCCCTCATTTGAACTAGATGCATAAGGAAATGCATTAGTCTGGTGGATTTCAAGATTCATTCCTTGTTTTGGACTGATGTTGGTGGCTAAATCTTAGGGGGAGTAAGTAGTAACATTATTGGTTGTTGCAACTAGGGAGAGTATGTGTTGGCATTATGCAATGGTTACTAATTGGTGTAGTATGGTGTGTGCTCCTAAGGGGGAGTATATTGAGCATTAAATAAATTGAAGTTGCAGAGAAGTTGTTAAAAGGTTGATTGATGTCAAAGGAGAAACATAAGTAATGCAAATATTTTGTCCTTTTCCATTGATGTCAAAGGGGGAGAGAGAGTCATGTGAAAAAGAAGACAATTAAGGGGGAGAGAGATTCATGTAAAAAAAAAGATAATTAAGGGGGGAGAGAGAATCATGTGAAAAATGTTCAATTTTCAAAGGGGGGGAGAATAGTATAGCAAGAGGGAGTGTGAGTAATGAGAAAAGAGAAAAGGAAATAGGTATGGAGCAGAGTTGTTGTTGATGGTTTTTCACATCATGTGTTGCCATCAATGACAAAGGGGGAGATTGTTGCAAGTATGAGAATTTGGTGTTGTCTTTGATTTCAATAAGCCTGTGTTGTCATTGGTGTCAACTATATGAGAAGAAGATTGTTGTAGGAGTATATGTTGTTACATTGATGATGCTTTGATTAGTTGCATTATGTTGTCATTAGTAAGCTACTGGTGTCAACCTCTAATGTTGCTTTGGTAAGATTCTGTCTATGGTTAAGGAAGTGTTGAAGATGATGAGGATGTGTCTCTGATGCTTGGTTTCCAAGTGCTTTTGAGAAAAATTGATAAAAAGAGGAAATAGTGTGTTGCAGTGTTGTTCTGGGTTGCAGAGTAGTGTTCTGGTGTTGCTTCGCATTTATTCTAGGTTGAAGATCTTCCTATGCATTTTAGATATGTTGATCAAAGGTGTAGTATTAAAAATTTGGTATGTTGGATCATTGTGCAGAAGAAGTTGTGTTCAATAGTGTGTGAACAATGTATTGCAAAGGTGTCTAGGAGAATTTTTTTTCCTTCGTGTTTCTCCACAATTTGGTTTCAGGTCTTGCAGATTGGAAGGGGTGTTGACAGTATTGGTATCTTTCTTTATTTGAGGTTGTTTGAGGTTTGGTGCTTCAAAATTTAGTTTCTTAAGTTGCAGTGTATGGCAGAATTGGTTTAGTATACTAAGTGTGTACATTCCTCAAGTGAAAGTTGTTGCAAAGGAGTTTGTTGGATCTTAGGGTGTTTTTGGAATATTCTAGATTATGTTCAGGTGACATTTGTTGTATGTGAGTTGTTGGATAAAAGGAAGTGTGTACTTAAAATTTTAATGGTGTTTACATGGGTAATGATCGACCTTGGTGTTTGACTAATTGCAGTGGATGTTTATTGTTTGTAGAAGCGTGTTGTAGAATGGTGTTATAGATTTGGGTCCTAGATAAGGAGTGGTGTGGTCCACCTTCACTTCTATCCACCACAGAAGTGTTTTGGTATTGACCTAATTTAAATTTGCACACTTGATGTGCATAGCCAACATTGGAGAAGGGTTTCAAGGTTGAAGATGGTATGAATATGAGTTGAGTTGTGGAGGGATGAGGATATAGATAATAGAGATGAAAATTGTAGAGTGTTAGAGTGTAATTTTGGGAAGTACAGTATGAGCTTTCATGTGTTAGATTGTTGGATGCAATGAGAAGAAGGTATTTACAATTCTTCAGTAATGCTACAAATATGTTGGTGATATTGTGGTGGATTTATCTATTGCATTGAGATGGATTTCTCTATGTAACATTCTTCTCTATCTTGTTTCTATTCTAGCAATGATCCTTTCTTCTTTAGGCGGTGAGCCCTCCACTAGTGAGCCCTACTGTATTCAATGTTGATATTACTTTATATTGTGAGCTAATCCTCATTGTGGTTTTTCCCATATTGGGTTTTCCATGTAAATTTGGTGTTCTCTTGTGCATGGTGTTGATTTTTTTTAGTTTATGTTATTTTCCTTTCATGCTAAATCATCATAACAGATTAAGGGTTAATTAAGTTAATGTGGATTTGAATGTGTATGAGGGTTTTGAAGGTTTAAGGTACAATTGATTCACCCCCCCTCTCAATTGTCTTGTGCATTCACACTCATGGTTTTGAGTCACATGGTTTTACTTTACCACTTGGTTGTATTTGTGTGAGCTTGAATCTATAGAAGCAAGCACATTTTTCTTGGTTGAGATTGGCTAGTTGGGGTTTTGGATGGTTGTCATTGTATTGAGTCTTTTTTTGAGGAGTTCATATGTGAAGCGTGGCATGTGATGTGTGGATTTATGCTTGGAAACATGGAGGATGCATTAGAGAGGCTTGATGTCTCAAGAGTATTCATGGAGACTTTGTAAGTGTATTATAATGTTTCATTGTTGAATAATATATTCGGTGTAGATGCTTCTAGAGGTTGGGTTTTTCCATCTATGAGGGTTTTCCTAGGGTATATCTTGTGATATGTATTTTATCTTTGCATGCGGTTATTTTGTAAGCTCGTATGCATGTTTTTCTCTCATGGGGTTATGTAGTGGTGCAGGACCACCTAAAGATATTGCTAAGTCTCCATCAAGCATTTTTATAAAAAAATGAATTTTCAAATGTAAAGCAATGTAAAAGGGTCATGTTAGGTCATATTTAATGTATTTAAAGTCTCAAATAGGTCAGTAGGTGGTTAATTGCAAAAGTTGTTTTTTATGACAAAAGTTGTCAATTGTTGTCAATAATATACAAATGCAAAAAGTGCATAAAATCAGGGAGATGAAGAGTATTTTGGGGGAAAATGAAGGGATAGGTTGTTGGAATTGAAAAGGAATTTTCCTTAACTAATGTAAACATCTCTATAAAGCATGGAGAAGGCGGGGAAAAGGAAGTAATTGAGTCTTGTAACCAATTTTGTAATAAAGAGTACCCTATTTTCTGAAAACAACGTTTCCTTTGTGATTTTTCCATATTTTTGGGTCTGTACAACATCATTAAGTTTTGTTTTCTATTGGATTCAGTTGTTTAAAGTGTAAACACTTCAAATAAGGTGGTTTTGAGAAGTTTCAATTGAATCTATAGGCGGTTGTAGACTTCTTTCTTATAACTGGTTGTAACCCTTAAATAGGGTTTTTGAGTCTTTTAATTTTATCCACCATTCCACCAATGGAGATTAGTTAGATCAGAGGAATGGGATGTTTTAGGTTGTTTTTCAGTTTGTGTGTGTGTATAGGTGCAAGGGAAGTTATGGTGCAAGGTGTTGGTGTTTTCCTCAATAGAAATACTAAAATTTTCCCTTGAAAGATGATGGTTATTGTTATCAATCAAATATGCACCCTTTGTCAAATTCACAAAAAATAGACTATTTGTTGAAACATGGAAACTCTTTTCAGATGTGGGTGATCTATGCGAAAAGAGAATCTCCAGAATGAGTTGGTTCTCTGAAAGATGAATCCTATTCTAAGTGATCTTCCTGGAAAAGGGATAGAGAATAGCTGAAATTAAAACCTATGACTTAAAATGATCCTCAAACTTAATAATGACTTTGATATTTCACCCACAAATAGTCTTCAGAAAAACAACAATGAATTCACAATCTCTCATGAACATCAGTGCAAAATTGATTTGCATGAAGGTTTAGATATAAACACAGCATGCAACCTACAACAAATTAACTTTCTGCATCGATGATCTACAATAATAGGACATAAAGAGGATCTATAAACATAATCACAATATAAACATCATACTAAAACTGCAAGTTGAGACAGAAATTGGAGATAGGAATGTTTCTTTTTATTAGATGAAGGAGTGAAACTCTCAAAACCTGAGTACAAAGAAGTTTACAAGCTCCAAAATGTGTAAGAGCCAGAAACTAGAATCTGAACTGAGAAAAACACTAAGTTTTTCACAAGATATATCTCCAAAACCCTAATCCGAGCTCAAGAAGAAAGCTCAAGGAAAGGTATCAAAAATTGCCTCAAAAGTCTGCACAAAAGCGGAAAAAACACAATTTTTGCAAATACATACTAAAAAGCTCCTCAAAAAAGGTCAAATCTGCTTTTAAAGCAAAAAAGCACCTTATCTCTCCATCCAGAAATTCAAATCCGACCAAGGAAGAAAAGCAATAACAATCTGCTAAAAATAGCAAAGAATAAAACAAATCATTTTATTCCTGCTTTACATAGCTTGCAGATTCAATTATTCTCTCAATTTGACTCAATTTTTTGCAACTAAATATTTAGGAAAATATTTTGAAAAACAATTACAACCTTATATCTCCATTTACAATAATTGATTTTCTCAAAAAATCATAAAATATAATAGATATCCCCCATCCATATCCTAATTGATTTCTTCAAAATCAATTTGAAAACAAGATAAATCCTAAGTCATAAGTGCAATGATTTTACAACTTTTATTGATTTCTCACAAAATCAATTAAGATCAAATATATCTACCACTATCCACTCCTTACCAAGGCACCATTAATCACAAATTTCTAAAGTTCATAGCCCCTTACATTGCCAAAAATTAATCAAAGAAACCTAAGGACTTAGACAAATAGCACCAACATTTTTACAAGGCTTGACCTAGGCATTAAATAAGACATAAAAGAATAAGCCTAAAGATTATAATCTTAAGTGAAAGGCCCATTTTTGAATTAGGGCATGAAGGTGGACAAAAACAAAAGCAAAACCCTAAATTTGGGTCATTTCATTTGGTGACTTTGGGGAAATTGCTCTGCAAGCAGTGCCGCCAAGTATGATCTAGGGTTTCAGCTGAAAACCTCCATTCGAGCCTTCAATTGAGTTGTCTTTCTCTTGATTTTGATCACATTCAGCCTCCACAGCTCAAAGTAAGTGTTATTGATTTTTTTCTCTTCATTCCTTGAGCTTTTTTATGCAAACTAGCTTTTTAAGTCACGACTGTAACCATATTTCTGATGCAACTTTTACTATCTCTGTAATTCACTTCTCCCTGGCCGCCATGAGGGAGTTCGAGCTTGAATTTTTGAAACTCCTGTGAAGACTTTGGTCGCGGCTAGTGCTCCTGTATTGGCCTGAAATGGTAAGCCGTTGTCTTCTTTTTGTTTTCCTTGTTGCTTTCACTCAAAGAAAATTAACAAGAGTTAGCTCCTCTGTGATTTGATGATGATTTGTGAGCCAAGGGCTCCCTCCAGGTCATGTTGTGTACATACTTACTATGAGCTTTGAAAGCACTTAGAGCTAGACCCATGAATTGAAATCTCTGTGAGAGCTTGACTGAGGATTACTCGTTCTTCCACATGAAACTGATGATAGGACTTTGTTTCTATTTGTTATTTCTTTTTAAGCAAGGCTTACAATTGCAAGAAAAATATGTCAGGCCATGGCCACTCATACTCAAACTGGGCATTTGAAATCCTTCTGGGTTGGACCCATCAAAGGATTTTAATATCCTTGTATTCTAAAACAAAAACTGATATGGGCATTTGTTGTTTTGAAGAAAAAGTACCTATCTTCTGATTTCTCTTACAAAGCTCGACCCACCATGACTTCCTTTTGATTTATGTTGTTTCTCATAAAAAACCTGACATGGGTGTCACTGAAAATTGTAGAATCTAAATTTTAATTCAAAACCCCACTGTGGGTAACAAGAATTTTGTATACTTTTACTATTCATTCAAAACTTGGGCTTAACCCAGTATGGTATTTATTGACACTCTAAAATGGGTATCTTTATTCTGAAAAACAAACTTATATGAATGTACTTTCTGTTGTATTCCAGCCCAACCATGGGAACATTGTATAAAGCTTGTATTTTGACAAAACCCCACCTGGGTGTATAATATTCTGAAAACACACATTTCCTTTGCATTACATTCTGCCTGAGACTTCCATATATCTGTATTTGTTGCATTTTCAAGTGTCATCTCTATGTTTTTTCTTCCTTGCACACATAAATCCTTTTGATCAAATCTGTAAATTACTTGTTCACCTTGTCTCTTATGCACTCCAAACCCTCATTCATACCATTTTCAATGTATACATGTTGTTCGTTCTGAAAATGACTTTATGTATATGAATCCTTGAAAACCTGCTTGATAATTGTAATTTTTTTGAAGGTATAGTTTGAATGACAAAACAATTGAATGATAGAACAACACAGATATCCAAAATAGTTTATTTTGATTCTTCTTTTCAAAACAGTGAGGTATCCTGCATTCTCAGCCAAACTGAAACCGGCTATCTTGTTGAATCATTCACTTCACTTTACTAATCAGTTGGCTACTGGTCACTATATTGATCTTGTCTCGTTCCACTATTCTGATGGAAATCTGAAACTTATACTATTTTTTCATATCAAATAGTGCTCTCATAATAAGGCATTATGTATGCATGTTCACTATCACTATCATGAGCATGAACACTATTGAACTTTGCATAATATTATGAACATGATGAACAAATAATACTATGGCAGAAGAATATAACCATACAACAGCATTTGAGATGAATGTACTCAGTTGAATTGATTGAGCTGATTAAACCCACTGTTCACCTGTAGCTTTCAGAAACATGTTTGACTATTATGAGTGAACAATCAGCTTAATAACTTGATGGATGAACTCTGTTTTGCTCCTTTAGTTTTATATTTCCCTTCTTGATGAATCATGATGATTGCAATCTCCTTCTCAGCCCACTTGTAATGAATAAGGGGTAGCATGTCGAGCTCTACCCTTGTGGGAGCCCGTTTTTCTCCACATGCTTGGTCTTCAAATAATAACCGACTTCATGATTTTCCCTATACTTGCACAAGGAAACAAACGATGTTAGCATAAAAAACAATATATGATCATGTTGATGTTTCTCTTTTAGCTCATTTTTTTGCACTTTTCTTTAGCTGGTTCTATGCATTGCAAGGATTGAAATATATCTATGTTAGTATAGCATGTAGTATAGTTCATATCCCGAGATCTTAATTGATGCCCTTCTTAATCTTTTGCAGGCACATTCAAGAATGGAAGTAGGATGGAGCAAGCTACGAAGCATCAACCAGAGATCAACTCAGGCAATGACTGATATGTCCCATGTTACTTGTCACTTTATCTTTCAGTTGTATATTTCCTTTCTTGTCATAAATGGAACGGCTAAAACCATGGCTTGTGTGGATATTTAATTTCATTCTTCTACTTTTCATTTTGAAAAGAAAATGCATTTATAATGCAATGTTGTACCATCATTTGAATGTATCACCATTTGAATTCTTGTAATAAAATGAAATGTCATAAATATGAATCACCTTATGAAATAAATGAAAGCATTAGTCATGCTTTGTTGTTTGATGCTCAATCCTATACTCCATTTGATTGTGAAACACTAAAAAGCAATTTCTCGAAACTCAGTTTCCTCATTTCAATGCATAACTGTCACTTATAAAATGATAAATAAGATGCAATCAACACTTGGTATATGCATAAATAACTATATTTTCCACTTTTAAATATAACAGTATTTAGTCAGCTCCACCAATTGAGCTGTAGCGAAAAATTGGTAATAGTTACAATCATGGTCATGGTGAAAAAGCATGTGTAAAGGCTTGGTGATGGTAAATTAAGCTTGGGAAGACATAATATCACATGCTTGAAGTGGTGGAAAAGTATAAAGAGGTTTGTAAAGGGTATTTTCAATAAACCATTGGTTGCTTGACTCAAAATTATGCTTGAATGAGGGTTTTTATATTTGATGCAATGGAGAATAGTTTCTGTATACACCTAAAAATGTTATGGATAATCTAATTAATTAAATGCAATTTATTTGATTAATTAACCTTTAATTCTTCTACTATTAAATAAATAGAAATATTTATTTAGTTTACATCTATATTCTTCTGATTATTCTATCTTAATTAAGTAATCAAACTTCAATAGTTTTTATTTAATTATCATTTCTCTCTTTTATTAAATAAATAATATAAAAAAAAACATTTGTTTACTAATAATTGTTATTTCTTCCTAAATTTGAATAAATCTAAATAGTCAAATATATTCATATTTCTACAGCTCATCATATTTTACCTACCAAATTAGATATAAAATATCTAATTTAATTCAACTGGCATTCACAGGAAAGCTGTGGAGACAAATTGGAGACAAACTTACAGGAAATCCTCTTCAATCTCTTTCCTCCGATTCTTCCAATCCTCTGGCAATATGTTTTTTTTGGGGAGGAACAATCCCCATGATCAGCTCAAGCTTCTTCATCTCTCACCATTCAATCCTCCAGATTAAATCCAGGCATGTGTTGTGCTGCCACATCACAGGATGCTCCCGTGAATCTATATATACAACCTTCTGAAGTAGGAAATGGATCCCAACTTTGTGCAAACTTACTTTGCAGGAATAACAATCAAGCATCTTACCAATAACAATATCATTTAGCAATATCAATCATAGTATAGAATCAATATCATAGCTGAATCGTAGATCACTATAGCTTCCTTTTTATCATATTCATGTCAACATAGATTACAATAGCTTCATCATATCATCTAGAAATCACCATATAGGATTAGATTATTGCATTTAGCAAAATCTCATTCTCTAGATTGGCATTTTAACAGTCACAATGCTTACAAAATCTGAGAGCTCTATGACTTGATAAATCTTTAGAGATAGAGAACAATATGACACTTTCAGTAGATTTTTTCTTTAAATTAGTTTAAATATTGTTGAATCTTTGATATAATGTCTTATTAAGAAGCATTTTTGTTATTTTACTCATTACTTATTCCACACTTACATTTTGGCACCCACTGTGGGGCCCTAACCCCATGTTTTAACAATTTATTTTGAAAAGTGTTCATACAGGGTTCTGGGGTGTTTCTTTTAGCGCGACCGGAAGATTTTGCAGCACATCCATCAAAAAACTTTAGCACTTCTGATGACTATTTTAGTGCATCCATTGAAAACTATAGCACTTCTAAAGATTGTTTTAGCGCATTGACCAGAAGCTCCCAGTGTGATTGACTGTTTCATGTTCAACCCTGTTTTAGCACACCCGATAAATTCTATACCGCATCTGAAAATTTTTGTAGCGCATCTGACAAATCTTGCAGCGCATCTGGTCAATTAAGTGGCGCATCTGACCTTTGTTCTAGTGCTTTTGTAATATGACTAATTTTTTGTCTAGATCTGACACAACCGCGGCCAGTAATTTCATTTGTTGCATTTGGACTAAAATGAACCAATCCTAGGGTAGTCATGATACATTTTCTATCTCGGTTAAAATTAACATATCTTTTGTGAAGCAATATCTTCATGTAGAGTATCAAATTATCATTTGGGCTTTAAAACTAAACATTATTTACTGTGATTGTGTGGTGATAGGCCTATGCTCTCCCCTTAACTAGGTGATCAAAATTATAGACTCATCTTTTAATTTCATGCACTTTATGCTTTGTTAAATCCTTTAGAAGGCCTGTCGTAGTGGGAAAAAGTACTCACCCTATGAAAATGACCTAAGTGGGAACAACCAAAGCTAGGTTTTCCAACCCACTATAAAACAAAAGTGAATCTAGGGAAACCCGTATTTACCAGAAGTATGCAAGATAACCATCCCAAAAATATTTGTTCTAAATATTGGGAGGTCTCCTGAGGGAGTTTATCATTTTTTTCTCCAAACAAAAATCCTATCTACGGACCATAGTGTAGAATCCAGCTGTGTTAGTAACCAAACATTGTAATACTCACAGTGCAAGGGGAGGGAAGAATTTTCCCCCAAGACACTCACCATATAATTTCCAAGTACCGTTTGCTCAAGGGATCAAGAAATCTAACTTTGAGTGCGCGCCTGGAAAATACAAAAACACGGGCGCCCTCTAGGGGGTGACATGGCTGTGTCAGTTGACACAATTTTAAGATGTGGGTTGTTGAGTATAACGATGACCTTTTTGACCTTAAGAGTGAGTCTGCTTGAAGTGTATTCTTTGTAAGAAACCAGTGGAAATCAAGAAGGATAATGTTTGATTCTTGAACATACACTTATTTTTTAGATTATAGAACTTAAAAACAATTGTTTTACAATTGCTTGTTGTGTTTTCAAAACATTAATTCAAATAAAGATCATCTAGAAAAACACAAAATATTTGACAAGTCAACCTATAAAAATTTATGATTAGGGATTGGAAATCAACAATATTTGTCAAGAAATCCCTCACAAAAAGAGTCAAGAAACCAAAGAAGCAACTTATCTACAATTTGTTTTTAGAAAGGAGACACTTCTTATATCAAAGTAGAAAAATCTTGCTTAAACATTGAACTTTTATCCATAGGTATTACAACTTTGCTAGAGGATATACTGATGATTTTTCCTTCGAACCTTTATGTTCACAAGCTTATTTTCAACGAAGAGCTCTTTCACAAAAACATAATCATAGTCGACCCATTCATCAGTCCTTCATCTCACAACCAGCAATACAATATTCCAACAAGCCAGATCAATTCTTACAATAGAGAAAAACCTTGGAAACATTAGGCTTGTCATAAAAAATTAGAGATTTACCAGCAAAGATATCTTGTCAAATATACCTCAAATTCGGAAAATTACACCAAAAAATCAGCCCCTTTATTGAGAAGAAAATCAAACAACACTGTGGAGTCCCAAAATAGCACTTACACAGTCTATTTTAGCGCATCCACCCTGTCTTTTAGTGCATCCAAAGTTCAAATAATGCATTTACAGTTTGTTTTAGCGCATATAACAAATCTTATAGCGCATCTGCAGTCTGTCATCAAAATTCATTAGTGTCAGAAATTACTAGATATTTTGGTGCATCTACGGTCTGCTTTAGTGCATTTACCCTGTCTGATAGCGCATTTGTATCTTTTAGCGCATCCATAGTCTGTTTTAGCATGTTTTCCCTCTGTAATAGTGCATCCACATAACAAGAAAATAGAGAGCTATTGGAAACATCTGTCAAACTGTTGACATCAAAAACTCGAGTTTTTATCAGGACAAAAACATTTTCATAGGCTAGACAGTGTCTTAAACCTGAAACAAATAGGATCTTACAAGTCAAAATTATTTTCAAGTTAAAACCTATATCTTGCAACTTTAAAGTGTTCAATTATCAAACATAAATCTTGGTTATTAGGTTAAGTTTCATCATTAGGATTTTGTCATCCTACAATCACGAAATGAAACAAAATAATTAGATTTTTAACTTGGTCTCATCAATAGAATATATCATTCTATTTGACTTTGTTACAATCCATTGACACTCATCCAAACACAAAAGATCAAAGTTTAGTGAGAATAATAAACACTTGTATGCCAATTTTGACAAGGTTACAAAAATAGAAACTTAGAGAAAAGGAAATTGAAATAACAAACGTCATGGCTGAAGAAAATCCCTTTCATAGATTTTGACAAAATGATACCAATGAAATAACCCAAGAGGATGTCCAAACTGCACAACAAGATCCAAATTTTCACAAATTCATGGAAAAATTTCTAGAACAAGATATGGAAAAATACCTCTTGATGCTAGCTGAATTAGGTGCATAACTTCCAAAATATTTTGACATTAATTGATTAAAAGAAACACCTAAAGCAGCTAAAACTGGACCACACAACACGCAAAACATAGATCAAGTGGTTTCCATCAAATGCAAGCTTTTCAACAACAACTTCAAGAAATGCAAAAAGGAACCACAAAGATGTACTCATTATAGAATATTTCTCCTTATCCTTTTCATCCAAGTGTGGACATGATACCATTTCCTAGACATTCTGAATTCCCCAAATATGATAAGTACAATGGAAAAACAGATCCAATTGACCATGTAAGGGAATTTAGAACAATGAGTTTAGAGTTTGCACAAGAGGATACTTACCTAATGAGGTTATTCCCAAGAAGCTTAGGAGGTCACTGTATGGAATGGTTCTCTAAACTACAACCATGGATCCGATCCTTTGAAGAACTAGTCAATAGATTTATCTCACAATTCTCCTTCAATATTCAACATGAAACAAAAGAAGGGTGAGATATTCCTATCATTTCTACAACGTTGGAAAAAGTTGTTTGCTAGATATCCTCGTTCTATACCTGAAGAGGAAAAGATGGAATTATTTATTGACAACTTAACTGATGACATGAGCTATAGGCTTGAACTACAATGTCCCCCGACATTTGAAAAAGTGATTGAGAGTGGGATTAAAATCGAAGAAGCATTGGTCAAAAGAGGAGTGATTAAACATTACAATGAAGGATCAAACAACGCAAATTCCTCAAATCACTATGGCAACAATGATAAACCTAAATTTTGGAAAAAAATAGAAATACTGGAAATAATGATACTAAAACTAACACACAATATGCAAAATTAGTATTCAATTTAATGGCAATGACTGTAAAGAATAATCAAAATGATAACCAAAACATCAATCAAGGTACCACTCAAAACACCAATCCAAACAATGGAGAATTTCAACCACCATCATATCAAAGACAATCCAATCGACGAAAATTTACACCATTAGGACAAACACTGGAATCAATGATGAGAGAGCTTATTGCAAATAGACTTATTACCCTACCAGAAGCGAGAAATTGGGAGCCAAAAGTAAAACCATCTTGGTGGAATGATGCTGACTATTGTAACTTTCATAAAAATTAAGGGCATAAAACAAATGATTATATACAATTAAAACATCTAATACAAGATTTGATTGACAACAAGAAGGCATTTTTTGAAGGACATCAAACAAACAATGATCACAATGCGTTTACAAATCCTTTACCAAATTATGAAAAGGGAGAGTCTTCTTCAAACAATAAAGGAAAAAGTGTAAACTACATTTATGACAACACCATTCATTGCATTGTTGAGGTTGAGAAAAATAATGTCATTGATAGTCAAATAGATAACATTAGCATCAATGGCATCAGATCCCTAAACGTGATCCCAAACATAAACACATCCGAAAACCAAATCAATGTCATAAAAAATAGGGAAAGACAAGACTATCAACCAATCAATGTAACAATGAGGGGGCAATCCAAAGTGATACTAAAAGGAGTTGCACCTAAAACCACTACTCCCCCTTCAAATCAATATAGCATAGTCGATCAACTATAGAAGATACCAGCACATATATCCATACTAGAACTCCTTAAAATTTCACCATCACATAAGGAGGTTTTGGAACAGGCTCTTGTGGCCACCACAGTACCCAATAATCTGGATGTCTATCAATTTCAAGCTATGGTGGGACATTTGGTCATGCCTCATTGTCTGTCATTCTCCGAACAAGATGATGTGTCACTTAATCATCCACACAATGCGGCCCTTCATTTAGAAGATTTAATCCATAAACACCATGTCAAACGTGTCTTAATAGATGGTGGAGCTGGATTGAACATTTGTACTTTAAAACTGATTTGTGCACTAGGTTATTTTGACAATGCTATTGATGCAAGAAGAAAGATCACAATAAAATCCTATGATGAAGAAGAGAGATCTTCCAAGGGATTGATTGTGTTACCAATTCAAGTGGGACCAATTGTCAAGAATGTAGTTTTCCAAGTGTTAGAAAAGGATCTAACATATAATATACTCTTGGGATGTCCATGGATTCACGAAATGAAGGCAGTACCTTCAACCTATCATTAGTGTTTAAAATTTCCTATCAATGGAAAAGAAGTCACTATTTCAATTGACTACAATAATCCTCAGACTTGTAACATGCTAAAAGCAACTCAAGACACTTTGGTGTGCCATAATAGAGAAGCAAACACTTCTAGTTCATCCAATAGTGAAAAGAAACTCAATTTTATATCCAAATGGGTTGAGAAAAAGGACCAGCCAAAGGAAACAACTATTGTTGACTCCACTTCATCAAGAAATGAAGATCCACTAAATACTCTATCACAACAATTCAAAGATAAGATCCAGTTAAAAGACAAAGGCTTGGGAGAATATTCCATTGAGAAATCCTTATGTCTTTCACAATTGCTGCCATCTCCAAAATCATATGGACAACCATCAACAAAAACACAAAAATCATCACTTTCTACCACGGTTCTGGATGAAAGGTTTGTAAAAGCAGGTACTCTAGAAGATGAATCGGAAGACAAGGCCATTCTCAATTGGCTCTACAAAGACGAAGAAGTGTCAACATCAACAAATATCAACATAAAGAAAAATCAGTATGGAAAAGGAAAAGCTATTTTAGAGAAAATGGGGTATGAAGGATAAGGACCTATTGGTAAAAGAAAAGAGGGCATTGTAGAACCCGTCCAACCTCTCACACTTCAATCAAAGGACAAAATAGGATTGGGTTATACAGGAGAAACAAAAGAAGAAACCAATCATAAAGTTGTTGAAAGGATCCTTCAAATGAGAGATAGCTCTGAAACAAATTCTAATGAATATGAGTGGGGATTTTTATCAGAAATATCATACAAGGACATACAGGTTGATGTTATAAAAGAGTAGTCATCCACACGTGAGGAGGGACAAAGGTCAGGGACTAGACCCCTTGTATTTGGATCACAAAATATCGATGACTCAAGTGAGGATGAACAGACATTGAGTGAAATAGACAACTTGGAGGAGAGTAATATCATAGACCTTAACATCACCACTGACAACTTTGACAACATGGCTATTGGAATTCTCATTGTTGTCGATTTTATCGAATTTGAGGACTTTTTACCCTTAATACATCCTGAACTTATTGATTGGGAACCAACTGAACCTATTAATATACCAGTCTTTATGAATGATGATGCCATCATAAATTTTATTTGTAGTGACACACTTGACACAAGTTATATTCATAAAGCTCATAATGATACTTCAAATCAGGAGGGTGCCAAATCTTCCAGTTGCAAAATTGAACACAGGAATAATGGATCTAATGGTGAAAACCATTCAATGGCAGCATTAGATCTCTAAAAAGTAAAAACAAAGAATGCATCTAAGAGTGAAAACCTCTTTGAGGCACTGAAAGATGGGAGATTTGACACCCTTCGAGAGCATTATCATGAAAGATAATTAGTATTGGTGGAGCCTAGATAGTCCATCAATCTTGGCACAACAAAAAAGGAAAAAATTCTACGTCTGGCAGCATCTATGACATAAAAAGAGAAGCCCGAATTCACAAAATTCTTTGAAGAAAGGCATATCAACTTTTCTTGGTCTTACTCTGATATGCCAAGGTTAGATCCAGATCCTCTGATGCATCATCTATCTCTACCATCCAGAATCAAACCTGTCAAGAAAAAACTAAGGAAAATACATCCCCACATCGCATTGATGGTAAAAGCTAACCTGAAAAAGTTGTTAGATGCAGGATTCATCAAGTCCATCGATTATGCTGAGTGGATTTCAAATATTGTACCTATATCTAAACTAGATAATAGTATCAAAATATGCACAAATTTCAGAGATCTAAATAAAGTGTTTCCAAAGGATGATTTTCCTTTACCAAACATTGACATTATTGTGGATTTAACAACAGGACATGCCATGTTGCTGCTAATGGATGGATTCTTAGGGTATAACCAAATGAAGATAGCACTCGAAGATCAGGAGAAGAGAGAATTCACCTGTCCATTGGGCACATTTTGTTGGAACTTCATGCCCTTTGGGTTGAAAAATGCAGGTGCAACATATCAGCGGGCAATGACCACTATTTTCCATGACATGATGCATACTTTTATGGAAGATTACGTGGATGATATATTGGAAAAATCATATACTGGAGAAGGACATCTGGAGATCCTGGGAAAAATATTTACTAAACTGTAGAAATTCATTGTCAAATTAAACCCTAAGAAATGTGTGTTTGGTGTCACATCAGCAGAGCTCCTCAGATACATTGTTTCAAAAAAAGGTATCGAAGTGGATCCGGCTAAGGTCAAAGAAATAATGGAAATGCCACCACCAAAGAATATCAACCAAATACGGTCTCTATAGGGTAGGCTACAATCAATCAGGAGATTTATCTCCCAATTAGCAGATAAAAGTCATCCATTCAATCATCTACTACACAATAATGTCTCTTTCAAGTGGCATCAAGAATGTGAAACAAATTTAAATCAAATAAAGCAATATCTGATGTTGCCTCCCATACTCATGCCACCTACAGAAGAGAGACCATTGTTACTATGCATTACAACAACTGACATTTCTTTAGGAGCTCTATTAGCATAGGAAGATCCTGAAGGACGAGAACAAGCTATTTATTATATCAGCAAAACTCTGAACGATTATGAAATAAATTACTCCTTCATCGAGAAAGCTTGTTTGGCGGTGGTATTTGCAACCCAGTAATTATGACATTACATGTTGACCCATATAGTCAAACTCATAGCAAAGATTGATCCATTAAAATATCTACTCAACAAGGCTGCTCTAATAGGGAGACTAGAAAAGTGGGTCATGATCTTAAGTGAATTTGACATCCAGTATGTAGACCGAAGAGCCATCAAAGTTCAAGTGATTGTTGATTAGTTAGATGAAGCTCCATTACCAAATGATCATCCAATGAACATAGAGTTTCTTGATGCAGACATTCTTACTGTAACAACACAACAATGGAGGCTTTATTTTGATGGGTCATACACACAATGTGGGTCTAGTGCGGGAATTCTATTTGTTACACCTCAAGGACACACCATCCCAAGGTCCTATAGACTCATGTTTCCATGTACCAATAATGTAGCTAAGTATGAGGCGTTAATTATTGCAATCAAAGTGGCAATTGAATGGAAAAACACATAAATACAAGTGTACGGGGACTCACAACTGGTTATCTATCAGGTAAATGATGAGTCTCAGACAAAAGATGAAAAGCTCATGCCATATAAGAAAATGATAGATGATCTCAAAAATTACTTTGCGGATACCAATTTTGAACAGATTCCAAGGGAAAAAAACAAAGTTGCAGATGCTATGGCGACAATTGCTTCTCTCCTATAGTTACTAGAAAAATGAGGTCATTATGAGTTTATGGTAGAACAAGTGTCTAACCCTACTTATGATAATCCAGATTATGAAACCATATGCCAATTAGTCGACATTGAATCCTCAATCTATGGGAAAACCTATGCTTACCTTAAGGAAAATATCCTTCCTCCTGATCTTTCCAAAAACCAAAAACGTAACTTCATTTGGCAATCTGCACGACATAGCTTAATCGCTGACATACTTTACTGTCAAGGTCTAGATGGCACTCTTCTTTGGTGTCTATAACATAACAAATTTGAGACGGCTTTACATGAGGTTCATGAAGGTATTTTTTGAAATAATTCAAGTGGACTAAACCTAGCGAAGAAACTCCTTCGTTTGGGATACTACTGGCTGAATATGGAGAGGGAGTCTTATCAGTTTGTTAAGAAATGCCAGAAATGTCAAATCCATGGTAACTTAATCCATGCACTGGTACAAGAATTGCATCCATTTACATCAACATAGCTCTTTTTTCAATGGGGATTGGACCTGGTAGGTAAGATAAATCTGTCTTCATCCAATGGGCACAAATTTATAATCACAACAACGAAGTACTTTACAAAATGGATAGAAGTGGTTCCTTTAACAACAATCATTGGAAAACAAATCTTGTCTTTCATATTGAACTACCTTATCTATAGGTATGGCATACCTCAATCCATTGTAACAGACAATGGTAGACCTTTTAAGAACCAATATTTCTAGGAGTTGCATGAGAAGTTTCATATCCAACATCATTTTTCAGCACCATACTACCCTCAAGGAAATGGTCAAGCAGAGGCCTCAAATTTAAAAAAATTCTAAAAATTCTAAAGAAAATGGTTAATGATGTTGTACGTGATTGGTATGTTCAATTAGATCCTGCTCTTTGGGCATACAAAACCAACACTAGAACACCTATAGGAGCTACACCATATGCCTTGGTATATGGAACAAAGGCCATATTACCCATTGAGGTTGAGATTCCATCACTTTGTGTTTCACTGAAGGGTATCATTCTAGATGAGGATTATAGGGTCTCTAGACTTCAAGAGCTAGAAGTATTGGATGAATATCGTCAACAAGTTGTGAATCATTTGATGACATATCAACAGAGAATGTCCAGAAGCTACAATCACAGGGTAAAGCCTAGAGTCTTTCAGGTTGGTGACTTGGTTCTAAAGGAAAACTATAGAAATCAATAGGATAGAGAAAAGAAAGGGAAGTTTGAACCTAACTAGCTTGGTCCATTTGTCATCATATCAGTTTATGGATCTAGGGCCTATCAACTATCTACAGCTGAAGGGGATTTGTTCGATGAACCTATCAACAGTATCCATCTCAGAAAGTTCTACACCTGAATCACCTAGTGCATGGTTCAAGTTCTGGAAAAATGGTTACCTTGATGAAAACCTGGCAAACAGGCGTCTCAATGACAAGAAAAATATATAAAAAAAAATCAGAAAAGAGAAAAATACAAAAATTCATAAAGATGGAAAAAGTGCAATAAAAACATATAGTGAAAACCTGGAAACATGCGCTACTTGTGATTTGAACTAGCTTTTCCATCTATTAGAGGCATGTCATGATCATTCACTTTCACCATCATTTTTCCATCCATTATCATTTCATTTACAAAGTGGTCATGTCCCACCCTAGCTTGGGGGAAACAATCCTGACCTCACTAGGGGAAATAAACTTCGAGCTTAACCAAATGGACAAACAACAGTAAGACAAACACAACAATAAAAATGATCAAAACACAACCCAACATTGAACATTCAATCACCATCAGAAACACATCAAACATCCATATCACATCAAAATCCAAAAACAAGTCAAAAATTGGTCAAAAAGTCAAAAAAGAGTCGTCTAGTCGAACTACATGGTCTCTACGTGTATAACGTAGGAAAGGATAATCTTTGATTAGCCCCCAAGGCCCATAGGATAGGTCTTTAGGTTAGGTTTTTGGTCAAAATCTTAGAAAATCACAAAACATCATAAAATCGAAATCAAAATCAAATCAAAATGGATGATCTAATCTAAATAATGGTTGAAATACTTTGGGTGAAGGTTGAATAGTTGTACTTTGATCTTTGTTATCATTTCTTTGGAGCAACTCGATGATGTATTGAACTAGAGAAGCTAGGAAGGAGAATGGTATTTTCTTTGTCTATTGTCTGTGAATTAATCTATATTACTATGTGAATTGTCGTGAGACGTGCTCTACAAAGTATCACTGGTGACATTCATAATTCACATAAGAAAGTGATTGATTATTGTCTGTTTACGCAAGAAATTCTCAGGTCATCTTGGTTTAATTATACCTAGATGCTTGTGTTCACTTGCAATATCAAAAATCATGGAAGTAATACTCGGGTCATCATGGTCAAAATTATACCATCAATGTTTGTACTCACTTTCAACATTTTTAAAAGCTCTATGATGATACAAAGCACAATAAATGGATTGTTAAGATGCCAATGTTTGCATGTATATTTTCATGATAAAATAGATTGCATTCATGATAGTTTTACATCTGCAGAGTGTTTGTTACAAAATCTGGTAAAGGATTCAAAAACGATGATATTTTTTTTCTCATAAAGGATTGAGTATACTTGAAACTAACAAAAACATCATCATTATCATATAGTTGCATAATCATTTTCTAGAAGGCATTTAATTTATCATTTCATCATTCATACATTTAAATCAAATAATTTGCATTGAACATATCATATTTTTCATATCACATCATAAAAATGCATGAGAAAAACTACCAAAAACACCCACAATATCATGTGATTACATTTCCATATTGTACGTCTATTCATTATATCATACAATCAACATACCATTATGCTCATTACATCATGTATTTGCATTTAAAATATATCACAAGAATAAAAGTGCACATATCTCATTTACATCGCACGTCATATAGCATTAAAACATCATATCCATCATCATACATATAGGCACATTATCATATAATTTGGAACTATACATCATACATCTATTTCATTAATGTAAATACTACATACATCATGCATCCATACATCATCATTATGCACATAATCATATTTACACATCATAAATAGAACATCATAGATCCTAGCATATCATCATAGTTATAAATTTCATCCATAACATCATAATATAAAGATCATCACATGGCATATAGAACATAGGAGATAAATGCATCCATCATAGAATCATATAGAACACATAATAGATCAATAAAATCCACTACATATCATATAGATCTCAAAATCATAATGTCAAGTATACAATGATGTTTGAAATGAAGAGAGATATATCATAAAAAATGGTTGTGAATCAAAATAATCAGAGTGTACATCGCATCTCAAAATACAACAGAAGGTACAATCATGAAACTATGTGCTGCTAGCTCCAGATGGTGTAGGCATCTCAGGATCAGTCCCTCCACCACCAGATGTACCAAGATCTCTCAGGTCTCTAGGGAGAGGCTGTGTCACACCTCTACTCAAAATCCTCGAATGGGACCTGCCAGATCGAGACTATGCATAGCTCACTCTCTGCTCTGAGGGAACGACATCATAATATTTACCTTTGTAGTACTCTACCTCCTGCCCTAAACGGACAACCTCTCTCATATGATCTGCTAAGGATGTACCATCAGCTAATCTCTGTAAGCTCTCAGCTATCAACTGTGCCTACTTTGCAACCCATCTAGCAGCATCCCTCTCGGTTGTCAATGATGTAATCTATGTCTGAGCCCCAGCCAACTGAGCTCGTATCTTAGCTAGAGCCTATGCATGTGATTGGGCATGTGCCTGCATCTGAGCATGTGTCTACGTCAATAGACCCTGAGCCTAAACCAGCTAACCCTATAAGGTCTGAACCTACACCTATAGGCTCGCAATATGTGTCTGATGCTAATGAGAAGATACCTTGATCCGCACACGCTACTTTATAGGATCTACCACTGCTTGTCTCTTATGAGGCACCATATAATCCTGCACATTTATGGCTAGACCCGAACCACCTACACCTCCTCCATCATCTCCACCACCACCTCCTCCATCATCTCCACTACTGCCCTACTCATCCCCACTTCCCTCCTCATCACCACTATCCTCGACATCCTCCACCTCCTCCTCACCAACCTCCTCTCTCTTTTGTCGATAACCGTGTGCAATGACAACCTCCTCCTCGACAGGTAGTGGTGTTGGCTCATCAGGAATGGTAATACGTGGAAATGGATGAAGAAATAGATACTCTGCATAATCGGCTGAAATAGGTGGCTCAACAATATCAGATTGGATCTCCCAAACTAAAGGCGGTAGATCCTAGAACTCTTGAATAGTGACATCATATGAAAGGCCGGGCCCCCAATCTGTAGAATCTACTTGTCAACGAGCATAATGGGAAACACCCTGGGGCATGCTCTGAACAATACCATACTATCTAAGCACTTGTTTGAGAAAAAATGTCTCCAACACCCAACGTGTCTGCTCGATCAGAATCATCAACTGGCAAAGGAAAGACAATTGTACATCATCATCATCCCACTAATCACAGTCTAAGTAAGGGTGCCATGTCACAACTTCTATATCATCTAATACTCTCCTCCAGTGATCCAACTTACCCAGTTTAGGCTGAGTAAGTCGACCTGTATATCTATGGGCATACGATCTCATAGCCGGTCTCTATCTAACTATCACTGGACGTGTAACAAAAATATTCTCCCACACCCACACCTATAGTAGAGTGACTCTTGAAGACAAACTATGACCTCCAAGGTAAACAACCAAATGTAAATCATGATACAGATGGGCAAGCATACGCATGCCCCAAGCATATATTGTCCCATGCACAATCATGCTCTCCAACACATAGCCCCAACCAATAGAAATTCCCTTTGACCTACGATCAGGAAAAAGGAACCCTCCAATGAAACCAGCCAGAACTGTAGGAAAAGTGGCATAAGCATCCACCATCTCACAAAATCCAATATCCAGAAATATGATCTTCCTGAAATACTCTGCGGAGGGCATCGGTCCCACCCTGCTCTGATGAATCATACACTACAAATTCACCAACAACGGGTATCCTTAGAATACACCAGAAATCCTCAAGGGTGACTGTCATCTCGCCAGTAGGTAGGTGGAAATTATTATGCTCGCTATGCCACCTCTCTGCTAGGGCTATCAGGAGACCCCAATTAATCCTAATTTGGGGCATATCTAATAAAAAGGACAAACCACAACATGTAATAAATATCATCTTAGGATGTGCTAGTTGTGGTATCAAATCAAATGTGTGGGGAAATCGCCCTTGAATTTGAAGGTTCATCAAAGCCTCCTATCATCACGAAATATTCAAAGTCAGTACTTTTTGTCAAATCATCAAACATCAATTATCCTATCAAATCTAATAAGCTCTTGGTGAGACTTTTGATTAAATCTTGTGAGCAAAAATCATCAAACCTCACCTATCATGAGGTCAATCATCAAACATCATTGAACCTCGCCTATCATGAGGTCAATTAATCAAATCAACCTTTCTTATCATGAGGTATATCAAACAAACTATAATTATTCATCGCCTATCATGAGGATAATTATCATCAATCAAACATCAGACCTCGCCTATCATGAGGTTGAACATCATCTACTTGATTAAGATCATCAATCATATCAAACCAACAGCTGACACAATCGAAATCGACAAAATCAAGGTTAAATTTGACAAACTACATCATTATGACTTGGATGCGCTAAAACAGTGTTTCTAGGCACCACAATATCAGAAGCGTCGTTAAAACACCTTGAAGTGCTAAAACAAGTGTTCAAAGCACTAATTCATCATATGTGCCATTTCAAGAGGCGAATACGCTAATTCAGGCGATCAAAACGCCATTTAAATGGATGTGCTATTGTAGGAGGTTAAAGCGTTAATCTACAGGGCAAATGTGTTGAACTAGTCAAAGCGCTAAAACATAAATTAAAAGCGCTAAAATACCTATCCTAAGTGCTATAACCTTAGAAGCACTAATTTAACCTACTTAAGCGCTACTTCATCAAAAGCGCTAAAACATACATTAAAAGTGTTACATCAGGTCTTCAAAGCACTAAAAGAAACTAAAATTTTAAAATGCAGAAAAATGCATGAAAAATGAGAAAACACGAATAACGAGGAGGTTAATAGGTACATACCGGAGGTCCGTAGGCGGCCGGGCGGTTGTGTCCTCACACACGCTCAAACTAGTGAGTATGGTAGGGGATTGACATCTTGCTCCAAATTGCTAAAATTGCTCTCACAATTTTTCAAACTCAAATTGCACAAATGAGTTTTAAAATCACCTTTTTGACCTTTTATAGGTTAATTAAGGTGGGATTTTTATCCAGGATTAATTTAATTTATTTATTGGAGGATTAATTCAAAACTCAACACAGGGGCATCTTTCAAACTATTTGTTGGGAGATAAATTATTTCATCATCATATCTTTATCAAATCATCACAAATCATCAAAAAATCACGAAAAAATTGAAAAATTCCAAAAATGATAAAAATCATAAAATTCATTAATTTATCTCCTGAGGGGGCATATATCCATCATAAGCTAAAATCAATGTTTGGGGCATATTAAAAAATAAATTAAAAAATCATCAATACTAGTAGCAGCAGCAAAATTTTCTTTGAAGCAATGCGTAAACACATCACTTCAAAGAGGGGAAAAATGTATACACCTAAAAATGGTCTGGATAATCTAATTAATTAAATGCAATTTTTTTGATTAATTAACCTTTAATTCTTCTACTATTAAATAAATAGAATTATTTATTTATATAGTTCATCTTCTAAATTCTTCAATCTTTATTCTTTTATTTCATCTTAATTAAATAAACGAATTTCGCTTTGTTTTATTTAATTATTATTATCAAATTCTTCTACTATTAAATAAATAGAAATATTTATTTAGTTTACATCTATATTCTTCTGATTATTCTATCTCAATTAAATAATCAAACTTCAATAGTTTTTATTTAATTATCATTTATCTCTCTTTTATTAAATATAAAATATAAAAAAAAACATTTGTTTATTAATAATTGTTATTTCTTCCTAAATTTGAATAAATCTAAATATTCAAATATATTCATATTTCTACAGCTCATCATTTTTTACCTACCAAATTAGATATAAAACATCTAATTTAATTCAACTGGCATTCATGGGAAAGCTGCGAAGACAAATTGGAGACAAACTTACATACAATCCTCTTCAATCTCTTTCCTCTGATTCTTCCAATTGTAGCACCCCTCCATTTTTTGCTCTTTTGATCAGACAGTGATCTTTGTTATGCTTTGTTTCTGTTAATACTTTGACTATGGTTTTTGGTTACTATTTGATCACTAACTGTAAAGCGACGTGAATGTTATATTTTGATGTGATGGTATTTTATTCTGATGTTACCATTATGGCATGCTTTGGATTAGCTTAGCAGATATTTGAATTAATGATTCTTTATGCTTTTGATTATGTTATTGATGTTAGATTCATCAGTTAGTAATATTGTATTGGTGAAGGGGACGAGATTGCACCACTCGCTTGCGAGCGCCCTGCAATTCCGCGATTTCCTCTTCACAGTGTGTTTTATTATGTTATATATATGCATGTTCGATATACTCTTTGTTCGCAAGTTGACAGGTACAGGACATCGACTCCACCTAGTTTCACAGGTTTGAGTGTGTTCATTGGCCAAGGGTATTCGATTGGGAGATAGTAGCTAGGTTTTCCATGCCAAGTCATCACCCTAGTCATAGTGTGTCGTCGGGTTGTAGACGGGTTTAGTTGTCATAATGTTGTTCATGTCACCTTGGTTATTATTTAATTTCAAGTTATATAGGTAAATAAATGGCTTACGTAGTTAAGTTGTTGATTAAATAAATCTGGTTATAATGTTAGAAATGTTATTTAATTTAGTTACTTTAATTTTATTCAATTAGTTTTGCAGTTTAATTCTAGTGGTTAAATTTATTTTATGAGTAAATGAATCGATTAATTAAACTTATTTGTGGAGTAAATAAATTAAATGGTTAATGTTGTTTTGAAAAGTGCATGGAATTAAAAGTGTTAAATTCTTTTTGAAAAGAAAATTTTAAAAGTTTTAAATTCTTTTGAAAAGAATTTTTTAAAAACATTAAATTCTTGTTGAAAAGAAATTTTGGTTTTAAATTTTTTAAAAACTTCAAAATGCATAGAGGGAGAAATAACTATGGTGGATGGGATATTTTGGAGAATTTGACTAAATTTGGGGAAACTTTATGAGAGATATTTTATTTTTATTTTATTTTATTTGAATTTTGTTTGGAAATTTTGTTGTTAAAAAGAAAGAAGGCTTTTTTTTCTTTTTTTGATACAATCTTGGATTTGGAAGTGGAGATTTGGAAGGAGATCTGAAATTTTGGAATTGGAAAGGAAGCACAACATCAAATTTTTTTCTTCATACTTCAGATCACAGGTTCTTTCTTGTTTTAATTGTTTTGAAATTTTGGATTTTCAATTTTGAAAACTTGGTTGTAAACAAATTTAAAAACCTTTATTGAAATCATGGAAAAATTTAGATTCTTGTGGAAAAACAAACTCTTACAACATAAATTATCAAGTTTTAACAATAGAAAAATGGAAAGGAAACAAAATAAAATCTTGAAACCTCTCTGTCTGAATTTGGAAATTTCCAGAATTTGAAATCAAAGAAAAATTCTTGTTTCTTGAAAATGATTGTTGTAGTTCTCTTTGTTAGAAAGATTTGTCCAATTGGTTGTAAATGGAATTTTTTGTATGTTTACACAAATTTTTTCATATAAAAACCATATGCTTTTACAAAAAAAAATTACCGTCAAAAATCATGTTTTGGAAATTATCAGAACAGGGGATTTTGTTTTTTTTTAAATATATATATAAAAAAAAAAAATTATTGTGGGTTGGGCTACACAGCCGCCCCCAACCACAGAGGAGGCGGACTGTGTGCAGCGCCTGCACATAGGCCACAACCCCTGTGGAGGAGGCGGATTGTGTGCAGTGACTGCACACAGGCCGCAACCCCTGTGTAGGTTTTAAGCTTTTAGTTGTGTAGGTTTTAAGTTGTGTACCTTGCCTAATACCTTGATGTGTCTGTACAGGATTATGCCTCCCAGACGCAAAAGAGGTAGAGGGCGTGGACGTGGCCGTGTAGGTAGTCACGATGGGAGTCAGCATGACTCTCCTCCTCATGTTCCACTTATTCCAGATCAGGAAAAACATCAGGCATCGTAGAATGCCCCAGGGGGTAGTGATCGACAGCATAATCCTCTAGGGATTGAGGTTGCACATAGAGCACTTGAGGAGGAATTAACGCTCCTTGGTCAGAGGCAAGCGGAGGTTTAGGGTAATTTTGGTTAGAGGGAAGTTCCACCTCAGTCAGAGACGCATATGAGAGATCTACTCAAGGCACATCCACCACTGTATGATGGAGCAGGCACTGGGTTAGAGGGTGAGACTTGGCTTATAGACCTTGATAGGTGCTTTGCTATGCATCCTTACGACAACAATACCAAAGTGCGGTGCGCTATCATGCATCTGCAGGGGTTCACATCCACATGGTGGAGGATGGAGGAGAAAAAGCTCCACATTGACATTAACTCAGTATCTTGGGAGATTTTTCTAGAGCGGTTCAGAGCTCGTTTCCTATCCGAGCACTGGCGTGAGCGTCGAGGCGATGAGTTTCACGCTTTGTGTCAGTTGGCCTTGTCAGTTGAGCAGTATGAGCGATGCTTCTACGAGCTCAAACAGTATGCAGGGATATGAGACGATGAGGGGATGTTGGTTCACCACTTTGTCAGGGGCTTAAACGCCTGTCTTAGCAGAGGTGTGAGGGTTTTTGAACCCAAAACCATGGAGGCAGCAGTGGAGAAAACACATCTAGTAGAGGAGAATTTGGCCATGGTACTGGGAGGCCACATGGGTGTTCAGATAGGCAGCAATTCAGCAGTAGGGTCTAGTGCTCGAGGAGGTCAGCCTCAAGGAGGTGCACCTTCCAGGGCTCAGCAGGGACCTTCGTAGAGTGGTTAGCAGCAGTAGGTTTCTCAGGGGAAATGTAAATATTTCCAACAGAGGTAGGGGGACAGGAACTAGAGGTGTATGAAACGCTTCAGCTTTGAACAGCCAGTGCAGAGTTCTCAGTCCACTTTTAGGGGTAGTGCGCAAAAATATAGCGCACCACCTAGAGGCAGGGGCTTTGGCAGAGGTATTGGATCCTTTGCATGTGGCCAGCAGGGTCATATAGCTAGAATGTGTCCCAATAGGGGCACATCTAGTTTTTCTCAGAGACCAATGGCATCTGAGCCGACAGTTGGAGATGCAAGCAGAGGGCATCGTGTTTTCGCAGCGGTTGATAATAGCCAGGCAGAGCATCAGAGTACTATCGTTGATACATATGATATGTTGTTGGGTAACCCAGTTACCATTTTTTTTATTTTGGAGTGTTAGACTCTTTCATTTCTTCTTCCATCGTGACGCAATATAGACTGGGTGTAACACCCATCGTGCAAACCCCAAAGGACAAAACCATGCACACATTTTTTTTTAAATAACACAAAGTAAACATATAATGAAACATTAAAACATATTTACATTGCACGATAAAATCATAAACATCGAGTCCTTGGGGAACGCGAGGTCACATTGCATAAAACCAACTCATAACGAAAGATACACCTAAGACTAAATAACTTATCTAATCTTACATCCATCATAAACATTACAATAACCATTTACAAAAGATAACATCCATATATCCATAAGCATAAGTATAAATACATCACATGATACAACCATAATAAATCTCATAAATCAAGAATGGTTACAAGGGTACATTTACAATACATCATCTTTTAATACATTACAAGTTCACAATGTATGAGATACAATAAAACTTCCCATACATGTGGGATAAATACATAATACAAAGAATGTCTGCAATACATGATGAATATCTGGTACACGCTCCATTTGAAAGATACTGTGAAGAACGAACGTTGATGGGCATCGTGTTTTCGCAGCGGTTGATAACAGCCAAGCAGAGCATCAGAGTACTATCGTTGATACATATGGTATGTTGTTGGGTAACCTAGTTACCATTTTTTTTAATTCTGGAGTGCCAGACTCCTTCATTTCTTCTTCCGTCGTGACGCAATATAGATTGGGTGTAATGCCCGTCGTGCAAACCCCAAAGGACAAAACCATGCACACATTTTTTTTTAAATAACACAAAGTAAACATATAATGAAACATTAAAACATATTTACATTGCACGATAACATCATAAACATCGAGTCCTTGGGGCACGCGAGGTCACGTCGCATAAAACCAACTCATAACAAAAGATACACCTAAGACTAAATAACTTATCTAATCTTACATCCATCATAAACATTACAATAACCATTTACAAAAGATAACATCCATATATCCATAAGCATAAGTATAAATACATCACATGATACAACCATAATAAATCTCATAAATCAAGAATGGTTACAAGGGTGCATTTACAATACATCATCTTTTAATACATTACAAGTTCACAATGTATGAGATACAATAAAGCTTCCCATACATGTGGGATAAATACATAATACAAAGAATGTCTGCAATACACGATGAATATCTGGTACACGCTCCATCTGAAAGATACTGTGAAGAACGAACGTTGATGGGGAACCCAATAGGTGCGAAGCACGTTCCACCCGACCATGTGGGTTTTAGAAAAAATCCACCCCCATGCTCAGAGGTGACAAGGAAGTGACCGCGACCAAGAATGCCACAAGACTAACTCCAATAAAGATATCATAGTAACAAAACTCCAAAAGCAACAACAAAGATTACATAGATCTTAAACGACAACAACCAAGATCCAATTATAGTAAACACAAGACCATAAAACACCTCATAGATAAATCAAAGGCAACAACCATAATCACTTCCAGAGGAAGGAAAGAAAACAAAGCATAAGGGAAACTAGTGGAGAGTGTCATTGCATAGCCTACATGGGTTATCCTGGCCCTTCCTCCAATATGAGGCATCGACCCCCATCTACGGTTATCCTGGCCCTTCCTCCTACTTGAGGCATTGGCCCCATAGGGTGACTCATGTGGAGCCGTTAACCTCTCCTAAGGGTAAGGTAACGACTTTGCCAACCACGACCTTCTCAGTCTACCATTAGTCTGCGATAGCCCTAATAGTTAGACGAGGTACCCAAGATTATCTTAATATGTTGTTACTACCCATCCCCCTAAATTCCATTATTAGGTTTTCACTTATTAATCAAACTCTTACGTGGGTTATCCTGAGCCCTTCCTCCTATTTGAGGCGTCGGCCCCCATGAAGAGCCACTCTCCCTGGAGACCCCAAAACATAATCAAAAGATAGGGTTGTACCATAAAGAACAAAGCATTAAAAATCAACAGATAACATGCGAGACATTACCCATCTCGCTAAAAACACACAAAAAGAGTCTCAACAAAATCTCGTACAACTCTTTCAAAATAATGATACCAATATCTTGCTACATCAAGAGCACATAAAACGAGGATTATCAACCAACAATAAAATCAAGCCTTTGGAAGCCTAAGGTTCACAACATCCATAAACGGGTTCATAAAATCACTTGGGTTCCCACATCGAAGAGCCAAAACAATAATATAATGGTAAGAAGAAAATCCAACCAAATTCACAGGATTTCATAACTCAGAATAACATATATTAATTTTCACACATTTTCGCAGCACAAAAATCAACAATTGTTTAACTCTATTTAATAATCTCCATTTTCCTCAATACAATTTTGAAATAAAAGTTCAATAATAATTTTGACATAAATATTTAATTTGATTTTTTTTTTAATTAACCATCACAACTGAATTTTATTGTTTCACAGTCATACAAGAATCAATAAATCATAACATTTACATTTTATATATATATATAAAATATATGTATATTTAATTTTCTATTTTATTTAATTTATTTTCGTCAGTACCAAAAATTCTGACATGATTGCATATCAAATAACTATAGTCTTTTAATATATATATATATATATATATATATATATATATATATATATATATATATATATATATATATATATATATATATATATATATATATATATATATATATCAACATTTAAAAACAAACAACAGTGAATGGGGTACACGTGCAGTCCTTTGGACTATTGCGGCAATCCTTAAGATTGTAGTGTGCGCCATAAGCAAGGAAGGCTGGGATGGGGTACGACTAAGGCCGACCCTCCCCAACAAAACATAATTCGGCTGGTACAAAATTTAAAGAAATCGGCCCAACAATGATTTTGAAATAAATTTAATATCTATTTAGATATATATTTATATATATTCATATATGTGTATATACAGCTGTGTATATATATATATATATACTCCAGAACATGATTCAGAAAAAAAACAATAAATATATTCATTATTTATATATAATCTATATATATATATAAATTTATATGTATATAAAAATAATTTCGTCTATTTCAAAGAGGAAGACATTTTTCCATAATAAAATCATAAAAATACTGGACATTTTCACAGACCCCAATAATTTTCTTTCATTGGTTTGCTATCTAATACTGTTAAATCTCAAAAAGGTTTTTCTTTTACAGAGAACATTTTTTTTTTTATAGATTCATAGAAATCAAAAGAAGAGAATGGAACCTGGAGTCCTACGCTTGCTGAAGAATTGATGAAGCCTTTCTTGAATTCCAAACAGCCTTTTCGAAGAGCTCCACTTTCTTTCTTCAGAACTTCTTCACCAGATCTCCTTGCTAAATTCTCTAATCTACAATTTTAATCCAGAAAAGTCTCTCTTCCAGAACAATGAAAAATAAATAAATTTTACAGAGAAAACAAGAGGATCCAATTTCGAGAACTCAATTTTTATTTTTTTTTGAAGCTTCTATCAATCTTCCCATGAATGAAAATCTCACAATTTTCCTATTAAATAAAAAGATAAATTCCTCTTTTTCGAAAACTCCATAAATCATAATTAAAAGAAGTTTTATATTTCCTCACCAGCTTTTCAGCCAAAATCTCAACATTCATTGGTCCTTTTCATCTTTTCTTTCTTTTCTTTATTTTTTTCTATTCAAACAACACTTTTTGTTTTAATTTTGATTTTTGCAAATTATATTTGCAATTCACACAATTTTACTCATTTTAATTATTTTATTCCATTAATTATCCTCAACATGCTATTTTTATTTAATTATCAAAATACCAATTTAAATAATTTAATTTACACCTTTCAATTTATTTATCCTTAATAAATTACATGGCTTTTAATTTAAGACTTTTATATTTTAATATAAACTATTCCAATAACTATTATCAACATTTATAAAAATCATTTAATTATTTAAATGACATCATACTACACACCAAAGTAAAATAAATATCAAAAGTACACTCACACAAAACCACAATAATAAAATGCAAAAATGACAAAGGTCAAAGACGCACAATACCACTACACATAAGACAGGTTGACAAACTTGGGACAGGGTGACTTCCTTGTCATCTCTATTTCAACTTCATGCTCGTTGGATTAATTTGATGCTCGCACTATCTTGCCGAAGCAGGTGGAATCGAGACTTTGTTCCTGCAATTTCTGCATACAAACAAGGTGTGTACAACATGTATATATATATAATCAAATACATCACATCGTGAGAAGGAATCGTAGCGTAGTAGGGCACTTGCAAACGAGTGGTGCTACACTGTCCCCTCACCAAAGCTATAATTACAATTATAACATCAAGTATAAAATAACATTGCTAAACTAACTGATCACATCATATCATCATAAAATGATTACTAATCCACTGCATCACAATATACTACTGAAATCAAATTAAACATCACCAAACCAATGTAATCATATTGTCATATCAAAATATCTATGACATCAAATAAAGTAGCATAATCATCAAGCAGTCTAAACTATCCAATCCACCAATCCAAACAATAAACAGTAACTATCAAAGTCTCAAAGTATCAAGCAAAACCATAGAAAAATAACAAGTCCAACAACAACATGAGGGGTATTACATCCTCCCCCCCATGAATTCAGCTTACTCTTGGAAGCTAGTAAATAGGTAAGGATAGGATTCCCTGATACGGGAGGCATCCTCCCAAGTTGTTGAAGTCTCATCATTGGGGTCCCATTGGAACCACACCTGCTCAATATCCCTGCCACTGAGCGCGAGTCTCCTGTGCTACAGCATGACCACGGGCTCGAGAGATAGTTGCCCATCCTCGACCTGTAGAGCATTCCAATTAAGTATGTGAGTAACATCAGGAAAATATGGCCTAAGGACTGAAACATGAAAAACATCGTGAATCCGCAACAGACTAGGTGGCAAGGCCAGGCTGTAGGAAACAGGACCAATTCTTTCTAACACCTCAAATGGCCCTACAAAGCGGGGCACAAGCTTAGAACCCTTTCCATAATGAATAGGGCTCTTCCGAGGATGAACTCAAAGAAACACTCGATCGCTAACTGCAAACTGCCGATCAACTCTGTGTGCATCAACATACTTCTTCTGCCTGTCTTGAGCTACTACGAGATGCTCTCGGATGCGAGCTACCTGCTGCTCCATATCTCGAAGCATTTCGGGTCCAAGAAGAATCTTGTCCTCTAATTGATCCCAGCTCAAAGGGGTATGACAAGGAAGACCATACAAATCCTGAAATGGAGCCATGTCAATCAAACAATGATAACCATTGTTATAGGAAAACTCGACCAAGTGTAGATAATCTTCCCAACGTGATTTTTGGTCCATGACATACATGTAGAGCATATCCTCAAGCACCCGATTGACTCTCTTAGTCCGACCATCTATCTCAGGATGGTAGGCAGAACTAAAGTTCAATTGAGTCCCTAAGGACCGCTACAAAGATGTCCATAACGTGGATGTGAATACCGAATCTCTGTCAGAAATGATTCTTTGCAGTATCCCATGCAATCAAACAATGTCTTCCATGAACACCCTGGCCACCACAGAAGCAGTATAGGAAGATCGGATAGGAGAGAAATGGGGCTACCTTGGTCAGCCTATCAATAGTGACCATGATAGCGTTGTGTCACCTGGTAGACATAGGCAAGCCGACAATGGAATCCATAGAGATAATGTCCCACTTCCATTCTGGAACAAGATGAGGTTGCAAGAAACCTGCCGGATGATGATGCTCAGCCTTAACCCTCTGAAATTCAAGACATCTAGCCACAAAATCAGCGATATCATGCTTCAATCCTACCCAAAAATATAGTGAGCGTAGATCCGCATACATTTTCTTAACCCCAGGGTGCACCGCATAAGGTGCCCGATGGCCTTCAGTCAAGATTAGGGTGTGAAGACCCTCAGCAGGAGGTACATACAGTCAGCCTGCATAGCGCAAAACACCATCAGAATCCAATGAGTATCCAACAAATTTTCCTTCCAGAGTTCTACCCGACTCGATTTCAGACTTCACCTCTTGATACCAATTGTCTAAGGAGAGAGCGGTGAGGATATGACTCCTCAAATCAACCTCAAGAGCCAATGCAGAAATCTCATGTCTACGTCGGCTCAAAGCATTTGCCACCACATTCTCTTTGCCCTAGATATACTTTACTTCAAAATCATATTCGCACAAGAATTCCATCCACCTTCTTTGTCTTGCATTCAGGTTCGGCTACGTGAAGATATATTGCAGACTACGATGATCAATATGCAACTCAAACCGATGCCCTAGAAGGAAGTGTTGCCATCTCACCAAAGCATGTACAATTGCGGCCAATTCAATGTCATGTGTGGGGTAGTTTAGTTCATGATCCTTAAGTTTCCGTGATTCATATGCAATCACTTGCTCTTCTTGCATCAAAATGGCCCCTAAGCCTTCCAAAGAAGCATTCGTACAAACGACAAAAATCTCCTATCGGATCCGGTACTGCCAAGATTGGTGCACTAGTCAGTTTTTCCTTAAGAGTTTGGAATGCTAACTGACATTGATCTAACCAAAGAAATTTCTTTTCCTTCCTCTAGAGAGAGGTGATAGAATGGGAAACCCTTGAAAAGCCTTGGACGAACCGCCGATAATAGCCTGCAAGTCCCATGAAACTGTGAATTTCTGAGACATTTGTGGGTGCGGGCCAATCCACAATGGCCTGAATCTTTGCAGGATCAACAAAAATTCCCTTGCCTAAAATCACATGGCCCAAATATTGAACTTCAGTCTTATAGAAATCACACTTTGCTAGGTTGGTGAACAACTAATTGTCCCTTAAGCATTGCAACACCTATTTTAGATGTTCCTCATGTTCTTCCATAGACCTGGAATAAATTAGAATATCGTCGAGAAACACAAGGACGAATCTATCTAAGTACGTTCAGAACACTCCATTCATTAAGCTCATGAAGACTGAAGGTGCATTCATTAACCTGAATGACATCACAGTGAACTCATAATGTCTGTATCGAGTGTGAAATGTTGTTTTATGAATATCTGCATCCGCAATCCGCAACTGATGATACCCCGATTTGAGGTAAATTTTAGAAAATACCTTCGCCCCTTTTATCTGGTCGAAAAGATCATCAATTATGGGCAAGGGATATCGGTTCTTCACCATTACTTTTTTCAACTACCTGTAATCAATACACAAGCGAAGAGAACCATCCTTCTTCTTTACGAATATCACAGGTGCTCCCCAAGGGGAAATACTTGGGCGGATAAACCCCTTAGCTAACAGCTCCTCCAATTGTAGATGGAGTCCTTGAAGTTCCTGCGTTGTCATCCGATACGGAGCTCGAGATATTGGCTCAGCTCTAGGTATCAGATCAATCCTGAAATCTATATCCCGTTTTGGTGGCATACTAGGTATCTCACTTGGAAAAACATCTGAAAACTCTGCAAGGAGAGGGTAATCATCCAATGACACCCCTCGAATATCCTCTGACTCAAGGTCACTCACTGACATGACAAAAAGCTAACAACGCTGTCGGAAAAACCTTTTTAGCTGCATGGCAAAGATCATTCACAATGAAATGTGCTTTTGAATACCCACGATCTCCACCTCCTTTCTGGAATCATCAATGCACCACACTCCTTTACGGCAACAGTCGATCATGGCACGGTGTGCACTCAACCAATCCATGCCCAAGACAACATCATAAGAACCAAGTGGTAGAATTCGAACGTCCACTTTGGTTGTCAATGCCCCTATATTCATACTACAACCATGCACAAGCTTCTCTACAACAACCTTTGACCCCGAGGCCAATTCAACCTACCATTTTATGCCTTGACTAGTTGCCACAAGTCTACATCGTTCAACTACTGAAGGAGATATAAAAGAATCAGATGCACTAGAATCAAAGAGTATAGAAATGATAATGTTATGCAACACACCTGATGTCTCAACGACGCTGTTCTGGTGGTCTGCCTATCGATTATCCACTGTCGCAAAGACATGATGAGCTCTCCCTGCGTCGCCCACTATCGGCTCTGACCTAGCTAGTCTCTGATTAAATCCTGAGGTGCTCTTTTGTGGACACAATCTAGCAATATGCCCTTGCTGCCCACAAGAGTAGCAACCAATACCTCTGCCAAATCCTCTGCCCCCTGATGGAGCATTTGATTGTTGAAACCTTCCTCAACTCTGCACTGACTGAAAACTAGGTGCAGGCTGCTCAAAACGCTCCTCACGAGCTTGGTTCTGATTCCGATCCCTACGAAATTGAGAATTTCCACCCTGCTAAGAATGAGAGTTTTTATGCTTCAGCTGCAACTGTTGTTGCTGACCCCCTTTAGAGGGTGCATATTTGTTCCTAGAAGATCCTACAGCCTATGATTGACCTCTGTGAGTGCTAAAACTAGGTGTAGGCGCACTGCCAATCTGTACTCCAATGTGACCACCCAACGCCATGGCCAAATTCTCTTCTACCAAATGAGCCTTTTCAACCGCAATTTCCATCATCTTCAGTTCGAAGACTCGCATGCCACCACTAATTCAGGCATTTAAGCCCTAAAAAAAATGTTGCACTAACATCCCTTCATCATGCTTGATCCTTGCATACTGCTTCAATTCATAGAATCACCGCTCATACTGTTCCACGGACATCGACATTTGCTTAAGGTCATGAAACTCATCTGCCCTGCGTTACCTCCAATGATCTGAAAGGAAGCAAGCCCTAAACCTATCCAGAAATAACTCCGATGTGACCATGTTGATATCCAAATGTAACTTTTGTTTTTCCAGCCGCCACCAAGTGGATGCAAAACATCGCAGATGCATGATTGCGCACCGAGCTTTGGTATTGCTACCATAGGGTTGCATCGCGAAGCATCGATCCAAATCAATTAACCATGTTTCTGCTTCCAAACCTCCTCCAGAACCATCAAATGTAGGCAGGTGTGCTCTCATCAAATCTCTCATATGACCAGCTATCACTGCATCCTGATTTGTCGTTATTTCCCTCTGCCTCGGCGACCTTTCCCTTTCTCTCTCGACCCACTGCTCCTCCTCTAGCCTGAGGCCCAACCAATCAAGAATCTCCCCCATAAGGTGTTGCAACTGTCCATCCAAACCAAGTTGTTCCGGGTTTTGACCACCACCTGATGGATTGCTTTGAGGACTCTGTCGTTCCTCATGCTCTGAACTGTAGGAACTTGGGGCTGATGGACTTTGCTAATTTTCTCTACAACCAACACCACAACCTCTTCCTCAGCCACGTCCTCTACCTCGAGGCATATTTCTGCACAACAAGATAAAGGTACAAGTGAGCTCAAGAGTCAAACGCAAAGGCTGCCTAATGGACATAACTACCCAGAGACCCCAATGTTTGAAAACCTTGGCTCTGATACCAAGTTGTAACGCCCGTCGTGCAAACCCCAAAGGACAAAACCATGCACACATTTTATTTTTTTTAAATAACAAAAAGTAAACATATAATGAAACATTAAAACCTATTTACATTGCACGATAACATCATAAACATCGAGTCCTTGGGGTACGCGAGGTCACATCGCATAAAACCAACTCATAACGAAAGATACACCTAAGACTAAAAAACTTATCTAATATTACATCCATCATAAACATTACAATAACCATTTACAAAAGATAACGTCCATATATCCATAAGCATAAGTATAAATACATCAAATGATACAACCATAATAAATCTCATAAATCAAGAATGGTTACAAGGGTGTATTTACAATACATCATCTTTTAATACATTACAAGTTCACAATGTATGAGATACAATAAAACCTCCCATACATGTGGGATAAATACATAATACAAAAAATGTCTGCAATACAAGATGAATATTTGGTACAAGCTCCATCTAAAAGATACGGTGAAGAACGAACGTTTATGGGGAACCCAACGAGTGCGGAGCACGTTCCACCCGACCATGTGGGTTTTAGAAAAAACCCACCCCCCATGCTCAGAGGTGACAAGGAAGTGACCGCAACCAAGAATGCCACAAGACTAACTCCAATAAATAATATCATAGTAACAAAACTCCAAAAGCAACAACAATGATTACATAGATCTTAAACGACAACAACCAAGATCCAATCATAGTAAACACAAGACCATAAAACACCTCATAGATAAATCAAAGGCAACAACCATAATCACTTCTAGAGGAAAGCAAGAAAGCAAAGCATAAGGGAAACTAGTGGAGAGTGTCATCGCATAACCTACATGGGTTATCCTAGCCCTTCCTCCAATATGAGGCACCAGCCCCCATCTACAGTTATCCTGGCCCTTCCTCCTACTTGAGGCGTCATCCCCATAGGGTGACTCATGCAGAGCCATTAACATCTACTAAGGATGAGGTAACGACTTTTCCAACCACGGTCTTCTCAGTCTACGATAGCCCTAATGGTTAGACGAGGTACCCAAGATTATCTTAATATGTTGTTACTACCCATCCCCCTAAATTCCATTATTAGGTTTTCACTTATTAATCAAACTCTTACGTGGGTTATCCTGAGCCCTTCCTCCTATTTGAGGCATCAGCCCCCACGAAGAGCCACTCTACCTGGAGACCCTAAAACATAATCAAAAGCTAGGGTTGTACCATAAAGAACAAAGCATTAAAACTCAACAGATAACATGCGAGGCATTACCCATCTCGCTAAAAGCACACAAAAAGAGTCTCAACAAAATCTCATACAACCCTTTCAAAATAATGATACCAATATCTTGCTACATCAAGAGCACATAAAACGAGGATTATCGACCAACAATAAAATCAAGCCTCTAGAAGCCTAAGGTTCACAACATCCATAAATGGGTTCATAAAATCACTTGGGTTCCCACATCGAAAAGCCAAAACAATAATATAATGGTAAGAAGAAAATCCAACCAAATTCACAAGATTTCATAACTCAGAATAAGATATATTAATTTTCACACGTTGTTTTCGCAGCACAAAAATCAACAATTGTTTAACTCTATTTAATAATCTCCATTTTCCTCAATACAATTTTGAAATAAAAGTTCAATAATAATTTTGACATAAATATTTAATTTGCTTTTTTTTTTTTAATTAACCATCACAACTAAATTTCATAGTTTCACAGTCATACGAGAATCAATAAATCATAACAATTACATTATATATATATATATATATAAAATATATGTATATTTAATTTTCTATTTTATTTAATTTATTTTCGTCAGTACCAAAAATTCTGACATGATTACACATCAAATAACTACAGTCTTTTAATATATAAATATATATATATATACTTATATATATATATAAAACAATATTGAAGCATTTAAAAACAAACAACAACAATGAATGGGGTACACGCGCAGTCCTAAGGACTACGCACAGCAGTCCTTTGGACTGCTGCGGCAATCCTTAAGACTGCTAGGTGCGCCATAAGCAAGGAAGGCTGGGACGGGTTACGGCTAAGGCCGACCCTCCCCAACAAAACATAATTCAGCCGGTACAAAATTTAAAGAAATCAGCCCAACAATGATTTCAAAATATATTTAATATCTATTCAGATATATATTTATATATATTCATATATGTGTATATACGGTTGTGTATATATATATATATATATATATATATACTCTAGAACATGATTCAGAAGAACAACAATAAATATATTCATTATATATATATATATATATAAATTTATATGTATATATAAAGAATTTCATCTATTTCAAAGAGGAAGACATTTTTCCAAAAATAAAATCGTAAAAATACTGGACATTTTCACAGACCCCAATAATTTTCTTTCATTGGTTTGCTATCTAATACTGTTAAATCTCAAAAAGGTTTTTCTTTAACAGAGAATTTTTTTTTTTTTTACAGATTCAGAGAAATCAAAAGAAGAGAATGGAACCTGGAGTCCTACGCTTGCTGAAGAATTGATGAAGCCTTTCTTGAATTCCAAATAGCTTTTTCGAAGAGCTCCACTTTCTTTCTTCAGAACTTCTTCACCAGATCTCCTTGCTAAATTCTCTAATCTACAATTTTAATCCAGAAAAGCCTCTCTTCCAAAACAATGAAAAATAAAAAAATTATATAGAGAAAACAAGTGAGGATCCAATTTCCAGAACTCAATATATATACTTTTTTTTTTTAAGCTTCTATCAATCTTCCCGTGAATGAAAATCTCACAATTTTCCTATTAAATAAAAAGATATCTTCCTCTTTTTCGAAAACTCCATAAATCATAATTAAAAGAAGTTTTATATTTCCTCACCAGCTTTTCAGCCAAAATCTCAACATTCATTGGTCCTTTTCATCTTTTCTTTCTTTTCTTGATTTTTTTCTATTCAAACAACACTTTTTGTTTTAATTTTGATTTTTGCAAATTATATTTGCAATTCACACAATTTTACTCATTTCATTATTTTATTCCATTAATTATCCTCAACATGCTATTTTTATTTAATTATCAAAATACAAATTTAAATAATTTAATTTACACCTTTCAATTTATTTATCCTTAATAAATTACATGGCTTTTAATTTAAGACTTATATTTTAATATAAACTATTCCAATAACTATTATCAACATTTATAAAAATCATTTAATTATTTAAAAGACATCATACTACACACCAACATAAAATAAATATCAAAAGTACACTCACACAAAACCACAATAATAAAATGCAAAAATGACAAAGGTCAAAGATGCACAATACCACTACACATAAGACGGGTTGACAAACTTGGGACGGGGTGACTTCCTTGTCATCTTTGTTTCAACTTCATGCCCATTGGGTTAATTTGATGCTCACCCTGTCCTTCCGAAGCAGGTGGAATTGAGACTTTGTTCCTGCAATTCCTACATACAAACAAGGTATGCACAACATGTATATATATATAATCAAATACATCACATCGTGAGAAGGAATCACAGCGTAGCAGGGCACTCACAAACAAGTGGTGCTACATTGTCCCCTCACCAAAGCTATAATTACAATTACAACATCAAGTATAAAATAACATTATTAAACTAACTCATCACATCATATTATCATAAAATGATTACTAATCCACTGCATCACAATATACTATTGGAATCAAATTAAATATCACCAAACCAATGTAACCATAATGTCATATCATAATATCCATGTCATCAAATAAAGTAGCATAATCATCAAGCAGTCTAAACTATCCAATCCACCAATCCAAACAATAAACAGTAACTATCAAAGTCTCAAAGTATCAAGCAAAACCATAGAAAAATAACAAGTCCAACAACAACATGAGGGGTATTACACTGGGTGCAGTAAGGCAAGTCGATAGGTGGCAGGTTGAGTTAGCCTCGGGTGCGAGAGTTGCATCCCATTCCCTTGTACCAGAGTGTAGATTGGAGGTTGGACCTCTCCATACTACAATGGACCTCCGAGTTATTCCAGTGGGTTCTTATGATGATGTCATAGGGATGGATTGGTTAGAGGCGCATAGTGCGGTCATAGATTGTCGACGTAAGTCAATTCAATGTATTGAGGCATTTGGCAGAGAAGTAGAGATAGTGGGAGTTCAGAGGCCAATTTCCTTGAGGGTCATCTCAGCTATGCAGTTGAGAAGTTGTGTGCGTCAGGGTTGCTAGTTATTTGCTGTTATAGTGGATGATTTGGATTTAGGAGGTGGAGGAGAGAAAGTCTCTCTCGATAGTCACCCCATTCTTCAGGAGTATTCTGATGTCTTTCCAAATGAGATTCCAGGGATGACACCCCAGAGGGACATAGACTTCAAGATAGACCTTGTACCTGGTTCGGAACCCATTTCACGAGATCCTTATCGTATGACCACCCAGGAGTTGTTAGAAAAGGGTTTCATTCACCCTAGTGTTTCTCCATGGGGAGCACCAGTTATCTTCATGAAGAAGGACGGTTCACTTCGGTTATGTATTGATTACCGAAAGTTGAACAAAGTGACCATCAGGAATTGATATCCACTTCCTAGGATTGATGATCTATTCGATCAGATCAAGGGTGCCACGATCTTTTCAAAAATTGATCTTAAGTCGGGATATCATCAGCTTCGTATCTTCGAATCGGACATCCATAAGATAACGTTTTGAACACGGTATGGTCACTATGAGTTCACAGTAGTACCATTTGGGTTGAAGAATTTACCCTCTATGTTCATGAGTCTGATGAACGAGGTATTTCATACGTACCTAGACAGATTTGTCCTTGTGTTCCTTGATGACATTTTGATATACTCTAGGACAGTGGAAGAGCATGAGGAACATTTGCAACAAGTATTACAGTGCTTACGGGATAATCAACTTTATGCTAACCTGTCGAAGTGTGAATTCTTCAAGACTGAGGTCCAGTACCTTGGTCATGTGATCTCAGGGGAAGGTATTTTAGTGGATCCTGCAAAGATCCAAGCGATCTCAGATTGGCTTGTGCCCACGAATGTGGCAAAGATACGTAGCTTTATGGGGCTAGCAGGTTATTACAGGTGTTTTGTGCAGGGATTTTCAAGAATAGGGTATCCTATCACCTCCCTTTAGAGGAAAGGGAAGAGGTTTGTGTGGTCAGAGAAGTGTGAGGCAACGTTTCACAATCTTAAGGAGAAGCTGACCAGTGCACCAATACTTGTGATACCTGATCCGAATGGGGACTTTGTAGTTTGTACAGATGTGTCCTTGGAGGGATTAGGTGCAGTGTTGATGCAGGAGGGTCGTGTCATTGCATATGAGTCACGGAAGCTCAAGGATCATGAGCTGAACTACCCCACACATGATCTTGAGTTGGCGGCAGTTGTTCATGAATTGATGAGATGGAGGCATTTCCTTCTTGGCCATAGGTTTGAGTTGCACAGTGATCACAGAAGCCTTCAGTATATTTTCATGCTACCCAACCTTAATGCTAGGCAGAGGCATTGGATGGAGTTTCTCTGTGAATATCACTTCGAAGTGAAGTATATCCAGGGAAAGGAGAATGTTGTAGCGGATGCACTCAGTAGGCGGAGACATGAGATATCTAAGTTGACTCTTGTTGTAGATTTGCGAAGTCGAATTCTTTCTGCCCTTCCAGCGGATAGTTGGTATCAAGAGGTTAGGACGGAGATTGAGGCAGGAAAACCCCTTGAGGGAAGGTATTCAGGATATTCTCTAGATTCAAATGAGATATTGAGGCACATGCGACGCATATATGTTCCTTCATCAGGTGATCTTCGCACCTTGGTCATGACTAAAGCACATCATGCACCTTATTCAGCCCATCCAGGGGTGAAGAAGATGCATGCAGATATGCGCCAGTTGTATTTCTAGCCAGGGATGAAGCGCGATATTGTGGATTATGTGTTGCGATGTCTTGAGTGTCAGCGGGTGAAGGCTGAACACCAGCATCCAGCAGGGCTTTTGCAACTGTATTTAGTACCAGAGTGGAAGTGGGATATAATATCATTGGATTTCATTGCTGGTTTACCCAACTCTTCGAGATGGCATGATGCGATTATGGTGACAGTTGATAGGTTGACGAAGGTAGCACACTTCTCACCTATTCGCTCTTCCTATACTGTATCGTATGTAGCTAGATTGTTCATGGAGGACATAGTGAGGTTACATGGTATTCCGCGTCGAATTATTTCTGACAGGGATCTAGTGTTCACCTCAGCTCTTTGGACTTCATTACAACATGTGACGGGGACACAATTGAACTTCAGTTCAGCTTATCACCCAGAGACAGATGGACAAACCAAGAGGGTCAATTAGATCCTCGATGACATGTTACGTATGTATGTGATGGACCAGCAGACGCGATGGGAATATTATCTCTATTTGGTAGAGTTCGCTTATAATAACGGTTTCCAGAGTTCTATCGGCATGCCACCATTCCAGGCATTGTATGGGCGACCATGTCACACTCCCTTGAGTTGGGATCGACTAGAGGACATAGTAACTTTGGGTCCTAAGATGTTGCAGGATATGGAGCAGTAGGTGGATAGGATTAGACAGCACTTGGTGGCATCGTAGGATAGGCAGAAGAAGTATGCGGATGTGCATAGAGTGGATCGTCAATTTTCTGTGGGCGATAGAGTCTTCTTGCGGGTGCGTCCGCGGAAGAGTCCAATCCGTTATGGGAAGGGCTCTAAGTTGGCGCCTCGCTTTGTTGGACCTTTCGAGATACTCGAGAAGATTGGTCCAGTTGCTTACCGTCTTTCTTTACCGCCCAGTCTCTCATGTATTCACGATGTATTTCATGTTTCAATTCTTTGGTCGTACCATCCAGACATTTCTAATGTCCTTGATTGGAATGCATTATAGGTAGAGGACGGGCAGCTGGCTTTGGAGCCCGTGGTCGTAATGGAGCATAGAATGCTCACTCTTCGAGGGTGAGATATTGATTAGGTTAGGGTCCAGTGTGATCCTAGGGATGATACGTCATCCACTTTGGAGGATGCAACTAGAATGAGGGAGCTCTATCCCTATTTGTTCGCAGGCTTCTAGGAGTAAGTCTGACCCTAGGGGGAGGATGTAGCACCCCTCCATTTTTTGCTCTTTTGATCGGATAGTGTTTTCTTTGTTATGCTTTGTTTCTGTTAATAATTTGACTATGGTTCTTGGTTACTATTTGATCGCTAACTGTAAAGCGACGTGAATGTTATATTTTGATGTGATGGTATTTTATTCTGATGTTACCATTATGGCATGCTTTGGATTAGCTTAGAAGATATTTGAATTAATGATGCTTTATGCTTTTGATTATATTATTGATGTTAGATTCGTCAGTTAGTAATATTGTATTGGTGAAGGGGACGAGATTGCACCACTCGCTTGCGAGTGCCCTGCCATTCCGCAATTTCTTTTTCACGATGTGTTTTATTATGTTATATATATGCATGTTCGATATACTCTTTGTTCGTAGGTTGACAGGTACAGGACATCGACTCCAGCTGGTTTCACAGGTTTGAGTGTGTCCATTGGCCAACAGTATTTGATTGGAAGATAGTAGCTAGGTTTTTCATGCCAATTCATCACCTTGGTCATAGTGTGTCATCAGGTTGTAGACGGGTTTAGTTGTCATAATGTTGTTCATGTCACCTTGGTTATTATTTAATTTCAAGTTATAAAGGTAAATAAATGGCTTATGTAGTTAAGTTGTTGATTAAATAAATCTGGTTATAATGTTAGAAATGTTATTTAATTTAGTTTAATTTTATTCAATTAGTTTTGCAGTTTAATTCTAGTGGTTAAATTTATTTTATGAGTAAATGAATCGATTAATTAAACTTATTTGTGGAGTAAATAAATTAAATGGTTAATGTTGTTTTGAAAAGTGCATGGAATTAAAAGTGTTAAATTCTTTTTGAAAAGAAAATTTTAAAAGTTTTAAATTCTTTTGAAAAGAATTTTTTAAAACATTAAATTCTTGTTGAAAAGAAATTTTCGTTTTAAATTTTAAAAAAAAACAAAATATCTTCAAAATGCATAGAGGGAGAAATAACTATGGTGGATGGGATATTTTGGAGAATTTGACTAAATTTGGGGAAAATTTATTGGAGATATTTTATTTTTATTTTATTTTATTTGAATTTTGTTTGGAGAATTTGTTGTTAAAAAGAAAGAAGGCTTTTTTTCTTTTTTTGATACAATCTTGGATTTGGAAGTGGAGATTTGGAAGGAGATCTAGAATTTTGGAATTGGCAAGGAAGCACAACATCAAATTGTTTTCTTTAGACTTCACATCACAAGTTTTTTCTTGTTTTAATTGTTTTGAAATTTTGGATTTTCAATTTTGAAAACTTGTTTGTAAACAAATTTGAAAACCTCTATTGAAATCATGGAAAAATTTAGATTCTTGTGGAAAAGCAAACTCTTACAACAAAAATTCTCAAGTTTTAACAATAGAAAAATGGAAAGGAAACAAAAGAAAATCTTGAAACCTCTCTGTTTGAATTTGGAAATTTCCAGAATTTGAAATCAAAGAAAAATTCTTGTTTCTTGAAAATGATTGTTGTAGTTCTCTTTGTTAGAAAGATTTGTCCAATTGGTTGTAAATGGAAATTTTTGTATGTTTACACATAGATTTTTTCATATAAAAACCATATGCTTTTATGTTGGAAATTTCTGTGAAAAAATATTTTCAAAAAAAATTTTACTGTCAAAAATCATGTTCTAGAAATTACCAGAACAGGGGATTTTGTTTTTAAAAAAAAATATATATAAAAAAAAATTATTGTGGGTTGGGCTACACAGCCACCCCCAACCACAGAGGAGGCGGATTGTGTGCAACACCTGCACACAGGCTGCAACCCCTGTGGAGGAGGCAGACTGTGTGCAGCAACTACACACAGGTCGCAACCCCTGTGGACGAGGCGGACTATGTGCAGTGACTCACACAGGCCGCAGCCCCACCCACAGCAGGGTTGACCTGCGTGTTTTTATGATGGGGTTGTTTTTTTTAATAAAATTTCATTTTATTATTATATATATTATATTTGTATATTATGTTTTATTATTATTATTTATTTTATATATATTATATAGATATATATTTTAAATAATAGGAATAAAAAAAATTTGAATAGGAATTTTAAATTATTTATTTTTATTTATTTTTTTAAAAAAAATATATATTTAATATAAATATATATAATTGTATATATATTAAATATATAATCATATATGTTTAATTTAGATTTAAATATAGTTTTCTTATAATGGTTTTATTATAGATGTGAACGCGGTTTTGTAAGAGAATAATGTTATTTTAAAAAATAAAAAATAATAATTGTTAACACTTGTTGTAATCGAGGAAGTTGGAAGAAAACAATTAGTTTAAACTTCTTATTTCAAATAGTGTTAATTATTTTAATTGATTACATGCATTATGTCATTGCTTTGCTTGGATTTAGGAAATCCTAAAGTAAGTTATTAAATTGTCAAATTGCCCTTTTAAATGTGTTTTCTTCTGTTATCACTTTGGGGGAAATTGATTAGAAGGGTTGTTAAGTCTTCCATTAGGGGTTTTCATTTAATTGTTTGGGTTGTCGTAATATGTTAGTCAAACCTTTGGATTGCCTTGGCTAGTGCATCTTAATGTATCCCATTAGATACTCGGTTATCACGAACAAGATGTGTTGACATTATGTCGTGGATAGGGATTTAATATCCTTAGGTCACACTTGTGTACCCTTGGGTTGTGGAGTTATTCCATGTGTTGTCTTAAAGGAGTGGCTTGCAATGAGGGTCGGCACACAAAGCGGTGTCAGGGTAACTCATTGTAAGTTAGTTAATCCAATGATAACGTACATAAATTGATTAGAGGAATAGGTAGTATCAAACACTTAATAAGATTAATTTTGCCTCGCTCATGGATGCAAGGGATTATATAGACTTGGGATGGGACGAGAAGGCCTAGAATGGAAAGATCGTTATCTTGTCTTTATGAGAGATAACTGATTCCGCATTGGTTTGCATGAGGGTTCGGGAGTCGTTAGAGGTTTCCAGGATATCCCGAGAAGGGGGTCAGGACCTAGGAAGACTTACCAAGATATCCCATGTAACTTTGTGATGACACTTCTCCTAAGTCAGCAGTATGTTTGTATCAGTGATGCAATTGATTATTTAACTCTAGAAGCATTGTAACCATTGTGTTAAGTGATGTATTTGTATTTGATTCAGTTCAATCATGTATTTGCATGTGTCTAGAGGTAGATGGTCTTGTCTAGGAATCCTTGTTACTATCTCCTAGTACAGGGGGTGAGCCTTCAGGTATCACTTGGTTGGGTGGAACGTACACCTTACTCCATTGGGTTTTCTTCTTGTTCGTGTGGACGAGATTTCCAGTTGGGGAGCTCGTAGGATCCAATTACTTTTTAGGTTTCATTCATTTCAGTTGAATCTTGTAATTTATTACCCCTCACTTGTTATCGAGGTGGAAGATGTATTATGTAACCATGCTTATTGGATTTACCTCATTCGGGGAATGAGAGTTGTAATCTTATTGTTAAATTATGTTATTTGAAATCATGAGGTACCTCTTATTCTTTGATGTAATTTATCATATGTTTTCTTAATTCTTTAAGTAATTAAATGTTATGGTTTCAATTCATTGTTTTGTTGTTTGGGTTTTAAAGTAATCTTAGTCTCGTAACCTTAGAGGTTGTTGGCGATGGGTAGTGAACTTGCATGTTAATTGTACTTGAACAAAAAAAAAATTGTGCGTTTGAGTAGTTAATTGCAACTTCCTCTAGGGTTGTGTGGCGGGGCGTTACACCAATCCTTTGGCAAGATTTTTTCTGGGGAGGAACAATCCCTATGATTAGCTCAAGCTTCTTCATCTCTCACCATTCAATCCTCCAAATCAAATCCAGGCCTGTGTTGTGTTGCCACATCACAGGGTGTTGTCGTGAATCTATATATACAACCTTCTGAAGCAGGAAATGGATCCCAACTTTGTGCAAACTTACTCTGCAGGAATAGCAATCAAGCAATCAAGCATCTTAGCAATAGCAATATCATTTAGCAATAGCAATCATAGTATAGAATCAATATCATAGTTGCATCGTAGATCACTGTAGCTTCTTTTTTATCATATTCATGTTAGCATAGATTACAGTAGCTTCATCATATCATCTAGAAATCACTATACAAGATTAGATTATTGCATTTAGCAGCATCTCATTCTCTAGATTGACATTTTAATAGTCACAATGCTTACAAAATTTGAGAGCCCTGTGACTTGATAAATCTTTAGAGATAGAGAATAATATGGCGCTTTCAGTAGATTCTTGCTTTAAATTAGTTTAAATATTGTTGAATCTTTGATATAATGTCTTATTAGGAAATATTTTTGTTATTTTACTCACCACTTATTCCACACTTACAGTTTCTTTGAGACTAATCATAGATTTGGTGGTTAAATTATGTGATCTAAGACTGCTTTGGGTTAGGAGTGGATTTGGAGTTGTTTGAAAGGCACTTGCTTTGTGTTTTTGGCCTAATTGAGGATTTCTTCCAACAAACAATCAAGTTTCTGGTAAATCTTTTCATGACAACATTATGTCATCTTGAAGTATGTTTAGATTGGAAAAAATGGGTTTCCAAAGATGTGCTTAGATTCTAGAGTTTCCATGTGGGTTGTGAGATATACCCGTTTAGGGCATGTTGTAATACTACTAGCAATTATGTGGTTGACTGTAAGAAGGTGTGATTTTGTACAAATAGTGTTGAAGGTGATTGATTTTAATTTGAAATTGCCTAACTAATGTTGTCAAAGATGACTCAATGCTTGGAAAAAGTTTAGGAAGCAAAATATGTTGCTTTGGTGGTTGGCCTATGTGGAATCATGGTGCAAAATTGGTGACTTGAGTATGCAGGTTGGTCAAGTTGAATGTTCAGAGTTTTCCTACAGGGTATTTGTTTTCTTTTTGTTATTTTGATGATGATAAAAGTGACATAAAGGCCATACAAGATATTGAAGCAAGATTGAGTGAATGATGTCTTTTTGCCTTATTGAAACAAGTTGAAATGAAGGGTAATTTGTTGAATAGTGAGTGACTTGGTTGGTTCAATCCATTTGATGATGGTTGAGATGTTTTTGAGTCTAATAATGGTTTTGGAGTCTTGTAGTAAAGTGGAAATAGATGAAAATAAGGTGAATTGGGTAATTGGATTGTGGATCTTCTCATGTTTTGTGTTTAGGGTCAGAAGTACCCTTGATGGTTTGTTGTTTTTGGTAGATGCTCTGCATCATGTAGGAAAATGATTTGACTGATGCAAAGCAGGGTGGAGGTTTCAATTCAGTCTCAAATGAACAAACTTTTTAATTTGGAAACCCTAACTTGGTGCTCTTCCCCCAAAACCTGCAATTCTCCTTATAGTATTCCAAACAATGATTTTTCATCATAACTTTCAGAAGGGGCTTCCAACCCAAAATGTAAACATCTTTCCTGATACCCTTTATGCCATTTTGAAACATACCAAATTTTCAAATATGGTTGTTTTATAACAACACCCTCCAATTTTGACTGCTATGTAGCAAAGAGGCCTAATTAGGCTTGTTTTCCAAAGCAACCGTATGAAATACTCTCCAAACATCAAACCTTCACTCTAGGGATTTCCTCAAGTCACATGGGGTTTGAAAACACCAATTCCATCCATTGGAACAATTTCCCAATCACCTTTTTTCAAAACCCTATGTCTAACCTATTCACCTAAGCCTAATACATAGAGACATTAGGCTAGGGCTTGATCAAACTCGGCCCTAACTCCATCCCCTACATTTTCAATCCATACCAACATGAAAAACATCCTAACTACCCCCATTCCATCGATTTTCAGAATTTTCCACCAATGGAATGGTCTCCTAATTCATGTTTCTTCTCTCAAACCCTCAAAACTAGGGTTTCCTGACTGTTTTCAGTAAATTGCTTCAAACTCACTCTAATCTCAATGAAAAATGATGAAACCAAAACCAAAAGATAGTTAATTCATCCCTTCAACAATTCCAATGTAAGTTATATCATTTGCAAACATTTCGGAGCCATACATCCTGTTGTAGCAACAAAAACACAATATAAAACATAGAAAAATAGAGTTGTCTTTATTGTTTGATCACCAAAATGTCTCCAGAAGCATTCCTTGAACATTCCAAGGCATATTTAAACTCTTACAACCAAAAACCAATGGTTCAAACTAATTTTCAAACAACTTGACCGTTCAACTTCCAATACAAACCAAAAATGCAAAGTTGCTTTGCAACATTTGCAAAAACTTGACAACTTTATCTAAAACCAACTTTGCATGACTAAAAACATTAGGCATGGTCTTAATAGACCTTATTGCAACCAAAAACATGACTCAACATCACAAAACTAATATTTTTACCCTTATTGCATTATGTAGACTAGGTGCTCCTGCACCATACTCCCGGGGAGAACAAAATTTCAAGTTCCACTTGAGAGAAGCTCTTGAATTGTGGTTTCATGCTTCTTGATGTCTTTCTTTATCATCCAGATGGAATCCTCCATTGGAAGGCCTTTCCACTTCACTAGGTACTCATTGTACACCTTGTGCCTTGTTCTTTTGGCTTCTTTTGTGTCTAAGATACATTCAAGCTTCAATGGTTGACTTGATGGTAAGTCTTTGACCCAACCTTCATCTGGAACCTCTGATGTACCTGCATCTTCACCTACAATCACAAATCCTTTAAAAGGATATAGGTCAGAAACATTAAAAATTGGAGAGATGGCCACTCCAGGAGGGAGTTCTATCTCATAGGCATTTACTCCAAATTTGTGGACCACCCTGCATGGCCCAATCTTCTTCATTTGTAGCTTTGAATACTTTCCTTTAGGTAGCCTTTCTTTTCTCAAATGAGCTAAGACCAAGCCCCCCACTTTGAAATGAACCTCTCTTCTTTTCAAATTTGCATGTTGTTTGTATTTTTCAACACTCTTTTGAAGGTTCTCTCTAGCTTGTTGATGTATGTTTTTCATGGCCACTGCAAACTCTTCTCCTTCATCACTCCTACTCTCCATACCACTCAAATATCTAAGTTCAAATACTCCCTTAGGCTTCAATCCATACACAATCTCAAATGGGCTTTTTCCAAAACTTTGGTCCACAAAGTCATTATATGCAAACTTAGCTTGGGGAAGAATCAGATCCCATTGGGTTGAATGTTATTTTGTCAAGCATCTCAGGAGATTTCGAAGACTTCTATTGACAACTTCAGTCTACCCATCTGTTTGGGGATGATAGGAAGAGCTAAAGGTTAAGTTTGTTCCCAACTTCTTCCAAAGGGTTCTCCAAAAGTAACCACAAACTTACTGTCCCTGTCAAAAACAATTATTAATGGCAATCCATGAATCCTGACCACCTCCTTGAAAAAAAACACAACAATGTATGAGGCATCATTTGTGCTTTTACATGGTATAAAATATGCCATTTTGCTAAACCGATCTACAACAACAAACACACTATCAAATCCTCTTTGAGCTTTGGGAAACCCCAACACAAAATCCATGCTGATGGATTCTCATGGTCTATTTGGGATTGGAAATGGCTGGTAAAGACCTACATTTGTACTACAACCCATGGCTTTTTGACAAACAACACACTTTTCAACAAATTTTATGATATCACTTTGCATTTTTGGCCGATAATAATACCTTGTTACATGTTCCAAAGTCTTGTCGACACCAAAATGACCCCCTAAGCTACCACAATGCTTCTCTTTAATTAGATTAGTCCTCATAGAGCATTTGGGAATACATAACTAAGCACCCTTAAACAATAACCCTTCTTGAATCAAGAAATCAAAATTGCCTTCATGAAAACTGCCATTAAACTGACTACAAGAAGCATAAATCCGTTTGAAATCATCTTCTGCATACATACCTTTCAAAGCATCACTTCCAACACTCTACAATTGAATTTCTTGAATCAACATTGTTCTTTTGCTCAAAGCATCTGCCACCTTGTTTGACTGCCCCTTTTTTGTGTTTTATGGTGAAGGTAAAGCTTTGTAGGTACTCCACCCACTTCACATGCGTATGGCTGAGTTTGTCTTGGATGTTAAGAAACTGCAAAGCATGATTGTCAGTAAAAACAATGAATTCTTTAGGAAGGAGATAATGTCTCCACTTCTTCAATGATTGGACCATGGCATACAACTCCAAGTCATAAGAGGAATAATTTTTTTTTGCCTCATTGAGCTTCTCACTAAAAAATGCAACAGGGCTACCCTCTTTGCTCAACACTGCCCCAATTGCATACCCACTTGCCTCACATTCAATTGTGAAAAATTTGTTAAAATTAGGCAATGCCAAAATAGGTTGCTCTACTACCATTTGTTTCAGATATTGAAAGCTTTTTTCTACTTCATCAGACCATACAAACCTTTTCCTTTATCCCCTTTTATTGTATCAATCATTAGAGAGCAGATATGACTAAAATTATTCACAAATTTTCTATAAAAGCTACCTAGGCCATTGAAACTTCTTACCTCACTGACTGATGTAGGAGTAGGCCAATTGAGAATTGCTTCCACCTTGTTGGGATCCATCCTTAAAGAGCCTTTTGAGATCACAAAGCCAAGATAAACCAACTCCTCCTTCATGAATTCACACTTCTTCAAATTGATCATCATCTTTTTTTCATTCAACCTCTTCAAAACCATGTCTAAATGCTGCAAGTGTTCCTCTTTAGTCTTACTAAACACAAGAATATCATCTAAGTAGACAACCACAAATTTACCTATGAAAGGTTTCAAAACTTCATTCATTAATCTCATAAAAGTGCTTGGTGAATTTGAAAGCCCAAATGGCATGACAAGCCATTCATATAACCCCTCATTTGTTTTGAAGGCAGTTTTCCACTCATCCCCCTCTCTAATTCTAATTTGGTGGTAGCCACTTTTGAGGTCAATTTTTGAAAAATAGCAAGCCCCTCCTAAACAATCCATCAAATCTTCCATTCTTGGTATGGGGAACCTATAGCTTATAGTCATCTTGTTAATTTCCCTTGAGTCAATGCACATTCTCCAATCTCCCCCTTTCTTAGGTGCCAAGACAGTGGGGACAACACATGGGCTTAGACTCTCCCTTATGAGGCCCTTGTCAAGAAATTCTTGAATATGCTTCCTAATCTATTCATTATGTTTGGGAGTCATCTTATATGCAACTTTTTTGGGTAGGTTTTCCCCTGGTATGAATTCTATATGGTGGCAAAGAACTAGGGAGCTCATCTTCTACAATGTCTTTGTACTCGTTCAACAAGGCTTGGAATTCTTTAGGCACATCTTCAACCTTTGTTGTTGTCATGACAGATTTTGGTCTAATTATAATGGCATAACCTTGTCCACCTCCTTCTTTCATGGTTTTCAAGAACTCTTTTTCCCCAACCAGCATTACACTAGACCCTACTTGTGTGTCTATATTTTCATCTTGGAGTAAGGGTGAATGAGATCCCATCCTTTTCTATCACATAGGTATTTTTCTACCCATCATGTTTATCTTTTCTATCATATTTCTAGGGTCTTCCTAATAGCAGATGACAAACATCCACGGGGATGATGTCACACAATATCTTGTCTTTATACCCTCCAATATTGAATTCAACCCATGTTTGCTCATTAACTAGGATCTCTTGTCCCTTATTCAACCAAGAGACCTTGTAGGGAGTGGGGTGCGGGATTCTTTTCATCTTCAACTTTTCAACCATCTCTAAAGAAACTAGATTATTTGTGGAATCAGAATCAAAAACTTTACACACCTTACCTTGAGATTTGCAGGTGGTTCTAAACAGAGATTTTCTTTGTGAAGGCTCTTTCACTACCAGAACTTTGAGTAATGTTCTCCTCATCATTAGAGATTCTCCAATTTCTAGAGCAGCATGCTAAGATGGAGAGTTGACACTCTCATTATCTTCTTCTTGCACCAATTGAGTTCTCCTTTCACCCCCATGTGAAGTAGAAGGTTGCTTATCTAGACACTTCCATGCTTGATAGCCAAACTAATTGCATTGATAAAATCTTCCTGAGAATGTATTTGATCCTCTACCTTGTCCTCCAAATCTGCCTCTACTATTTGATCTCCTACCTCTGAAACCACCTCTTGATTATGAGCTTTGTTCTTGATTACCACTTGTCTCTCCTTGTGGCTTTTGAGATTGTCCTCTTCCTCCAAATGTTCCTCTACCCCTAAAGTTCTTTCCTCTACCTCTACCTTGCTTCTCTTGCCTTCTTTTTAACTTCTCTTCTGCCTTGACTGCCAATTGGAAGCATTCTTCCACTATTCTAGGGGTGCTAAGACTCAACTCATCTTGTATATTGAACCTCAACCCATTCATGTACCTTGCTACTTTTTCCACCCCATCCTCAACATGACTAGCTCTTATATTTAACTTATGAAACTCCTCTGTATAAGACATGACATCCATCTCCTTTTGTTTGAGGTTTCATAGCCTTCTAAATATTTGAATTGCATAATCAACGGGTAGAAATTGGCTCTTGATATTAGCCACCATTTTGTCCCATGAATTGATTTTTGACTTTCCCTTTTTCACCCTCTCCTCTTGCACATAATTCCACCAAGTTAAGGCAAGGCCTTTCAACTTTATTTTGGAAAAAATACCTTTTTCTCATCTACTACCTCCTTATACTCAAAATAGTTATCAAGTGCATCAATCCAACCTAGCACCTCTTCACTATCCATCTTCCCACTATACATGGGAAATTTCATCTTCACCTCAGGTGTATCTCCCTTGAGAGCCCTCAGCAACTTATCCATTATCAATTCATTTGGGTCCAATTCATCATCACCTTGGACTCCTCCTTGAGGGTTTCATTCTCACCCTCTTCCTCTTCCTCTTGGTCACTTTGATCTCTGATGACCACACCTCTCTTTTGATTTGACTCCAGTGCTGCAAGTCTGGCTAGGACAACTTCTTGAGACTCCTTTACCTGTCTGAACTCCTTGGCATGCTTTTCTTTCAATTCTCTCACTTCTCTGGCCATTGGATTCTTTTTAGGAGGCATATTTGTTTCCTTCAAACTTCAACTTTTCCCACTTATTGACCAAAACCTATGCTCTGATACCAGTTTAATGTAGAGCAGGGTGGAGGTTTCAATTTAGTCTCAAATGAATAAACTTTTCAATTTGGAAACCCTAACTTGGTGGTCTTCCCTCAAAACCTTCAATTCTCCTTATATTCCAAACAATGATTTTTCATCATAACTTTCAAACGGGGCTTCCAACCCAAAATCTAAACATCTTTCATGATACCCTTTATGCCATTTTGAAACATATCAAATTTGCAAATATGGTTTTTTTGTAACAACACCCTCCAATTTTAACTGCTACACAGTAAAGAGGACTAATTAGGCTTGTTTTCCAAAGCAATCGTATGAAATACTTTCTCCAAACATCAAACCTTCACTCCAAGGATTTCCTCAAGTCACATGGGGTCTGAAAACACCAATTTCATCCACTGGAACAATTTCCCAATTATCCTTTTTCAAAACCCTATGTCTAACCTATTCACCTAAGCCTAACACAAAGATATTAGGCTAGGTCTTGATCAAACTCGGCCCTAACTCCATCCCCTGCATCTGCAAACCATAGCAACATGAAAAAAATCCTAACTACCCCCATTCCACTAATTTTTAGAATTTTCCACCAGTGGAATGGTCTCCTAATTCATGTTTCTTCTCTCAACCCTCAAAACTAGGGTTTCTTGATTGTTTTCAGTAAATTGCTTAAAACTCACTCTAATTGCAATAAAAAATGATGAAACCAAAACCAAAAGATACTTATTTCATCCCTTCAACAATTCCAATGCAAGTTATATCATTTGCAGACAGTACAGAGCCGTACAACCTACTGTAGCAGCAAAAACATAATATAAAACACAAAAAACATAGAGAATGTCTCCAAAAGCATGCCTCGAACATTCCAAGGCATATTTAAACTCTTACAATAAAAACTAATGGTTCAAACTACCTTTCAAACAACTTGACCGTTCAACTTCCAATACAAACCAAAAATGCAAAGTTGCTTTGCAACTTTTGCAACATTTGCAAAAACTTAACTTTATCTAAAACTAACCCCACATGACTAAAAACATTAGACATGGTCTTAATAGACCTTATTTCAACCAAAAACATGACTCAACATCACAAAACTAATATTTGACCCTTATTGCATTATGTAGACTAGGTGCTCCTGCACCATTGATCATCTTGTATGATTTTTCTAACAAGTTTGTCATAGCCACAAATTGCATTTGAGAGACCTAAAATATCTTACAAAGATAAATGATATTATGTCTTAACTTTCTAAGTCACGTGAATTTTAATTTTCACCTTTTATGTTTGAGTTGTTTGTAAGCCCTTGATGTTGTCATATTTACATGTTCCAAGGTTGAAAATTACAACTATAACTTGAAAATACAAGACAAGTGTTCTAGATATGGTGATGTAAAGTTGAATAAAACATTAGATCTAAATAGGTAGATTTGTTCCTCATAGGAATATCAAGATTCATGTAAATGTTATTCAAGGTGTAATCTAAAGAAAAACCATGAAGTCACACAAACCAACTAGTTTGAGAAATATAAATCCCCTTTTTGTAACTATTCCTAAAGGGCCCAAAACCATCATAAAACATAAAAGTAACACTTATATTTTTCCTAAAACTTATTCTCTTATTATTTCCTAAAGTCTATTCTAAAATCACTAAGACTACTTAGCTACAAAATAATAATGTTGATGTGTCCACACATATTTGAATTGTTGTTGTTAGAAAGCATGAAATACATTCAAACTTTGTAACCCATATCTACATACCAAAACTTGTTTGCAAGCATGCATTAACAAAAGTTTGCAAGTGCATAATTTTGCACCACACAAATTTACATTACACAATTCATGGCTAGAAAATTCAATAAAGTTTTCAAACTAAACTAATAATTGAAAACATCCAAAGTCCATTGACTAAGAAAAGTATTGAATGTTAACCTCGGTAATCACATCAAATTAAAAAATTCCAAATCTAGAGGAAGATACCTCAATATGATCTTGATCTAGCTTAATGAAATCCTTATACACCTCCAAATCAAAAGAATAAAACTTGGGCATACCAAAATGTAGGCTTCATAAGTTGAATAAGGTTGATCACAAAAATATCACAATTCAACCTTCTTTAAAGTAGCATCAAAGTCCTCAAAAATAATAAAACAAGGTGTAATAATATTATGATAAAAATCCTTGTTCAAATATTCATTGAAGGTGAGGACATCATATCCATCACTTTGTATAATGCATGCTAGAATATTTTCTAATTAAACATTCCACATTCGTACAAGCTAATACAATATCTAAATTTACCATTGTTGTCCACTTGATTAGAATCAATAATTTTGTCATGTATCTTGGTGCAGGAGCACCTAAAGCATGTATTTGCAAAAAATCATCATTTGAAGGTACTACAAATTAGGGGTAATTTGAGTCATTTTATATTAAATAAGGTCTTTTAAGAACATCATTGATGTAATTGGGGATTTTAGTGTTATTTTGGTTCAAAAATGCAAAAAAGTTGCATAATGATGTAATTGTTGTCAACAAATTGTCAAAAAAATGCAAAATTGAAGAATGTGAAGGGTCTAGGTAGTTGAATGGTCAGTTATAGGCATTTCATGGGTAGTTTTGGATTGGAATATGTATAAATGGCCTCTTAAAGGCTCGAGGAAGGTTGTTGAAGAGTTTTTGGAGAAGAATTCAATCAAATAATACATATTTCAATCAATTTTTTGAGTTTTTATTCATTTTTTTCATGTGTACAGTTTCGTACAACAAGGTTTGGCTTCTTAATGGTTTGAACATGTTTTAATAAGGTGTTGGCCTCACCAAAAATTCATTTTTGAGGATTTTTAGTGAATTTAGAGCAATCTAAGGATTGATTCCTTGAAACTAGTCAAAAAAAGGGAATTAGTGTTTTGAAGGTTAAAATGTAATGAACAAGCCATTCCACCTTTTGTAGTTACTATACCTAGGTGGAATGGGCCTTGTTAGTTTATAATTAGTTCTAGGAAGGTTTGATTGAGTTTGAGAAAGCTTTGAGAGAGAACCCCACGCTGCCCTGTGGTAAAAATGGAGATTTAGGCCTTAGAATCAAGGCTAGAAAGAGTGAAATGATGCTTGGGGAAGAATACTGGGTAGAATCCCTTGAAATTTGTGTTATTGGAAGTATTTAGTGATATCTAGAAGGTCTGAGTGAGTAGAAGTGGTCAGATGTGTGAGGAAGGTTGAAACCCTAGTTGGGTAAGGGTGAAAACAAGTGAAAAAGAGTGGTTTTGTGAAGGAAGTGTGTATGAATCAAGAGGGTAGAATAGTGTAATGTTGTTTTGAGCATGTGCAGGTAAAATGATGGAGGATTAAAGTGGTTTTAGGCTTGAGAGTGGTCTGGACATAGGACTTTCAATAAGCCCTAGTTGGAATGGTGAAAAGAGAGGGTTTTGAAGAAATAAGACTTAGTATGTGTATGGTGCCTTGAAATTTGATGAATCATATGTTCTGAGGGTAGTTCTAAGCCTATTTTGTGGTTTTGGAAGTTTTTGATAAGTTTAGAGACAAGGTCCTTTGGAAAATAGGGCTAATTGGAGCTCGTTTTTGCCTAAAAAGTCAATTTGAGTATTGATGGTCTGAAGAACCCTAAGGTGAGTTTGAAGAATGTTTTGTGCCAGGTTAATGGGTCCCTGTAAGTGTGATTGATTGGAGGATTTTTTATTGTGGTTGTGAGTTAAGTTCCTAAAACAGGGTTTGGACACTTACCAGGTGTATGGAAGCTTGAGAGGCAAATGTACAAACAGAAGTTCTTGAGGCTTTGAGAATGAGTTAGCCTTGTGTGGATGGAGAAATTAATCTTGTTAGATGCCTCTTGGTGTCTTGGGAAAGGTTGGAAACATTGAGGGTACATTTGAGCCATTGGGTGACAAGGTTCCTTAAAGAGGCATTTTGGGTTTTGAAGATAATTGAAGATCAAAGTGAGAAATCATGATACAAGGTGGTTGATGTCATCCCTATCTTTGCATCATATCTTACAGTAAAAGGTATGTAACCCAATAAAATCACATAATGATTTGTGCAAGTCAAGTATTATTGCTCATGAAGACAAGGTAGTTCACCAAACTCTATGTTCATTACAAAAACTAAGTGAAAACCTTCACAATTAAGTGAATAATTAAATAATTATTCTCCAATAGTATCATTATCAACAATTTCATTCAAATTATCATTGCAAGTGGAGGATTCACAAGATTCATCCTCCAAATGGCATGTTTACACATCATTTTATTTGAATACTTTTTAATAATACATGATAAAATTAACAAACTTTTGAACACTTAGAGAATAAAACATAGGCATTTTTATTGAATGAGAGTTCTTCTTCATATGCCTCTTTTATGTATCCTAAGACTTTAACCTAATAACTCTTTTAAAAATGGATGGGTTGAATATTTTTAATGAAATAACAAGGATCATCCCATCCCCTCTTTGTAAATTCATCCCACTACAATTTGATGTGTAACCAACCATATTGTACTAAAATTCATCTGTACTCAATTTCAAACTTATAATCATGTCTCTAATGCCATCTTATCTACATTTTTTTTACCTTCACTTAAAATAACTTCTCTTTATCTCGTGTTTAACGTATTATACTCTCTACATACCATGATATTGACATAATACTAGCTACATTTTTTGTCACGATAACTATCCTTCTTTTTTTTTTTAAATTGTGTATTTATAGAAAGTGATCTATCATCGACACCTATAGGAAAAATAGTCTTTAACTTGAAAATATCAATTTTTCATCAATCCCAATAAGCCATCTTGAATGTCTATTGAAGTGAAGTAGGGATTTTTTCACTTAGAAGAAATCTCATATTTACATTAAATTCCCCAAAATAAGGAACAAGGCCCATTGAATAATTCATCCTTGCATTCTCTAGAATATCCCTAATAGCTTTTGTACACCTTAAATTGAAAACAACCATTTTTTCTTGATTTGTTTGAATATAAATGAGTTCATTGATCACCAAATTGTAATGAAATAAATTGCACAATAGAAGAAAATAATAGGAAATATGTTACAAATACTAGATCATTGTTGAAAATAATAAGCCACTTTGAGGGAGAAAACCTCCAAAAGTCTCCAAGAACACAATTCACAATATGTCGATCATAAACTAACTATTTGCTCCTATATATACCCTACTTATTCCTTAGATTCCAGCCAAGCTAAATTAACTACTTGTAAAAGAATATATTAATGATCTTATATCTTAATAAAGAGTTATGGTAGCCACATAATGAATATTAATATCCCAATACAATAAATGGGTTAAGGGTGTAACATACCCCACTCTCGTTTACATTTTATTTGGATGAGATCCAATGTTTGTTAGTTGTATAAATACATTTATGGGAAAAACATTAAACACATAATTGAATGGGTCAATGGCATTCCATCCTAAGAAAAATAGAAAAAATAAAACTTGGTAAATTACACACTTGTCCAATTACTATGACAATAATGCGTATCCTCACACTTGAGATGATAAATTTCTCTTCATTTAACATGCCTAAATAAATATTATCCATATGCGTATAGTGATATTTCATTCTAGATGTACTAGGGGTTTCAATTTGTAACCCTTAGATTATAATTATTTTTTAAACCCCCATAGCTTTGTAAATTAGGGGAAGAATAAATAATTGGGGAGAATTTTTCTAATACATTCAACAAAAGCATTATCAGGTTTAATGCACCATAGATTTTGAAGCAATGCAAACAAAAGGAACACCATGATTCACATCAAATGACACACCTTTTAGAAATCAGTGACAAATATTGGTTACAAGTCTATATAAATAGATATTTCAAGGTCTTCTATGTAAGACCAAATCATTGCATATAGTTATTGAACCATACTTCACACCATTAGGGAGAACACATTCATCCTATACATTCTACCATACTTAGCATGTACCTAATCTAAATAGTGTTGAGCTTCTCAAGCAATGCACATCACCTCTTTTAAAATAAATTTTCTATCCAACACCCTTTGGATATCAAAATTGCATACTTGATTACAATAGAACAAGATGAAATTATAGAAATTACTTAAAAAAACCCTAGTCACAATGAAACCCATCAATTATTCGAAGTGGTAAATAAGGTATAGTATGTAGATCACACAAAGTGGTATACTTTTTTGTAGTTGCAAGTTCAATTTCCATGACTACTCACCTATAGTAGACCATTGGTTTTCAAGAAGTGATAAATGATCTCAGTAGTTATAGTACCTAAAATTCAAATTTTCACATATCCATGGCTTATTTCAACCTATTTCACTCCCAAGTTCATAGTGCTTCATATATTTCATTCCCAACTTCACAAGCTATGAAAATCATACCTTGTGCAAATACCAACATAGGAACCAAATCATTAAGATTATGGCCACCTCAATTAGTACTTGAAAATACATTTATTCAATTGGGGTTTGATCATTTAGCAATGCTTCATTGTATCCATTCAAATAGAAGATGAAATGGTTAAAATGTGTCAATCATTGAAATTATTTGTTCTTGTAAGGTACTTGTAAGAATATATTTTCATCTTTTTTCCTCAATTAAAAGCAAGTTTAAAATGAAAATAAAAATTTAATGTTTGACATTATTGTAATATTTGTATATGAAGCCACCCAAGAATGCAAATGAGTGAAAGAAAAGCATTAACAAAAATTAAGAAATTGATAGAATAAATTTTCTATTCAATAGGAATACACAGCATACAAGAATGAGTGAATACAATGAAAGCAATAGGTGAGTGTATATAGATATACAAATCAAGAGAATAAAAATATGCAACCAATGTGAGACAAAGTAAAAAAAATATATAAGTGAACTTAACTAAGTGTGAAATTGACCTAAATGGAGAATTGGCTAGGAAATAGATTGGTTGGGAAATATACCTTGTTCACACTAATACTTGAGGGGGAAAAGAAAATATGAAAAATAAGGGTCCTGACTACAAGCCTTAATGAGGTACTCATGTATAACAAAATACCACAAGAAAGAAGAGAAAACCCAATGGAAAAAAAATCCCCCCATGAGAGGATGAAGCAAAAAGGGCTAAGTAGCCCCAATTGGAGGAATGACGCCCTACACCCCCAAGAAATCTCATAAATGCAGACAATCTCTCTGAATGAAAGGTTTGGTAAAAATATTTGCAACCTTCTCTACCTATGAGAATAGGGTAAATCAATGACCTACTCTATATTAGATCCTAAACAAATTGCATGTGGATCTCAATGTGTTTGGCCCATTGATGATGGAATATATTATTTGAGATTGAGATGGCACTCTAGATATCACAATAGATGATTGGTGGCTTTGAAAAGGTAATTTCAAGCTTAGTGAGGGTATTCTAAAGCCAAATAGCCTTAGTAGCTACATTGGTAGTCCCTTGATATTCAACTTCTATCAAGGAGAGAGAAATAGCATATTTCTTCTTGCTTTGCCAACAAATGGGATCAGAAATAAGGTGAAAATTGTAGTTAGATGTGGAGTTACAATTATAAAGATAGCTAGCCCAATAAAATTCTATGTATACTGTCAAATTTGAACATCTGTCTACTACATAGTGAATCTCATATTTTTGAATGCCCTATATGTAGTCAATAATATGTTTGAATAATTTTCAATAAAGTTCATGAGGCTCCTACAAGAAACATGAAACCACACCAACTATAAATAAAATATTTGAGCAAGTATGCATCAAATAGATGAGGCTACCAACAAGTTGGCGATACAAGGCAGCATCGACCAATGACATGGAAAACTTAGCCTCAAGTTTGACTCTCAATAGAAAGGGATTAGTGCAAGATTATAATTAGCCAAATGAAACTGATTAATTAAATCAAGTACATACTTAGTGTAATAAGAGAAAAGGAGATCTAAGTTAAATATAGTAACCTAAATTGATCCTTTCCACCTTAAACATTATGGACACAAAATTAACTAAGAGACATTATTTGGCTATTGTCCTCAAGGGAGAGCCAAATAGGTTGGTTAGGGTTTTGGTCCCTTTTTGTGTGTTGTGTGTGGATTGATGATAAGATGTAGTGAACTAGGCGAATTGTGATCAAATTGAGCAAGTGAGACAAGATTCAGAAATTACAAAACAAAAACTCAGAAATAGAAAGCTAGAGCAGAATTGGCAAGACAGGGGTGTTGTGTTCCCTTGTCCAAAAGTGCAAAAATCTAGGGTTTTAAATCCTGTACAAGTGTAGCAGTGGTTGAAGGTCCATGACTATGAAAACCCAAATCCAAAGTCCGATTGTGCCTGGGTAATCAACATGTCCTGGTTTGTTAATGATGCCCATGAAGATATGAATTAGGGTTTTGAAGCCTTCAAAAGGTTTGATAGGATAAATCCACTTCACACAATAGCAACTTGTAAACGTACAACATGGACATGAGTAAAAGGGTTGTGCCATATAGGGGCTTGCCTTAATCAAACCTCGTGTTGGTGTTTCCACCTCCACAATGGCTATGATGATAGATGATAGAGTGTGCACTCTTAGATGAGAGGAGATAAAGAAATAAAGAAATTATAATGAAACATAATGATATCTTACCACTCAAATCTGAAGCCCTTGTTGGACTAATGCATCTAGGTCAATCTCACACAAGGAGGATGAAGAATTATCCTTAGGGTCATACAATTGTTAGAACATGCAATGATAATAACAATAAACCAAAAACATCACATCACACTTGAACATGAATTTTTTGTTAGATTATAGACTCTAATTGACTTGAACTCTGCTTGTCTTCTATTTTTTTCATTTCGATTGCTAGAGAGAGGGAGTTCCCAAAGCTAGAGTTAGGAGTTATGAATGGGAGAATTTGTATGTGTGTGTGTGTGTGTATTCAAACACATTTCAAATTAACCATTTATTGAGGCCAAAAAATAAACTTGAATTCTAAATCACATTGAGGCTGACATTCAAATTCTAAAGTTTGGGCACAAATAGCTAGGACAAGGGCATTGGGCATCCTTGTCTAGGCATAATCTGTTTTGCGAAATCTTGGAAAATAAGGATTTAATCAAGTTTCTTGAAAAGGCGGAAAAATGGGTACATCACAAGCATAATTTTAGCACGTGCACCAAAGAGGGTGTCAAACCTACTGTGAAATTGTGAGCAGAAACAATTTATGATACAACACTTAGGTTGTGCAAAAGTGATTTTGAAAGAGGATTTAGTGATCTCAATTTCAAAAAAGTAGAGTAGTACACTCAAGTCAGTCATGGAAAATCTATTATGCAAATTAGTTTTGACCCTATCATTGATGGATGAGGTGTTACTTGTGAAAGTCAAATCATCAACATAGAGAACCAAAAAGAGAAGAGCATCCTATATCTTATAATGTAGAAATTCATATTAGAATGACATCAAGATAATCCAAGGGAGAGATGAAAGGATTCCATCTTAGCTATACCATGTTGGAAGGGCATACTTGAGGCCATAGACTTCCTTAATCAACAAACCAATGAAAAATATCGAATGAATTACTATGGTTGTTCCATGTAAATCTCATCTTATAGATCCCCATGAAGAAATGAACTCTTCACATCCATTTGATGTACAACCCAGCCATGAGTTGCATCAATAACAAGATTTAGGCGAATGGAGTTCATCTTGGTGATAGGAGCAAAGGTCTTTGTATAGTCAACAACATGAACCTATGAGAAATATCACAAGTCAGTTTTACTTGTCAATTGATCCTTTGTTACAAATTTTCTTTGATATATCTACTTACACCGAACCAATTTTCTTTCCTTACAAAGTGGAACAAGCTCCCATGTGTTGTTCTTGATCAAAGAGTTGTACTCTAACCATTTTTTGATTACTACTTGGATATATCTAATACTTTATGAAAAGATTGCAAATCCAAAGTTGTGGTAATGTAGGAATGTGGAATATCCATGTGTTGTGATCAATTCCTTTCAGTGTATAAAGGATCCCCAACAAGAGTGCCTACAAATAAGAGAGTCTATCAAGCCTATTGAGGCATAGAAGAAGGGGGTGTAGAAGAGTCCTCAAGATCTGAATGTGAACTCAATGAAGGGGGAGGTGAACCCTCATGATTGACTTTGTGGGTACAAGAAGTTGGAAGAAAGTCCTATGTGTCACTATCATCTAAATCCATTATAGGGGAAGGAAGAGTGTGAGAGGACAAATTGGGAGAACTTTCCATGAAATGCAAATTTCACTCAATGAGGATCTTGTGAGTGTCTAGATCCAAGAGTTGATATCCTTTGACACCATTGGGATACCCAAATAAGATGAAATGTCTACTTTGAGGTTCCAAATACCTACATTTCTTTGAAGGATTATGAGCCCATGTACAACAAACAAAAACACTAAAGTGTTGTTGTGAAAAAAGTATATTACCTATTTGGTTTGCCTCCTAGGTCCTATTCACACTAAGTTAAAATTATTTAAGGAAATTTTAGGTTATTTACTTTTTGTGTCTCATGCCATTTGATTGTGACACATGTCATAATCCCATGTCATATTTCCTCACCTTACAAGTATATAAGAAAGACCTCTCACGCACTTTATGTATCATTGATCCATTTAATAGTTATATAATTTTACTTCCATTATCATGAAATTTATTTCTTGCCACTCTCTCATGGAAGGCTATTTCTAATTTTGCAAGTGATCCTTAGAGCTTGAAACTTTGTGCGACTCTTACATAGTATCAAAGCTTCAGATCTGCAAGCCCCTAGGAAAGATATTTTTTGGGTACATTTTTTAGAAAACGGACCTCACTATTGAATCCAAAAGGCCCAAAAATCTCTATTTTCATATAAGGTACTCTATATTTTGGAGCCAATTTTTTTGACCATTTTTTACGGGTTTTGAAAAAATTGCAAAAAGAATTTGTATAATGTGAAATCTATACCATACATATCCATATCATATGGATTTTTCAAAATTGCTAGTCATAATTATAGGTATAATATTTAGTTGATTTATTTGGAAAACCATTTGTGATTGCAATCATGTTGACATATGGCATTAGCCTATGCTATCAATGTCCTCAAGTATGATTTGTCAACATTTTTAATTTTAATAAATTATTTTAATTTCAAATTATAGTTTCTTTAGCCCTTGGGAATGGGGTCTAAGAGTGCATAGTTTTTCTTGGCCTCATAGGATTTTTCTCTAAAGGGTGGAATGCAAGAGTTTCTACCACCTCCTCGTTGCTCTACTAGAAAACTCCACCCATTGACCGTAATTTTTTCTCCACCTTCACCAAGAACTCCAACCTAATTTCTATTCAAATAGATATATGTAAGTTTCATTTCCCAAGTAAGAGGCACAACCTAGATCCATCACTCTAGCATTGATTAGGTTGGTGGTGTCGCTAGTCCAAGGGTGGGGGGCCCTTTTTATGCCTAAATAAGTATATTTTTTAGGAGGTATAACCTTTTACTAGGGTATCATATTTTTGAATTTAGTCATTGAAAAGTTGGTTTTGAGAACTTCACAATGGTACATGTTATTTATTTAGATTTTTCTATAGGTGCCTAATATTGCTTATTGAAGTCCAAATTACCTTTCTTACTTTCAGGCTCACAAATTTTTGCCACAATGTCTCATTTATTATTCCTTATAGGCATTGGAAACATTTTTTTTTTAGAATTATACATCCATCTATGTAAATTTCTAGATTATTCCTTACACATCAAAATTTTAGATTGGGGTGATTTTGATATTTTGGCTCATATTTGGTACAAATTATTGAAACTGGTTGCTGATTTTTCTTGAGGGGCTTCCTTTATGATATTGATTTGGATTTGGGAGGTTTCATATAAGATTATTACTATATAGTAATTTTTTTCTCTATTGGAATTTTTATCTCTAATGGTGAATTCATGTTCATTTGATCTTCTCACTCCTCATGATTTTCACACTTGGAAGATCACAATGCAATGATTACTTTGATCCAAGGGAGGTCTCCTTTGGGAAATCATCAGGTTGATTTTAGTAATAAGTATGAAATATTTTCTCACAAGAGAAAATGTGATGAGGCTATGTGTTTGATTTTTTTACATGTTTCTAACAAATTTTTGTTCCGCATTGAAGAATATACAACACCTAAGAAGATATGGGATAAACATAAAGATTTTTTTGGTATAGTTAGTGAATTTTGTACTTTGAAAATAGAGGTAGAATTCACTTCTCCTTCTCTTGATATATTTATTTCTATTGAAGATTATTTGGTTAAGTTCAAATCTTTAAGATCTCAATTGGCTAGTTGTGGGAAAGTTAAATTTATTAAGGAATCTATAAATTCTTGATTTTATCTAAGTTAAAAGGACCATTTTTTGTCTTGTCTTCCACCTACTATTCTACCATGGATTCCTTAGGTGATGCATATGGCATGCCTTGTTTTGAGAAATTTCGTGACCATTTGAATAGAGAGCAAGTTAAGTTTATCCAGTTAGATGCACTTTCCAAGAGTTGGGCATTGGTAGCCCAATCACCCAAAGGCAAAGGCAAGAAGAAATCAATTGCTAAGACAAAATATATTGAGTCTTCCACTTCTTCCAAAGTGGAAAAACCTATTAAGGAAAAAGCCACATGTTCATATTGCAAAAATAGGGGCATGATGAACATAGTTGTTACAAAAAATAGATTGATGAGTTGAAGCACTTTCTTTAGAACAATATTTATTTTCCTTTGACAATGTCTACTAGCTCATATTAATCTTCTACAAAATCATAATCTATATAGTCAATGAAAAATGGATTAGCTAATGGGACATACAAGATGAAAGGTAAATCACAACTTGCTTCTACAAGTCCTAAGTCAATTAGATGGTTTCTTGATTTTGGAGCTTCACATCATACGACTTCATCATAGGGTATCTCTTCATTTGAGCCTTGTAGTTTACCACACATTTTGATGGGGAACAATGCATATGTTCATGTTTATGGGAAAGGATATATAGGCATAGGAGAAGGCACATTCAATTATGTACTTTGTGTTCCATCCTTGTCAACCAATCTCCTTTCTATCTATCAAATTACACATAGTGGATTAGGAAATACTATTGACTTCACACCTAATTTTGTTATTATTAGAGGCTTGGAGAGTAGAGAGATCATTATTGTTGGGATGGTTGATCATAAATCTCACATGTACACATTTTCACATTTTTTTCCTTGATGATGATGCAAATCCTTTAATTGATATTAACACTCATGCATCTAATTTGGATCATATTTTTGGGGAGAAGTTTGGTCACTTGAACCTAAGACTTCTTGATCTTTCATCTCTTCCTCCCACTTCAAATTTTAATGTTTCCATGGCTTCCAATAATTCATTTTAGTAGGATGTTTCTAGTCTTTTAGATTGAGCTTTACATGATGACTTCTTGATAGGTATTACAAAATTGTTTTGTCTCATATTATAGATTTAGAGGATGCGCTTGAGGATATGCATTTCCTCTTTGATGATATTTATAGCACTAATGTTATCACATTATCATTATCTTTGGATATTGTTGTTCAAGAACACATGTCCTAATTTTTCATCATATTTGATTAGGATTGCACCTAATTTTATTGTGGCATACTTTAGCATGGAGACACTTGAGCAATTTTTAGAGGCACATATCATGATACGTATTCCCTCATCTCTCTTTTTGGATTTGGAGTCTCTTCTGCTATCACTAGTGGATTTTTTTCTTCTCGAGTGGAGGAATGTTGTTTGTAGGCATTGGATTGTTTTCTATCTTCAAGTTTTTACCATTACGACATCAACTACTTCATTGTGGGGAGATGTATGGTCTCACTCTTTCTCTCTTATGGGGGTTATTGATTGTATATTTGTGATGTATGTAGTCCTTGGAGGGGTCATGTTGTGTCCTTCGATCACTTGTGCATGTTTGTTTCATGCATTCTCTCTTTTGGAGAGGGGTTTTCTCCTATGAATTTTTCTCATTTACTATGATTGTGAGAGATCTTTTTTACATGGGTACCTTTAACATGGCTTTATAAAAAAGACCCATCTATGAATATTTTCTTTCAATCATTTTTTTGTTCCTCCTCGAGTTGCACTTCAAGGGGTTGTCAGTGTCAATGAGGTATATTACCTAATTAGTTTACCTCCTAGGTCTTATTCACACTATGTTAGTTAAGTTTACTCAAGGTACTTTTAGGTTATTAATTTGTGTGTTTCATGTTAAATGATTATGACACATGTCATAGTCCTATGTTTTACTAACTCCTCACCTTGCATATATAAGCAAGGCCTCTCATTTATTGTATGTATTATTGATCCATTTGGTCATTGTATCATTTTTGCATCCATAATCAAACAATTTATTTCTTGCTACTCTCTTGTAGAAGGATATTTCTATTTTTGTAGGTAATCTTGGGAGTTGGAATCTGTGTAACTCTTACATAAGGTGTTGCACAGCAAGTTTCCTACTACCTAGGCTTTAAAGAGACCGATTCCCTCTAATGCCTTATAGTGGTATCAGAGTAGGTGTGTCCTACCAACCTACGAGTCTATTTTGGCACATGCAGATCTACATTGTACAAGAATGAAAGGGGGCCTTGGAGAAAGAGCATGGATTGGCGACCTAAATTCTTACCCAAGGTAGAAGGCATATATCCTATTCAAGAGCTATTGCTAAAAATGCGAAAGGAACACAAAAGATACATGTCTGAAGCTTCCAAAATTTTGGATAAATACCAAAGTTTGTTAGATCATGCAAAGGTTTGTGCTCCCCTTGATGTGTACTTGAAGGTACTCGGGTACCAATACCCCCACAAAATAGGCCTATATGAATACATAAGGAAAATGGCTAAGGAGGAGGTCAAGGAACAAGACCTAGAGAAATCAATTTTGTTGGAGGAAACAAAGCCTAAATCAGAATCAGAATCAGCAAAAGTTACCATTGAAGAAAGGATAGAAAAGAAAGAGGAATCACTTGCTTGTTATTTGCAGCCTGCAAGTGATCATGGGAAAGATAAAGATCAGTCAACATGTCTAGAAGTTTGGACTCCTAGTCATACATGTGGAAGCCCTAAAGAGGATGAAGCCATGTTCACAAGTTCACTTCAACCATATGAGGATATGGACATGCGAGAAACAACTATTAAATCTACAAGTGGAGAACACATGGCGACCACAAGGTCAAAGGAAATGTTGTCCTGGAGTTTGTCAAACCAACATTGATTGATCAAGTATGTGGAGGTATGAATTCTACTAATGTTCCATTGCATGAGCCTAGCATTGCTTCACCAACTCTACATTTTATTGGTAAGGAATCAATTTGTGATTTGGATAACATGGATAGTGATGATGTTCATACATATGAAAGCAATACTAATTTTTTGTCATGTAGTGAGCAAAGTGACTTTGATAAAGTTGGTTTAGCTTTGCAAGAATTGAGGGATCACTTTATGATTATGCATACACCCTCTAGACCATCAATTGAAGAGGAGCATGAATCTACTAGTGTTTTGACACCCTACTCTAATGATGATGATGTTGTCCTATGGGAAGAATATGATTCTACTCACTACTATGATAATGATTCCTTGATTGAATTTGATGTTGACCTAGCCTCAAAACCTGTGTTGTGAAAAAGATGTCATAGAGGTAGTTGAGTTTGGGAAGCATGGTTATGAATATAAATAAGAAATCTTGTATGAAGATTATAGGCCCCATGGGTCCCATCATTTGGCAAGGCAATTGAAGGTCAATGAAGACATGATTATTGCAACCCTAACCCATTTTGATAATACTCATAAGTTGATGGTAGATTATTGTTGGAGGGATCCAGGGGCACACATGAACTTTGAAGGAGAACTATCTCTTGCAGACTTACAGGTATTCAAAGAAGCATTGGTGGTAATGAAATCAAATTACCTACACCTACTTTCAGATATAGATCATCTTCTCAATCTTGATTAGATATATTTGGTTGCACTAAGAGGGAAAGAAGATGAAGTTGATAAGCTTACCTATGAGATTAAGGTTACTATGGATTCCCTGAAGAGCACTCAAATGGCCCTTCAAGAATCATAAATTTAGGTTGATGAGATTTGTTTGGAGTTGAGCTTGGCACATTCTTCATCATCTACAACAAAAACTAAGTCATCTAAGCCATCCACATCCAACAAACAATAATCCTATACAAAGAGTGTGAAGACTAGACAAAGAGATGAAGAATTTGAGGGACCGTATTGTGAAGTCTTAAGGATGGAAGAGACATGTACACATGAAGATATAACTTGTAGCCATGAGGTAGAAATAATGACAAATGATACACTTGATTTTCAATGGGACACATCCACTATATTAACACTTGATATAGAGCATAAAAAATGAAGGAAGAAGTACTTGGGGACCTTAAAGACACTACACAAAGACATGAGGTAGGGTGTGATTTTTTGTTTTGCAACAGCAATCTATTACCTTTACATAATCATGAGATGGTAGCCATAATACATGAGGATGATAGTGGTACTCAAGATTTGAGGGAAGAGCCTCTTATGATGGTCAATCATGAGGAGCACTAAGATTTTCATGGACATGAGGAGAGGTATGATTCAAAAATTTATGTTTGACAAATAGTTTGCATCATGGGGGTCATGAGTTTCCTCTTTTGGAGAACCCATTGAAGGATCAAGTCATGGTTATGGATGAGATAGTTGAGCACACACCTTGTGGACTAGCCAACAGTGATATGCATGCATGTGTAGATGGAGACATTTTTTATTCAGATCTAGTTGGGCATTTAGACATCCTTGAGGAGCTCGAGGAGTCTAATTGTGTTAAAGATTCCTTAGTACAGTATGAGGCTACCCTAATTTCAGAACTGGTGACACATGTCATGGATACATTTGATGGCACTTGGTATGTATTTGGAGGTGTGGAGTCTTAGTTGGTCTATGATCTAAGGTATGAAGATGATGTCATAGAGGTACTTGATTTTTAGTAGCATATGCTTGAGTTTCAGATGGACTATGGTCTATGGTACGAAGATGAGCATGAGGGTAGAATTATTCCAACCCTAACCCATTGGTTTCTATCTCATACATTGTTGATAGATGGCTATCTTACCTTGTTGATTAGGGAGTTTTTAGGGTATACCTTGAGGATAGTAGTTGTTTGGATGGATTGGAGAAGTTGGGATCACTACTTCAGTGTTGGAGGTTGGCATGATGATGAGATGCTATCATCATATGACATTGGAGGTACCTTTTACACCATCATAGGTATAATTTTCAGTTTTCTTGGTGTTCTAATTTATATCAGCAACCTAGTGGGGGTTGGTATGTTTTTCTATGCACCTATGATGGGAATCTTTCACATCCATAGGAGAACATTCAGAGTGGGATGGATAGTTGATGATGGTGACACTATGAGAGACATCTATCTCTTCATTTTTAGTGGGTGTGATCGTGTGATGAGTTGTGATCTAGGGATGGGTGTAATTGGTACACTACTCCATAAGGATCACGATGAGTTACTTCACAACTCTTAGCATGGTAATGATTGTATTAGAGTGGAATGGAAGACTTGGTATAGGTGGTCATGCTTTAGGGATCATATCATACATCACTTGTTGATAGACATGGCTCTCTTCAAGGCTTTAGTTTTGTTTAGTTTTGTCTTTGATAGACTTAGCACTCATGGATGGTAGATCCTTTGGAGGTAAGGAGTTGGTACCTGTGGTTGAGGGTTTTGCATCCTTGTTCCTACAACTACATAGGTAGAATGCATTGAGGGGGAGTAGGATTTTTGAATTTGGGGAATGGATCTGAATTGAGTTCAAGTGTGTTTGGCTAATTGTGCTTCATTGTTGGCTATCGAGGCTCACTTCACATATCACTTTATATTCTATTTGAGAGATGCAACCATAGGTTAAGGAGTAGAGTGATCACATAGTACTTGATTGGATGGAGATACTTGTCACTTGATGATATTTTGTAAGATACAGGTTTGCAATTGTTTATGGGCAAGAAATTCCAGGAATGGAGGACTATCATGTCCCCATTTTTGGAGTGATCACCTAGTGGTGTTAGTTAGCTTATCCTATTCATGTAGGCTCAGTCGAAGGGCTAAGGGAATGACCTAATTGATTAATTATAATTTTTAATCAATTTTATTGGGCAAATTGATTTTTTTATGAGTCATTTAGTGAAGGAGAAATAATTTAATTAAATGGCTAAGGAGGTGAGCAACCTGGGAAGGAGAAAATAAATGATGGAAAATGACTGGGTATTTTTTTTGTAATGCCAAGGAAAAAATAAAATAAATCCAAATAATTTTCCTTGGAGGAAGACAACCTAGGAGAGGTCCTAAAACTGAATTATGAAGCCCTAAAAGGTGGTCACCCAAGTTGAGAAAGAATAATAAAAATAAAATAAAATAATTTTATATTCTTGGCACCTAGAGGGAGGTCGACCCTATGGGAGAAAATAATAAAATAAATTAAAAGGGATTTGCCAAGAGGAGGTCAACCTTGAAGAGTTTATTTCGGAGGGCTATAATAAAAGGTGTTTTGAAGTCATATGGTCATCATTCACCTATGATTTTCTCTTGAGTTTGATCTCATTCGGCTACAATATTGCTAGCCTTCATTCCAAGGATGAAAACCCTTAGGAATGTGGTGAGTTGGACAAAACCCTAGCTTATGCTTGTGGAGGTCTCATCACTGAGACCTAATTGTACTTCATTGGCATCATTTGGAGGAGAACTACATTGCATATTCAAATTTAAAGATCTATTTTGGAATAGCACCTTGGTGGCAATTGTGGAGATTGTTGCATTAGGGTTTCACCCTACTTTGAGTGCCACACTTGGGAAGATTTGGAGCGCCCGTCCTTGAGGGTATTTTCACTTGTATTAGAGGTGGTTTGGAATAGTAAACCCTAGGTGCACCTCTTAGAGAATTCACCCAGCTAGGGTTTATCATTTACCTTCTAATTTGCATGTATTTGGCATGTTCAAATCATACAAGTCTGATTTATAGCGCATAAATTTTGGGCATTGTTTGGCATGTTGTGCCCTAGAATCCATTGTAAAAATCATATCAAAACTTTTAGTTTGTAGCAATAGGGTTTAATTCAGAAAATCGGATTTGTTGTTTCAATTTGGTTGTGCTACATTGTGGATTTCATGCTTGTAATGATTATCAACTTGCAGTATCATTTTCCATCATTATTTGTCATGTTTGGGTATGTTTATCTTTGGTGTAATTATTTTTTTAAGAGATAAAAATAAAATAAAAATTAGGGTTTTTAGCAAAAATCTAAAGTGTTGAAATCTAGGGCAGAAAATAGAAATTTAATTCTAGAATCTTAGGGAAAATCCCATGGGGGATATCACAACAAGGGAATGAGTGTGGATCATGCAACCATTTCTTTCAAGGATATGTTTCTTCTCTCTATGACACCATTTCGCTAAGGTATGTAGGTAACTAAATACTAAAAATCAATCCCTTCAAGAGTACAAAATTATTCAAAGTGATGGTTCACATATTCTCTGCCATTATTAGTGTGGAGAATCTTGAAAAGGTTTCAAAATTATTTTTCTAGATGAGCCTTGAACTCTTGAAATATATCAAACACTTCACCTTTCTATTGAATGAAAATGACCTATTGGTATCTAGAAAAATCACCAATAAACGTGAGCAAGTAGTGGGCCTTGCTAAAAGATAAGGATAGAAATGGACCCACTAAGTCACTATGAACTAATTCAAGGACTTGTGAATCCCTCCAAGCCTTCCCTTTATCAAATTTGTCCTTAGGATTCTTTCTCGAGGCACAAACTTGACATAATCCATCTAAAAATTTGATCTAAGGAAGACCTATGACCGCATGGCTTGTGTGCTAAGCTACTAAAGATAGTGGTAGTTGAGATGGCCAAACTACTCATGCCATAGTTTCCTCACAAATTTTGATTAAGGAAATTAGTAGGAGTATTAGGTGTAAAATGAGAGAAAGCATAGAGTTGAGAATTATTATTAGCTTTTCTAATTGCAATGAGAGCATAATCTTTAAAAAAAAATTATGACAATAAAATATGGAGTGAATTTGACTTTCCCACCATTCTTAAGATGTGTGATCTAAAATATTGAAAGAAGGCTTGATGACAAATCAAGCACATAGAGAACATCCTCAAATTTGTACCATTGCTAGCAGCAATTGTACCATTGCTAATGAGACCTATCAAAGAATCACCACCAATGATAATATGAAGCGCATGACAAGGCTCCAATGAAGAAAATTGTTCTTGGTTGGAACCCATATGGTGTGAGGTACTTGAGTTAAGAATCCACTACACTTGGAATTATCTTAAAAAGCTACAATTCTTTTCTTCTTTCCCTTTGCTTGATTTTGAATGAGTGGAATGTTTTTGTGCAAATGAAGACATAGTATATGTGACTCCCATAGTCACCATGTGAGTGTGAAAGTTAGAAATAAAAGTTGCATATTTAGGACCAATTTTATTTAGTGTATTATAAACTAAATGAATGTCCTTTTTTGAATGCCACATGCTTTACATTATGCTCTAAGGTTAGACCTTTGTGATGTAATCTTAGATGTTGTCAAATATTTTTAGATTGAGGCTCATCAAACCATTGTTGATCTTGTAGCCTTTAACTTCATCAATTTTATCATAGAGTTTTAAGTTTTTCCCACGCATCATGTGAATTTGTAAATGATTCAACTTGAAACATAAGATCAAGGGAAATATAGTTGCAATGAAACTCAAGTGCTTTAGTATGGGTAAACCCACAAAAGTGGTTTACAATTCGAATGAGGAAGGAAAAACTTGTAACTTGTAAAAAATGACCCCATGCCAAAAAATTTCATTTTGGGGGTTTGAATGAACTAGATAGTTTGAACGAACCAAAAGAGGGTTCGCTCGAACCAGACTTTGAGCAAACCCATTTAATGCATGTACAGACCAATCAACCAAAAA